>OZ005744.1:120545581-120667903 GCA_963930735.1 Dioctria linearis | reverse complement strand
ATTTTTTGGTCAAGCGAATATATTTAAAACAAGTAAAAGAGCACGAGTTGGCCTAAGAAGAATTCTTATTATACCCTATACTAGTTGAATACTCGTATTTCATTTCGTATGGGCACCCATCTGTGCAAATTTGATTTTTAAAGTGGCTTTTCCTACATATTTCTATAACGGTTCAGCGAACAGAAATATGATTATAACCAATTTCATAGGATTACATATTCAATACACTAAAACTGTCTAGAACTGATCGTTTTCATAGTACACGTAAAAATCCAAAATTTTGATATGGAAACAGCAAGAATGGGTGCCCGATTTAGTCAATTTTTGAAACTACATTTACAATTTTTATGACAGTACTGTGTACAAAATGTTAGCTATCTATGTTTACGCGTTCTCAGGTAGTATCCAAATATGTAGTGAAAAACGAAACTTTTTGTATGGCAACCCTACGAAGAAATCCCTCGATTTGTCGCATTTTCGAACTTAGTTTAACTTCTTTTTTATAAGTTCATGTGCAAAATTTCATCCCTCTAAGTACAGGCGTTCTTGAGTTATTGCGAGGACTGACAAACGGACGACAGGATATACAAAAAGCAAAATAACTTTTAATTTTATGGATGGGTGTCTAAACCATTTTGCTCTACCATCATTATTTTTAGGTGTTACAAAGGAATGACAAACTAAGTATACCCTATGATTTCATTTAGAGTATAAAAATATATAATCTTGTTTTATAATTATTCCTGACAAATTTTTGAAATATGTATAACGGAAGCAGAGGAATATACAAAAGTTTAGATGGTTTAAGAGCTTATACGATTTGTTTATTGCTGAAATGTGAAAAGATGTTTTCTTTTCAATGGCAGGAGCTATATTTCTTTTACCTAAAAAAGGTGCGCTAACGATTTGTTTATTTTACACAACAATTTGGATTATAAAGGATTTCCCGTTCAAAATATCATGATTTCACTACTGCCATGACGAAAAGAATGCAAACACAGCACACTACTCCAATTTGCGACTTGGTTAAATTTGCACCCTATATGCCATTTCCTTATTAGGTATTTATTTGATTGATGATGATTTCATAAAATGTCTTGTTTTCTTTTCCACATTTAAGTTGGCTTCGGTTTCTTTAGTTCAAAAGATGACTATTACTATGGGATAAAATTAAATGACTGAAATAAATATAAATGCTGTTGCTATTTTATCTCCTTTGGCCCAAGTGGAGCTTTCAGGTAAACTAACTTAAAAAAAACTTTCTTCAAAATTGCGGTTGGCTAGAGCCTGTTCCTACAAAAAATTTATGCAAAAAAGGTCAAGTAATATCTAAGCAGTTTTTTCTGTGCCGATTTCTTCAAGTAGTATGCTAGAGAAAAGAAATTCGAACAGCAAAACTGTAGTCCTCGATTGACAAAAATATGTCGCTGTTTTCGAAAAATCCATTTATGTTAACATATATTTGACAAATAAGTACCAATGGGAATTTTGACGTTTGTGGAATAATTAGAAAACTTGATGAGAAGAATGGTTCGCCTGGTAATTAGTGTAGCGATTTGGCATTTCATAAAGTTATTAAAACAAAACAAAAAACAGCAAACAATTTTCGACAGAATTGAAAATTTGTTTTACACATAATTCCATTTTCTTCCAATTTCTTGATCTAATGTCTATTTTTCTTTAGAAAATAAATGGAAAGATTCCCTGACAGAATTCCTTGGCTCTAGCAAACGCTCTATATAGAAAAATTAAATAAGTAATCCTTATTTACATATCCGTCGGTGACCAGTACTGAGATGATGATCCGTCATATGACCCTCCTGGATGTGGAAAATGTTTGCATTTAGTAAGATAGAACGCTGTTGACAATTTTCAATAAAAATATGAAAGTAATTTTCGTGAGTTTAGCAGTTGTTAAAGGTGAACCTATAGCTACCAAAAGCGGATCGATATTTTGTTCTAAGTAGCTTTGTTTAACTGTTCTTTATAACAAATTATGAAGAACATAATTTGAAATCTCAAAAGTACCAAGATAATTTCATGAATGTCCCCTCCCCACACTCTCAAATGTATCCGCAAACTTATTACATAAAAAAAATAGAAAAACTAGAAAAAAAATTAAAGTCTGCTTTGTCTCTTCGTCTTATATTTCACTAACACAATAACGTTTAATATAAGACACTTATTATGAGCTCTACTTTCATATGAAATGCAATTTTAATAATCCTCACTGTTTTTAGTTGGTTCCAAGCAAACGCAGGAGATTTTATGCCATTGCTCACCTAAAACGAACCTCTCAGATTTTTGTTCTTTACTCGTCGAAGTCTGAACACGTCAGATTTTTCAACGCAGTGGAAATGGATGGTCGATTTTACGTCCAATCTCGGAGTAGATTTTACGTACTTTTTCTTTTTATTATGACTCCGTCTCTTATCTCTAACACCGCTTTTAATGAGCTTTTTGGGCCCGGATTTCAGATCCCTCGAATATTTTGGAGTAACCCCCTTATGTTTATGTCTACATTAACTCAATGAAATCTGAAATGATAGATGGGATTAGATTCATCGTCAGCTGTACCAGGATTGGTTCTACTGAAAACTCGTGTTACTACTTAATGACCAGGTATGGCGTGGTCGGTTCTGCCGGGGTGGGCTGCACCGAGGGGTATAAAAAATACTGAATTTTCTAGATCGGTTACAACTCAAATTTTTCGAAAATGTCTGAATGAAATGGAGCCATTCCAGGATCTAGTCAACGATTCCTAAACTGTGCGACCTGAGTTCGACGTCATAATAACATTCTTTGTTGACCATATATAATGGCCCAACCACGATGCAGCCCGAATTATCTCATTCGCATTCCTATAATTAAGACTTATCACCGAAAAACTATAAGAAATTGGACGAAATGCTTGGCATTCATCCATCTACTCTGGTTAATCATACTTACTTATTTTGGTGGTTCACTAGTGATGAAACGGAATTTGAAATTATTCCAGAAAAAAAACGAAGAATTCTTCAATATGTCGAAGTTACCCGCCCAAAAAAAAAATCCAAAATGTATATTATGCACTTTTTTCAAAACAGTTTAATATAGCATGTTTATTATAATAATTGAGTTGAGTGCGTGGAGTCAATCCGATCGGACGTTGCCTAGTGTTGTACATTTAATCAAATCTAATCATATCTAATCAATAAACTTAAAACAAGTGATAGTGATGTGCTAAACAGTTTGCATCTGAAGCGATAATTATAATTATTTAAAATCCGACGCGACCGTTAAATAATAAATAACCAAACTAAATTTTATCCGCCAAGTGCCCTATCAACAATCAATAAGCCAGCAGCATGGTAACGTTTCCTTTCCTTCTCTTCATCTGTGATCAGTGCAAATGCATTATATCTTGTCACTGATCAGCAATCCGGGTGCACCCAGCTGTGGTCATTGAACTGCACGGTCTGAGGTATTGAAAGCAGCAATAGGCATACCACTATTGCTGTTTTTTTTTTACCTCGCTGTGTCGTTGACTGCTGCTGGTGGCGCCCAAATATTTGTGTTTTTGTGTGTCGCTTTTTTTTCTTTTTTGCTTTTTTGTTTTTGCCTTCAGCATGCAGAATTCCATTTTAGATTTCTGCAACATTCGCGGATTAAGAGCAAATCGGTTTTCGGTGTACTGCCACCTTAACTCAAAAAATCCGGCAATTCTTGCGCTAAGTGAAACCAAGGTCGTTTGTGATGCTGATATTAATCAGTATCACGTCCCTGGTTACAGCTTCGTGCCTCTTTTTCTCAGCATAGAGGGATCGCAGTATATCTTCGGAATGATGTGGCCTTTACTATTCTTCAAGATTTTCCTTCTGCTAATCCAGAGTTTAATTATATCTGGATTAGGTTCAAACTTCACAAGCACATCATATACTTCTGTTTCCTTTATCGCAGCCCAAATATGTCTGATGACGTCACGGTATCCGTATTTGACAATATCTCCAACGATATTGATCATTTGCTTTCTGTTTCCCCCTCATCCGAAATCGTCTTGGCAGGCGATTTTAATTTTCATAATATACCGTGGCTCAGACATTCTTCTACCACAAGTCCTGCGGGCCGTTTCGTTGAACTCTTCTGTGAATCATTTAATTTGCAACAGCTAGTGGATGCACCAACGCGAATTCCTGATGCAGCTGGATATAAAGCTAATTTACTCGACTTGTTTCTAACATCTCATCCTGACAAATATTCCATTTCAGTCGGTTCCCCTCTTGGAAATTCAGACCATTGTTTAATCACGGCTCAATTTACCACCTCTAACCTGTGCCGCCCAACTGCTCCACCTACAAGTAGGCTTCTTTGGCACTATAAGAATGCTGATTTGGAAAGTCTCAATAAGTATCTTAAAGAAATTGATTGGTCGGTCTGTTTTGCTTCGAGGGATGTTGATGAATGCACATTAGAATTTAGTAACATACTAAATCTTGGCATGCGTGAATACATTCCGTATTCTTACAGCAGGTCTCAACAACAGGATGATCGCTCCTGGTTTAACGATAAGTGCAACCAAGCTATAAAAGCGAAAGAGTCTGCTTTTCGCGCCTATCAATTGCATCCATGTCCGGAAATGAAACAAGTCTACAAGACTGCACGGAACACCTGCAAGTCCATTATCCAGAGAGAAAAATTTCTTTTTTGACCAGAATATTAGACAAAGAATCTTGACAAGCCGCAAAGGTAGCAAAGGTTTCTGGTCCCTGGTCAAAACCATCAGGAACAATTTCACCAGTTCCTCTATACCTTCACTACTTAATAATGGTGAAGTGATTGTCGACTCCCTGGATAAAGCTAATATTTTTGCTGCTAGATTCGCTTCTAATTCTCGTCTTCCACCAACTTCACAAACACCGGTTTTGCATCGCCCGTGTGAATGTGTACAAGAGCCAATACACGTTCGTACGAGGGATGTGTTCAGGGTCCTTAAGGGGATCAACGTCTCCAAGCCGCAGGTCCTGATGGGTTTTCGCCCCTGTTAATTAAAAGCTGCGCCTCATCCTTGGCTAAACCTCTGCGCAAACTCTTCTACTTGTCTTATTCGACACGAAATTTTCCAACTGCTTGGAAGCTAGCTCACGTTCAGCCTATTCCTAAGAAAGGAGAGGGTAGCGATCCCTCAACTTATCGACCAATTGCCATCACTTCGATTCTTTCAAAGGTTTTTGAATCTATCATTAACTCAAAATTAATGAAGTATCTAGAAACTAATCATCTCATCAACGATCGCCAATATGGCTTCCGAGCTGGACGCTCATCTGGAGACTTGCTGACCTTTCTTACGGAACGTTGGAACCGTAGTCTTCACAATTTTGGTGAGTCTAAAATCGTTGCCCTAGATATTTCAAAAGCCTTTGATAGAGTCTGGCATCCAGCCCTTTTAGCCAAACTCAAAGCACTTGGTCTCTCCGCTCCTTTTGTATTATGGATTGAAAGTTTTCTATCTAGTCGCCAAATACCTGTTGTATTAGATGGCGTTACGTCTGAACCGCATCCCATAAATGCCGGTGTACCTCAAGGCTCTGTTATCTCTCCAACTCTCTTTTTAATTTTCATTAATGATCTGCTTTCCCTTACTTTCAATCCCATCCATAGTTTCGCAGATGACAGTACTCTTGATTTCGCTTACTCCTTTGACACTCTTGCGGAATCCAGGGGGAATGCTGCATGTGTTAAACGAGATTGCATGACTAGGTCATTGAATAACGATCTTGCCAATATCCTCGCGTCGAATTCAATGCATCAAAGTCCCAAAGCTGTCTTATCCCATTAAAACAAGATCATAACTTAACCACACCCGTTTCTTTTGATGGAGCATTCATTTCTGATTCACCGTCACTAAGCATTCTTGGCATTAATATTTCCAGTAAGTTAAACTGGACAGATCACATCTTCTCTGTTGCCAAAGAAGCATCGAAATGTCTTGGATTTCTGAAAAGGTGTAAGAAATATTTCAGCCCGTCAAATCTAGCGCTCCTCTACAAGTCCTACATTAGACCTAGAATGGAATACAACTCCCATATATGGGCCGGGGCTGGTCGCACAGCCTTAGCTTCATTGGATATTGTCCAAAAGAGAGCCTTCAAGCTCATTGGCGATTTGGCAATAACTTGTCATATCGACTCACTCGAGCACCGCCGCAATGTTGGATGCCTTTCGCTCCTTTATCGCTATATGCATGGTCAATGTTCTGATGAAATATCTAGTCTAATCCTTTAACCCTTCAAATTACTTTCGGCCGTACAGTAAAATTCCGAGATGCTTTTTTATCCCGAACAGTGCGAATGTGGAACAGCTTACCATCTTCTGTTTTTCCTCCGGCATACAATCTGCGGAAGTTTAAGGGCGACATACATCGGCACCTCCGCCACTTTCCTCATATCCCCTAATCATTTCCCTATCTCCTTCCTGCCATGCTGTGCTTTGCATCATAGGGTATCCCCTGAGCTTGGCTTAATAATATAAAAAAAAATAAAATAAAAATTGGTCTTTGAATTGTAAAGTTATAAGTTCAGTAACATACTTTTACAATAGTTGAAACATTGTAACAAGTGACGAGGTGTTGTTACACATCTTCTACTCGGGATAATAGATGTAATCTTCGACATTTGGATATTAAAAATAAAAACAAAAAACTGGCACACTTTTCTTCTGTGACATGCGGAGAATGCAGGGTTCATATGTTTTGAATAAGTGGATACCAGACTGAAAAAACTTTTAATTTCCATACTGCGAGATAAACGATGCATACACCTCAGATAAGAAAAGAATATTTTTTTTCGACCAAAATTTAGCATGAAAAGAAACCACATAGTAAAAAATGGCAATGAGTCTTCAATAAACATTTTTTTGAATAAATCTAATAGTATTGATTTCCAGGAAAGAATCGCATGCACACTAAAAGCACATTTTGGATAACCAAGCAAATTACCGAAAACAATACACATGTCAGCCGCCATGAATTTTTAATCGCAGGCATAACCATTTCACATAATTACAGTCCGGAACCTTTTCATAATCCTTAATTTCCCTGCATAATAATACGTCAATGCAAGAAAAATTATATATTTCACCCCCCCCCCCCCCCACAAGCCAACCGCCAACACAACCACCACCCTATCCAACTCACCTCCAACCCGTTTGACCCCAGCCGTAACGAAACATTGACAATTAAATGGTTGCGTAATAAATCACTATCAATGGTGGAATATATGGAATGGAAGAGGGAAAGAGGTGGTGGAGGAGGAAGACTGCTTCGGAAAAGAAGAAGAAGAGCAAAACACAAATTCCCACCGCTACGGAATTGGTTGCAATTTTGCTCCTAATTTAGCAAGAGAAATGATAACGAAATTTATTAAATTTTAAAACTTTCCTAACTTCGGAATATACTTTAAATGGATTCATGTCCAGCAGAAGGCCCGCAGTTTAAGGGCAAATAATTGCGCTGGAAAGTTTCGTAGGATGATGGATTCTACATCAGGAGGATTACTTAAGTTTCCCAAACTAATTTTATGGACGATTGGAGTTTGGCCTAAATTTCAAAAAACATGGAAGAAGAATGGAATCATTTGGGCAGCATTCAACGCCCTCGTAATTTTCGTGGCAATATTATGCGAATTTCAGTTTAGTATTTGGCATTCGGCGAGTTTTCTAGATTTACTAGATGGGTTAACTCCAGCAAACAAAGTCAGTTAATTGCACGAAAATTATGGGGATAATCCTTAGTCGGAAATATTTTCAAAAAATTATATTTAATTTGAAGTATATTTTGGAGATTAAATATGGTAATGAATTTGACTATAGACATAAATTGATGTTTTTCCATTTTATTTGCATAAAGTTTTCCGCTTTTAGTTTTTTTGTGTTTCAGGAACAGAAAAGTGTCACGAATCTACAATTTTTCGACATTCTAAAAATGTTAACAATTATGCGCTCGCAGTTTTTATCTTTGGAGATTCTGTGAATTTGCTCTATTGGTAATACAATATTGGCATACGTTAGCCAAAGGAACATAGTAAACCGTGACGGACATATACGCGTAGGTTTGGGTTGTCTACATTTTCCAGTCGAGAACGCGTAAGCAATGTAGACAATAAGTAAACAACGCATACAACTACAGTCACTTTTTCATTATCTTCTGAGTTCTCAAAGAGCTAAGATTAACTGGTTTTTAATGTGTTATATGAATTGAGAAAAAGGTTGTTCAATTCAAAATGCCTGATGGAAGACCTAAAAATAGTGCTGTTGAAGAACTAGGCTTTGTTGAAATTCGCTCCATGTGCAATAGAAATTTGTCAAATACTGATTCTTCCCGTTCAGGCGCGTGCGCTGGGTGGGTGGGTGGGGGGGGGGGGGGTTGAGATAGAAGACTACAAACAAAATTCTTGTATTTATAAATGGTTGAGTAGTAAAAATAATATCTTAGCTTAATAAAAAATGTGTACGAAGAATATGTTCAATACATATATGTACAAATTCAGCAATAAATTAACACGCCAGGGTATACAGGAAAAAATCATTAGGAATTGCGTCGACTTCACCCATTGTGGCCTTTAAATAAGTTTTGGAACGACACAAAGTGGAAAATGAACGCCGATTCGGAGTTGTGGTCACAGCTGGCGTAATATTCAAAAATTTTCGGACATTTTGGAATGCATCTTTTATGACGGTATCATGAGGCTTGATAGAATTGTTAATTATTTTATTTACAATCCGGTCGCCCTCTTATCTTGAAGGCAGAAATACATCCAAGCAAGCCTCAGGCCTGGCCTCTCTTAGACTTCCTCGCAGCTCGCCTCAAGGCTTGCCTCAGAGAAATGAAAACAAAATGATACCACCGAGCTCGCCTTGGTGCTGTCATTGTAATTTTTTTAGTACTTCTGTCGACAGAAGTAGGCCTGAGAGAGAAAAATTTCCAACATTGAGCAAAGCGCGCCTTGCGGCTAGGTCTTGAGGCTACCTGATGGCTTGGTTTTGTGTTGCATCATTTAAAAACCCGTGTTGAAAATTTTGACAACACCTCGAGGAAGCCTCGAGTGCTGGATGTGTTTCTGCCATGACTCCTTTGATCCATACTACAGATAAATTTCCTTGTAAATGTGTAGGTTTCAAAGAATAGTCCACACGCTGCTTATCTAAAGTGTTCATTTGCTCCGAAAAGAGACATTAAAAGTTTGATAAAACGATGCGACGTTTCAAAGAACGGCCCTGCAGATGTATAACGACCAGATCAAGGTATGGTTTGAGTATCTGTGGCGGCTTGTATTTTACGCCATAATTCTTTTGCTTGAATTATATTTTATACGCTCGCTCGGCCGATTCTTCAGGCACTACTCCATAACATAAATAAAATTATTTCGTTAGCATTGTGTTTCATATTCAGAATAGTCAGAGGAAGTTTTCATATTGTTTTGAAAATATTTTTGATATGTCAGTCTAGATTTTATATGGGACCAAAAGGCGTAAAAGAAGAATTTTACTATTAATTTTATAAATGGTGCATAATTCAAAATGTGTTAGTATTGAAATACAAATCAAATCAATAAAAATCAAAAAATAAAAGTTCTATTCAAATAAAATTAAATTACTAAAAATTTGTTTGCGGCCAGAATGGAGATAGAGTTTATAAAGTGATGTCTTTGGAAAACCATCTTGGCACCATTTAGATCAACACGTCACGATAATTATCTTTAGTTGTGTTAGTCATTTCATTGCAGCGTTTGGTTTGATGAGATTCAAGCCTTGGCTTGGCAAATAGTTTTCATTTTCTAAAAATCGTCCTGAAACCCGCTGTCGCTTTCTTTCCCCTATACACCAGTTCGTCCTCTGTAGCAGTTACCAGTGCGATAGCTTCTGTCGAGTGTTAATTTTTTATTTGCAAACCTCAACGATAAAGATAGAGTGTACTGAATGATGGACCATGCCGATACTTGAAAATTCACGGTTTTGATGGTCGAAAGGAATTGAAACGCAGCAGTTGACGTAGTAGAATCTCTCCATGTCGAAGTAATTCCCAGAGTATCAATGAGCGCGGTCTGTAAATCGACGTAATTTGCATCGGACTGCTGCCGTCGTTCCACCCTCCTCATCACAAATTTGTATTTATATTGTTTTGTATAATTATATATAATACTGCGTTACAGCGGATATATAATTTTTACGATACATAATGCAGATTGTAGGTCTAATGGAATTAAAAGTAGTGGCATACAATAAATTTCTCATACACCCTCCAAATCTCATTTGAGACCAAAAAATCCGTTATTCGGTAGGTCCATGTTATAATAATTTATAATTGCGGCATTTTTTATTCGATAGCGAATTTTTCTGTGGTATATGAAAGAATAGAGATAGGCCTTTCTAACCATATTCCTTATTTCGTTGCGATATAAAGTCACGAAATTACAGTCGAAAACATTTCGAAATTTACCATATTTTACAATTTTTTTCAACTTTGACAACAATTTTATGCCTTATATTGCGTCACAATATTCTTTTTCTGTTCATATCAGTTATAGCGAATTGGATTCCGTGGCTAATGAGTATTGCTTTAAAATATCGGTTAGTAAGTCTGATGTGTAACGATTTACAGCGGTGGAAATGTGAGCAGTCCTAAAAAAGACCATTATACGTATAGTACCCCTTATACAGGGTATTTCGTCCATGGTGGTGCAAAGTATAGGAGGTGATAGTAGTCCCCTATTCAAACAAAACATTGTATGACAATACGGGGGGGGGGAAGTGGCATCTCTACCGTTTAGGAGTTACAGGGTGGTTAAGAAAATATGCTACTCTTTCATAAAATACCCTGTATCTTAAAAAGTACAATATATACGGTCACTTACAGAGCTCATTATGTGCAGAACTTCATAGCATTTCTAACAACTGCTGCTCTCCCCTCAAAAGTTATGGTGGTATTTACTAAAGATCATTTGCTCCCTGAGTAACTGAAAATACGTCATTTAGAAAAGAAATATCATCTAATTTTAGTATGACCTGAATATGTTACGAGCTAATAACTGTTTGACGGCTACAGTGAGCACATAGATCAAATTGAAGAGAAGAGCTCACAATTTACACTTAAAAAAAAAAAACTACATATATTAAGCACCATTTTGCAAAAAAAAGAGGTCAAATTCAGTAAAAATGTAAAAAAATCCGAAATTCATAGTTAAGACCACTATAGCTCCTGAAGGGAGGGCAGTAATCGTTGAAAAGGCCACGAAGCTCTGCATACAATCACTTCTGTAAGTGACCGTATCTTTTGCACTTTTTAAGTGACAGGGTATTTTGTGAAAGACTAGCATATTTTGTCAATCACTTTGCAACTCCGAAACGGTTGAGATTTCCACCCCCCCCCCCCCCCCCCCCTAGACCGTTCAATTTTTTGTTTGACTACCCTCACCTTTTCTCCTCTGGACCACCATGGACGAAACACCTTTGTATACGGGGTACTATACGCATACAGTTTTTTGGAGGAATGTTCACTTTTTGTCGTAGGCTTAACCGCTGAAGAATTGCTTTTTTATGATACCTTTAGCGGACCGCGCAGATACATAAATATATATTTTGCCTAAATATTATTATTTTTATTATTATACGAACGTATTTATTCTAAAGTTATAATTTAAAACTAAATTGAAATTTTCCAAGCGAAAAATATTTATCTAGTTAGCAGTTTTTAGTACTGTCACAAAGTGTGAACCGTGCAAAAATTATAATATGGCGCCCTCAACATTTCGAGAAATGGGATGACGTGGATTTTTATTTTTACTTCCGACTGTCGAAACATTCGTCTGTGATGATTTTGGATCTGATACACTCAGAGATAAAAAGCTCGACTCACTGGTAAAAACTGCGCACAGTTTAAAGAAATGAGTGATAACAATAGTATATTTTGATGTCTTTTTCTGCATCGGTACTCACAATAGCACTTTTCCTTTAAAAACTCACAACTACTGCATTGGTGACAACTTGAAATGTGTCATCTGCGGTTTAACTAACCCTCTGCTTAGTGAGTACTGTGAAACCGAGTAGGCTTAAGTTCTCGGATTAAGCCACACCTGTGGCTTAGTTAAACCTGTGCACAGTAAAGGCCATAAGAATCTCACGGGGATTTGCTTAACAGGTATATAAAACTTCTTTATTTCCTAATTCTTAAAAATGCAGCTCCAAACTTTATGGAACTGCTAACTATTAACTTTAACAATAACTACGAACAAAGAATAGTGCCTGAATGCTTTTTAAGATCAATTATCATCCCAATTTACAAAAAAGGCGACCCTAACATGGATACCAACTACAGGACTTATCGTTTATCAACACGGTCGCAAAATTGTATATGAGTGTGTTAACAAACAGATTACAGCAATGTGTAGAAGAGAGTAATATTCTGTTGGAATAGCAAGCAGGGTTCAGAAAAGAATGTTCCACAACAGATAATATATTCAATCTTATAAACCTAATTAATTAAGCCTGGAATGATACAGGAAAAAAAAAAGATTTGCGCTTGTTTCGTAGTCTTTAAGGCAGCGTTTCATACTATAAACAGAAACATGCTTTTCTATAAATTGTATAATGCAGGTGTTTCGACTAAATTTATAAAAGCCTCTATCATGATACAAAAGCTTCCATATGGAATGGCACGTCACTAACGCATTGGTTCACCACAGAAACCGGTCTTAAGTAGGGGTGCCCTGCGAGGCCTTTAATGTTCTCCTTATACGTAAACGATTTGATTTGCATGAGTTCTTAGGCGGGGGGTAATTATTGATGCTTTGCATGTAAGAATTCTCCTCTATACTGACGACCTGGTAATGTTTGCAGACTGTCCCCACGCCTTCCAGAATATGATCGACAATCTGCAGAGAATTGTATGGTATGATCCTTGCAAATAAATCACGATAAAACTAAAGCAATGGTTTTCCGAAAAGGAGGAAGACTAGGAAGGGATGAAAGGTGGAAACTGGAAGATATACTAATAGAAACTGTAAGCTCTTACAAGTATTTGGAAGTCTTGACGGCGGGCTTATCCTTGAAGAAGCATTTTACAGATAAGCCTGATTGCGCCAAAAACTGGATCAATGTGATTTGATAATGCATTATGCAAGCCAAGTATGGGGGTACAATCAATTGAGGGAAGTAGAGAAATTTCAACGCTATTTTCTTAAGAAACTTGTGGGTCTCCCAAAAACTACGCCGATCTATGTATATGCTTAGCCTGCAGTTGAGTGCTCCCGATCTTTTTGTTTAGACCCTGCATTTCCACTTTAACGATGTGCACATAGTACTCACAAAACTACCTGATAATAAACTGCCTAAAATCTTGGCTGGGAAAATCATAAAAACTGAGATTCTTTGGTTTGAAAAGTAGCAGGATGTTGGAACTCAGTTTAATGTAGACACAAATCTAGATAATGTTGAGAAGTCACTACAGGAGATTTTAGATAAGGAGGCGGACTTTCTTGTGAGAGCGAAATAGCCAATTCTAAGTTATTGTAAAAGTATTATATAAATAATTATCTAAAAAAAGACATAGATTATTTAATGAGGCTATATAAAACAACTTATTATGGGAATAAACGCAATTAAGAGCAAGAAAAGTCATACATATTTGTTTTATTTTACATTAAAGTATTTTAAAATAAATATAAAAAAAGCACACACAAATGATAAGGCGCGCTTCACAAGGATGCTCAGCCGATCAGCCAACCCGGATACTCTGCAATAATTAAAAAAAAAACACTGTGTGAGGCGGATTGTGGAATTACGTATATACACTAAAAAAAAACTATATAAAATATAAAAAAATTAATAGATCAGGAGTAAAATACACTGGCAGAGATGGCTATTGTTCGAGTGGAGGGTGGAAAACCACAGCCCCTCACTCTAATTCTGTCAGCGTTAAACCTCAGCTGACCAGAATACGTTAAATACACAGGGGAAAACGCACTACCTGTAATCACTGTAAGAGACGGAGGGAAAAACCACACCGTGCCTCTCCTTTTAAAACAAACAATAGCCACCAGTTCGGACTTAATTAAAGCTCTATTTGAATTTGTAGATAATAAAATATAACTAGCAGTATCACTTCTAGAAACAACGTGCTATTTCCGCCTGCATAGCTAATCAAGCAGCTACACAATTTAGATTTTCTACACCACAGACTCATATTGAGCACACTCACCTATTTGCAAATAGTTTATTCCTGATCAAGCACTTCTATATCAAAATTTATTTGTTTCTTACATATAAAAAAACTGATTAATTCACCTTCAGACTTCAGGTCACGCACCTTTTAACTAAGTATTCATTAAAGAATGACTAAAATCTCAAAGTGCCAAATAGCCTGAAACCAGTTTCCCCTCCCTAAATATTTGCTCGCTACAGAACCCTACAACCTGTGCAGGGTCATGAAGGTTTAAAACGGAAAGAGTTTTCTTTCTGGAGTCCCTGGCAGTAATTTTGTCCATACATTCATGCTACCAATATATCTCAGGGATTTATGATCTCGTTTCTTTCTTTTTTTAAATATATAAGGAAAAGAAACGTTTAACGAGAGCCAAAGCTACATTTACTTTCATTGTCGTCTTACATTATTTCTCCCATAAATATTAAAATTTATTAATTACCGCTTATAATGAATTATGTATATGTATATATATTATATCGATTCCACACTCCACTCAGATCTCTTCTTCTAAGAGCACGTGGGATAAATTCAAAAGATATGCTGACATCTATATCAATAAATCTCAGGATACCGTCAATATTTTACCCTGAACAGACTAGGTACTCAAACTTCTGACCCATTCTGTAGAGTGCTGCAATTGTAGATATACTCGCTACAACAAGACAGGGAAGATCTATTCTGCTAAAAGCTTTGTCAGTGGTCTGTATAACTTAATCCAATCGTAATCCATTATATATAGGTCAATGATATTGTCACACTTTCCCAATTTCTAAATTTTTCTAAATGCACAAAAGGTGCTAAGAAACATGAACATCAGTTCTATCTGCATGTTATTGCCTTCTTATAAGAAAATGATATAGACTTTTCGTACTAGGAGATTTACAAGTTTAGAGGAAGTGAATATGCAGGATCCTTAAAAATCTTCTTTGTGGGCTTATGAGATCTGTACGCAACGAAACTTCGATGAAATGAGGTCCACATCATAGCGGATGTAAAGGTCATGGGAACGAAGTGGTAAAATTTTTATATCCCCACATTTAGTCCAAAGTATGCAACTTTGTTGCTCTTCTGATCTTTATCCCAGGTGTGCTTCTTCGTTTATTCCTCTCCTTTTCGCTTTACTCGCCAATATTATTCTGAGTTAACCCCTTCTTCTTTTTTGTCATATTCTACGTCCTGTTCGTCTTCTTCTTTTTGTTCGACTTCTCTTGCTTCTTGTAGTTTCTTATGTCTCTTTTGTTTTTCTTGTACCTTTTTTCTTGTGTTTTTCTTCCGCCTTCTCATTATCTTCTGAATCCTTGCCTTCTTTTTCTTCTTTCTCTTGCTCTTCTCTTCGTATTCCTATTATTCTTCTTCGTTTTGCTACTGCTTTTGTCTTCTTCATTTTCTTATACCCCGTTCCTCTCCTGTTTCATTCCCCACCCTCCTTTCGCATTACTTTTCCACTTTCTTCTTGGTCATCTTCTCTTTCTCCCTGTTCATCTTCTTTGTGTTATTCTTTATGTCTCTGTTGTGTTTCTGATTCTTCTATTTCTTGTGATTTGCTTCCTCCTCTTTCTCTTTTGGTTCTTCATATTCTCCTTCTTCTTGCTCTTCTTCGTAGTTTTGTTTATTGCCTTCGTCTTTTTCCCCTTCTTATTCTTGTTCTTCTCCAACTGCTTCCAAACCGGTACCTACATGAGACAGGTGAAGAAATTTATCATAGCATATTTAAACCTGTAACTTTAAGAGAGGCTTACTAAGCCAAGTAAAATATTACTCGCATGTAATAAACGAAATTAATTTTATTACAAAAATTCCTGATGGTACTCGAACTCACAGTTATACAAAATAATGAGCTAATTTATAAATTACACAAATCCTCATCAAAAGTTAACCTTTTTGCAAAATTTCACTTAAAATTTTTGGCCAATTTTGCATATATTACGGTTTTCCATGCCATGTGACGACCGCACGTTTGCAATAAACTTGCAATTACAATTTGATAAAAGTAATTCCATTAAAAATTAACTAGATGTAATAAAATTATTCACCTCTACTCTCCCTCGGTCATAGGTAAAAATTATTGAATTAAATGAAACGATTCTCTCATGTTCCATGTATGCATTACATAACTCCAAAAGGGAAAAAATAATCAGGGAAAGTAAATTTTTTTTCAATCTGAATAATTTGATAAAAGTCCGATAAAAATGTATTTCTACTCAAAATAATTGAAGTGCCCTTTCGATGGCATATTTCTGTGAAAAGCTATCAGGGCATTTCAATATAAATCACGCCAAATTTATTTGCAGTGGTTTTCAGCTTCCCGTTTAATGGGACCGAATCACCAAAATACGAGTTTTTCTCTATTATGCTCAACTACTCCGGACTGATAATCGTAATGAGATTCAGCGGATTGGCCCACTTATATCCTCTATACCAGTAGCGAGGCGTGCCTAGCTAAGCAGGCTGTTCAGGATGAAACAAAAATAGGTAATTAATATATAAGTTCGCTCCAATAAAAACTAAAATTAACACCAAACTGTAGTGCACTCATATTTTTAAAAGACAACGAAATATGCCTTAGGTGGATCTCCTTAGCGGGAAGAATTTGAAATTAAAGAAATAGTAACATATGAAAAAGAAAGGGCGAAATTTATTTTACTTTTCAAGAACGGATAAAGAAACTAATGTGAACATTTCATACATTACTGTAATCAAAAGTCATTTATAAATGAATTCCATACGAAGTCATATAGGACTTTTGTAAGAAAAGTATAAGTCTTCCTCGAAACATTTTTCTTTTTTCTTTAGTTTTTTGAGGAGATGCTTTTCAATTGATATAAGGCTTAAGCTCGACAGTATTTTTTGTCCCATTGAGTTCCTTAAATATGTTTTTATTCGCTTTAATGTTAAAAATGATCTTTCAGCACTAGCTGTGTCAGCAGAAATTGTTAATATTAAGCAAGCAAGCTTATAGACGTCAGAAAAAGTTGATTGAAGATCATTTTGCGTAACCAACCAATGCTACGGTTTCGTCGGAAACTATCAAAAAATTACCTCTCATACTTCGAAAACGTGACACTGTTTCATGAATTTTTTCGTTGCAGTAACAAATATCCACGATTTTGCTCTGCAGGATGTTTAATGAAATATCAGTGAAAACAAATATTTTTGCAAAAGTAATAACAAGAAACTGATTATCAAATTTATTTAAGAAATGTAGAAAGCTTCCGGAAGATAAAATGATTTTTTTATCCCATTTTTCTGGTTCGGATCTTATTTTCTTAAAAACCTCGAGAATGTTTTCTCTGTACTGACAAACAGTGTTCAAAATTTTGGAATTTGACGATCAACGTGTTGGAGCAAGTAGTGGAAACTTTATTCTAACATGGTCATAGAAAGCCTGAGTCGTAAACCCCGGAATATAATACAAGCAATGAAGCCGCTGAAGGCACCGACACATTAAAAGGCCTTAACGGGCCGGCTACAGCCATGCAGTAAGAGCTCACTCTCACTGTTTTTGTATACTCGTCATGCAGGAAAAACTAAAACGGTTGTTCTGCCCAATGAGAACACTCAAGAAAAATATAAGTAAGGATGAGGATAAGAACGGCGGGGAATATGTTAAAGTCAGTGGTTTATTAGACACGCACGTCAAACTTAATCACAAAATTCCAACCTTAACTAGAACTAAATTTAATAGAGTGCAATTTCACTTATATTAGGTACACTGTATACTCTCATAACGTCACTTAACAACAAAACTTCAATTATGTAAACTAATCCAATATAGTCGCTTACTCACTAGTTTCACTTATGTCTCTGATTTCAATTTATACACAATATTATGTCAAATGGAATCGACTTTGTGGCTTTAGTAAATACATAGTTAGTGGATATCTTGTTCTAGTCGTTCCCCGGAACAAGATACTTTACTTCAGTGGAGACCCAAAGCAAAGTTGTACTTTATATCAGTCGGAACCCAAGATAAAGTGATTATGTTAACACAATTTACTCCAGTCGAGGCGCAGAATAAATATCTTTATCTCAGTCGTTACCCCAGATAAAGTTAATTTGTTAATAATTCTATTTTATTACCACTAGCCAAGACGATTTCCAAATGATGCGCAATCTATGAAAGCTGGATGCGAAAAGAGAAAGATTCAAGTTTGCCTCCGACTTATATTGCCTCTGAATTGGGCACGGCACCAACAAATTATTTTACATTCCGCATAGCAACCAAAGTTCGTTGACCTTAGCAGCTGTGCGTAGAGCAACAGAAAAATCCGTTGAACCATAGCAGCTGTGCATGGGTCAGATGAGTACATTGACCCTAGCAGCTGTACAAAGCAACTAAAATGTTGAGTAATTTTGTTACCGTTCCTGATTTTGCTTATCTAAAGTTATTGTGATTCTAAATTATACAATAAGATACCTATTAAAATATTGCTAATTTGCTACTTTAAAGATACATTTAAATGTACAGATGACTTAATCTAATTCCATTTGATTTGTATAATGTTATCGAAGACTCTCATTGGATTGTGTCCCGGACTTGTTTATGTTGAATGTAGCCATGATCTGTCGATTGTTATCTACACTAAAAACTGCCTTATCGCTGTGCTTGTAGGTAGGTATACATAGTTTCGTTCCTAACATATTTTCAATAATTCGAAATATTGGAGTTATAATCTTTTAAACGATTTTACTTTCCGGTCGCTATTTAATGTTGGTTTCAACAACGGTACATAACCTATCTGACATATTAATTCCCATCTATGTTTTATTGCGAACAATGGGGTCTAATTGCTTTTTCTCGGCGGTAACATATTTCCATGTACAAAAGTTTTTTATGAAAAAAACTAGAAAAATTTATGTCACATCAAAGCCCAAACATAGAGAAATTAAATGTTCACCTGAAATATGTAAAACACTATGCTAAAGCGTTTAAAAGAAAAGTCAGCATCCAATACCAACCTGCACCCCCTCCGTACAAAAATGCGGAAATCACGCCTATTAAAGATAATCGGGTGAAAAGGTCTGTTATAAAGTTGTGTGAAAAGATCTGTTATAAAGTTGTGTGACTCAGGTACACAATGCCCCGAATCACAACCATAAACGTCCTTGCACCAATATATTGCCCTATGCAATATATCGATGTATTGCAAAGTTGACCATCAAAACTAATTTAAATTCAATTCATTCAAAATTATATTTAAAATTTCAAATGCATTTAAATATGCATTTCCATACTGCAACAAAATGCAATTTAGAATAAATTTCATTTTGTTCTCAGACACACATTCCTCTCACACGGTATACATACTTACCTACATACAGTGTCCTCTTACTTTTTTTCTGCATGTACACTCTACATACATACAGTATTATTTTTCTAATCTAATTGTATGTACATACATACATACAATTATCACCATTATTCGCGCCTTCTTAAAATTAATACTTCAAGACGGGCGCACAAGTTCATTTCGGATTACAGTTTTGCATTGATGCATATATAGCTTGCATCCACACTTTTCTACATTTTCTCACAAATAATTTTTAAACGTTGTGTGAAAGTAACGAAAAGAATAAAAAGCTTTTTGAAGCTTTCACGGGTACCTGAGCGCAATATCGCTGATCCTCCGGGAGTTCTCTTTTAAACCGTCGACCAGTACAGTAGTGAATTTATTTCTTTCGAAAAAGAGAAATTGAAAATTTCGATACTATTTAATACGGCGAATTAATGTGGTGATTTTACCTTAAAAGAGAAAAGAAAACTTGAAAATTTTGAAACTGTTTCTAATAGAAAATAAATATTGGGCATTGGTTCTAAAAAATAAAGGTAAGAAAAATACATATAGCAAAATTGTTTCCTTTGTGTTACACATAAAAGGGATCAGTGAATTTCCAAAAGTATTAAAATTCTTCAACAACCTTTTCTTACTGGACGTGCCAGGAAGCACGAGAGGATAGTACTATAACAATGTTTCTTAGAGAGGAAAAGACAATATGCTTTAAATACCACTCAGCAAGTGAATCAATTTTATATCACGCACGGCCCGAATTGGGAAACCACACGGGGGGTAGCTACCACCCCTACCCCAAAACCCTGCAAAAAGTAAAAAAAAACTTATCCATCGGGAAACTCCTCATTCACTCATTCTAAATCAAAAACACCATGTAAATCCATCCACATTTATTACGACAAAACTATTCCTAACGCACAAAATTATTTAGTCAAGGGTTAGTGAGCAGATAAAAATTATTTGGAACAAGTAAAAAAATTAGAATTGGACTAAGACTGTTTACGAAAGCTAGTGATTCCTGGATGGAATCATCAAAAAATGTTTATGCAAGTAGCTTGGTTCCTGTAGGATCACTAAATAATTTGGAATGCAGTAATTAGTTCCTGAAACCATAAAAACGATAGGTATGGGGAAAGGTCACACCATATGCCTGTATACTGTATACTGATGTAAAATTCCCGTATTATTTATTAATACTGCAATTTCAGCACGTGTGTAACGGAACAGTTGCTGTAGAACCGTTCACAAGCCAAATGTAATGATGATAATTTGGTCGATTATGTTAGTGTAGCTGTATATTAAAATCAGAACGAGCATAAATAGATTCACATTTCGATTTAATAGAAAAAATTCGAATGCAGGTTATCTTAAGCACTCTAATTCACAGCAAAGCACTTGTAATGAATGAATCATTACCTGCATTCATCATTATCTCATTAGCGCCACAATATCCCGATCAGTACAACTAACGTACATACATCATACATATGTACATATGCATATATCTATAATAACGACTCGTTATCATAATAAGAATCTTGTTACGTACAAGATTACAAATATACATACGTACATACACGATAACGTACTTCTTGAAGCTAGCAAGCAAAACATACGCGCATACGTACATACATATAACGTACAAACATATAATAAATTGACAAACGCGAGTACGCGCATCAAATTGCATTCCAAGCAATTTCGCGGTGATTCCACCGTCAATTTATTTATGAATTTTTACGTCACATATGGTTCATATGGTTAACCAAATCTATTTTCGTTTTATGAAACAACTTTGTCTGTTGTTCTTTTAAAACGATAAATTCTTGGTTGCGTCAACCTTTTTGCGGCAAAACGCCGGCTCTTTGTATACAAAAATACAAACACGGCATGAGACCAATTTCATGCATTATAATGGCACTAGGTTAACCCTGACCTAACCCACAGTCATTACATGCCGTTTATTTTTTCTTCACACAAAATTAAGAAACTTCATGTGTGACATTTTTACTTTTTACTTGTACATAATTGGGAAATCCCTTGTGTAAAGTGAAATGGAAACTGACCCACTTATTGGGCAATAGTGCTGAGTTTTTTGTAACATTGGTTTCTTCCGTATATATATGGTTGACCAATGGTTGCAAAGGAATTTTTGAATGAAGGGGAAATACTCTTGTGGAACTACAAAATATTGAGGAATATGCAAAATTGGCTATTACCAATATATTGAGAGGGCGTTCCCGATATATTCGATTTCTGGAATTCCTATATGGAATTTCCTAGATAGTTACCCCCATACCTATTTTTATCAATTTTGCTGAGCAATGCAAGAATCCAACTAAATAAAAAGCCGATGCATCTCAGGGACAAGCAGAAGTTTTTCCAAAGTCTAAAGAATAAGGTTGACCCCCCACCAGAGGTAAGGCAACCTATTCCTATAAGTAAAAAATACTAATCTATTAAAGTACTAAAAGAAAAGATAAGAAAAGTGTACTAAGGAATGAATTAAAGTAATTATTGTCAAAGTAAAAAGTGTTTAAGTGTTTCGATTTTGTTCAATTGGGCTAGTGATCTTCGCAGTAGCAAGCACTCCTAGGTCCAAGTTACGGCAAAGACACACCCGTAACAGCAGCGCTGAGGATCGTATCCCAGCTACCTATCGTCACGATTACTTTAGCTTCGATAAAGTAAAGAAGCTACAACAAAGGTAACCTAAGCCAGGCGCTATAGGTGTACCCATCGTTGTGTATCACACAACCCAATCCCAGCCAGGCGCTCAGGGATTGTGATAAATATAAAAATATCATCAAATATCAACACAAAGAAGAAATGGACCCCAGAGAAAGCAAAAACAGAGGAAACAAGCTCCAGAACATCAAGGCAGAAATTAAGGAGTATACCCGACCAGCAGAATCTGACGAAGAAACGATGGACTTCCAGGAATTCGTGAAAACTCAGCAAAGACTACGCAGATACAGCACTCTTCGAAAGTAAGTCAGCTTGTTACATGTAAATTTAGAAACTAAAACTATTAAATTTAAATATCTGTCAAGAAATTAATAAGCACATCAAATATTTATAATCATATTAAATTTATACTGACAATTATCATATAAAATATATAAGTGTTTCTCAAAAAAAACGTAAGGTGTTGTGCTAGTGAAAAAAACTTTCTCTTTCGACATACATATTAATTATTGCGCCCCTTTAACGTTGTAATTCTTCAGATAAAGTAATGAGGTGTTTAAGTCCCACTTGCATTTTTTTTAGGACTTCTGATTTTTCTTTCTTTCTCTCGGCGACATAATAATAAAATTTTTTGTGTGCTGCTACAAGCTTGATGCTCCCTTTTGTAAAAGTGTAATACCTGACGGCCTTTCGTAAAATTTAAAAAATTTTCTTTTTTCTCTTCTCTTTGTGTTACTTTGTATTCGCGTGTTAGTTTATATTTCGATCGTATAGAATTTCGTTGCATTTTTTTTTCTCTTGATCACGTATCTATTCTTTATTGCTTCATTGATTCCGTGTGTTAAAAGTGTTGTTCACCATTCGCACCTAACCACTAAAAAGTAAGTGAAGGCGTGTTAGCAAGATAGTCGCTACACGTTTTCGCGATTATTCAGCCCAGGCCGGGAATAGCCGTAAACGTACGGTTGCCCAACTATCTCGCGCTTCTCGTTTATTACGTGCCTCTAATCGAGTCAAAATGACTCAACCTCCTTCTACTGGTACTAATTCGGGGTTATCGGACCTCAGAATAACATTAACGGATGCGCGGAATATGATCCCAGAGTTCGATGGAAACTCAGGTGACCTGCATCGGTATCTCTCGTGCTGCGACATGTTATTTACGACATCCAAGAGCGACGCCGACAAGAAAATACTACTTAGCATTTTAAAAACAAAGCTAACTGGCCCGGCATATGACATCTTTAAATATAAAGAAGTCTCAAACTGGGATGAATTAAAAGCAGAACTCGTCGAGCAATTCCAAGAGCATAGACCACGTGTGGCTATACAAGGAGAATTGCTGCGACTCAAACAAACTACACGGGAAAGCATATATGATTTTGCTTCACGCCTATCAAAACAGCTAGCTGATTTGAATAGCGCCACGGTTAATGAAGCCACAGAATCTTCTGCAAGGGCATATCTCATCTCAGAGAATGAGAAAAATGCCATTAGAGCATTTGAAGACGGCCTTAAAAGCGAACAACTTAAGGTCATCGTTAAGGCACGTTCAGAGACCTCACTAAGGAAGCTCATAACTTTTGCTTCCGAACATGCTCAACGCATTGAGGAAACTCAACCCCATACTCAAAAAACAGCGCCTAATGTGCAGGTATGCGACTATTGCTCAAAAAGAGGCCACACTAAAGAGAATTGTTTCAAGAGGAAGCAGTTGCCCTTAATAAATGCTTACCCAAACATAAAAAGGGAAATAAATAGAATTACATGCGGCTATTGTCGCAAACCAAACCATCACGCTAGAGAGTGTAGGCAAAGACAGTTTGATGAACGCCGCACTCAGTACCCAACAAATAGGCAAGCTCAATTTGGGGCTCATCCAAGAGCTTACCAACCTCAAAATTTGCCTAATGCCGAAAATAATGGCAGAGGACAACCTCGCCACATGAAGCAAGTAAGATGGACAACTCCAGAAAATGTTTCCTTGGGAAACGATTGCACGCGGGTGTATTCAGACGGCGAAACCTCCCGCGAGGAAGATATTCAAGCCGTAGTCCACCAACCACCCAATTAAGCATCCCAATAAAGATGCATAAAAGCGCCCTAGTGGTTGCTTTCCATATCGATATCTCCCAGAAAACAAAAGCAAACTTTATAATAGATACTGGTGCAGAAATAAGTCTACTCAGAGCAGAAGCTACTGACGATTCCGCTCTCGTATATGAGAAGCAAAAATGCACAATTACCACCCTGTCTGGTAATTGTTTTCCTTCATTTGGAGTTTCATATGGAACAATATCCATCCAAGATAACTGCAAAATAAAACATCCTTTTCATATCATACCAAACGGTAATAATTTACCTTATGATGGGATAATAGGAAATGACTTCCTATCTAAATACAAATGCGTAATAGATTATTCAAAAATATGCTAATTATAAACACAGATGCCTGCTTAAGTCAGGAATACGAATGTCAATTCAGAGAAATGTCTCCAATAAAGGGTAAAATAAATAAAATAAATAATGAAAGCAATACTTCCGAAGCAAAAAATTCAGCTACATTGAGCGATGTACCCACAAGTAGTAATTGCAATAACGCAAACATATTGACAATTCTCCTCCAAATAATATATTATTTTATGCTGTATGTTCTAAAAAGACCCGCGAGTTCATCAAAAGCTAATAATGATCACAAATCAGATACAGATTCACGACGCTACGACTGTGATCTGTATACAGCTAATAATGATCAAAAATCTGATACAGATTCACGACGCTACGACTGTGATCTGTATACAGCTAATGATGATCAAAAATCTGATAAAATTACATTACCTGCACGTTCAGAAATAATGGTATCACTTCCAATAACAGAGGAAAAAGGCGAATTATTAATAAAACAAAAAGAAGTAAGACCAGGTATATACATAGGAAACACCTTGGCACAAACGAGTAACAGTATGGTAAGAGTACTAATGATGAATACGAACGAAGAAGATATTGAAAAATGAAAATGAGATAGAACCAATTTGGGATTATGTACGGAACTATGAGGTGATTCAGCCCAATTATAAATCCGACCCAATAGAAAACCGCCTAAAAACATTGGAAAGTAATTTAAAATTAGAACATTGTAACTAAGAGGAAAAATTAGCTCTCACGAATATTTGTAGAGAATTCAATGATTTATTCTATTTAAAAGGAGACGCATTAACATATACTGATGCCGCTGCACATACGATTCCAGTCAAAATAGATACTACGCCCATCTATGTCAAGCCATACAGATTACCGGAATCTCAACGAAATGAGATTAATAGGCAAATTAATGACATGATAGACCAAAATATCATAAGCCCTAGCAAGAGTCCATGGAACTCTCCCTTGCTACTGGTGCCAAAGAAACCAGATGAAACAGGTCAAAAACGTTGGCGAGTAGTAGTGGACTTTAGGCGCTTAAACGAAGTTACTCTCGGAGACGCCTACCCACTACCGAATATAACGGATATCTTGGATCAACTAGCACGATCCAAATACTTCACAACCTTGGACTTGGCCAATGGATTCCACCAAATCCCGATGTCACCAAAAGACAAAGAAAAAACAGCTTTTAGCACACCATTTGGACATTATCACTATAATAGAATGCCATTTGGACTGAAAGGAGCACCAGCAACCTTTCAGCGACTGATGAATACCGCCCTAACGGGACTTCAAGGTATTCGCTGCTTTGTATACTTAGATGATATCGTGATTTATGGGTATAATTTACGTGACCATAACGTCAAGCTTGTAGAAGTATTTAACCGACTAAGAATGCATCAACTAAAATTACAGCCAGATAAATGTCATTTTCTACGTAAAGAAATCGTTTATCTAGGTCATGTGGTTGGAGAAAATGGAGTCCAACCTGACCCGAGTAAAATTAGCGCGGTGAAGACATATCCGACTCCAAGAAAACCAAAAGATATCAAGTCACTTTTAGGATTTTTGGGATATTATAGACGTTTTATCCCCAATTTTTCCAAACTCGCTAAGCCGCTGACTAATCTCTTGAAAAAAGATACCACTTTTGTATGGGATACATTTTGTGATGAATCATTCAAGGTCTTAAAGCAAAAACTCATCAGTGCACCAATTCTGGCTTACCCCGAATTCGATAAGGAATTCAACGTCACCACTGATGCGAGTGATATTGCATTAGGTGCTGTGCTATCGCAAGGCGAAATTGGAAAAGATCACCCTATCTGTTTCGCCAGCCGGACGTTAAATCCTGCAGAATGTAGATACTCTACAATTGAAAAGGAACTTTTAGCTATAGTTTATGCTGTGGAACAATTTCGTCCATATATCTATGGAAGGAAATTCAATATAGTCACTGATCATAAGCCCCTCGTATGGCTCATGAGTTTGAAAGACTCAACCTCACGTCTTATGAGATGGAGAATTAAGCTAGAGGAGTATGATTATACTATAATCCATAAACCAGGTAAACAAAACGCAAATGCTGATGCTTTAAGTCGAATCAAAATTAAGGAACCTGAAATTACAGTCCAAAAAATCAATAAACGTAATGACCCGCAATCAGGCAAAAGCCTCCAGTCTGACTGAAGATACACTGGATCTAAATAAAATATATAATGAATACGTTTCATCCCCCCATACAGATGATTGTTCCGAAATAAAAGGACATATACTGACTCAAAAGAATTTACCATACAGATTCTTCATTTTACCTAAAATAGAAGATCCAACAGGAACTTACCTGAAAGAGTTGTTTCCATCATTGAACGAGGAAATGCAAAGTACTCAACTACGCGAGTATGTGAATGGTAGACAAACGTATATAATTGCTAATGCACCCTTACCTATGAAAACTATAGACAGTTTCAAACAAATATTAAATACCCTTTTAAAAATCAGGGATTATATCAGAAATAAAAACTTACAGGAAGTTCATATTTCTATACCTAAAATGGACATAGTAGCGCACGCAGAGCTAAAAAATATGATAACTTTCTCTTTAAAGAATATAAATGTCAAAATAAATATTTACACAACCCAAGTAAAAATAGTATCTGACCCAAAAGAGCAAGAACTCATAATGGAATCCTTTCATAAAACACCATTAGTGGACATCAAGGAATAACTCGGACTATTAAAAGAATTCAGACAGCATATAATTGGTCTGGATTAAACAGAGATGTCGAAAACTTTGTAAAGAAATGTCAATCATGCCAAATGAATAAACTTGTTAGAAATCCTAGAGTACCCATGAAAATTACCTCGACTAGTACGAGACCATTCGAGAGAATTGCGTTGGACATAGTAGGACCATTGCCAGCAAGCTATAACGGTAACAAGTATCTCCTAACATTCCAGGATGACCTCACGAAATATACTGAGGCCATACCTCTACAGAACGCAGAAGCTCGAAGCGTAGCAGAAGCTTTTGTTATAAACATAGTCTGTAGACATGGAATACCGGAATCAATATTGACGGACCAAGGTTCTAATTTTCTAAGCGAAATGTTTGCGCAAATGTGTAAACTTTTAAAAATTAAAAAACTGCAAACGACTCCATACCATCCGCAGACCAATGGAGCTCTGGAAAGAAGTCATAGAACTCTGGCCGAATACCTACGGCATTATGTGAACCGAGACCCGCAAACATGGGATACTTGGATACCGTATGCTATGTTTACATATAATACAAGTACACACTCCAGTACCAACTACAGTCCATATGAGTTGATATACGGTTTTCCACCCAGTATCCCAGCTATAATTAAAGCAAACCAAACGGTAAATTACAATTACGATAATTACAGCAATGAGCTAAAAGCGAGATTGCAACATAGTCACCAGATAGCTAGAGAATCTATTCTAAAAAAAAAGAAAAATCAAAACAATTCTATGACAAAAACTCGAAAGCGAGAACCTTTAACTTAGGAGATAAGGTCTTTTTAAAGAACCACACAAGGAAAAACAATTATCCCCGTTGTGGACAGGACCCTATGATATAGTAACTATTAATTCTACGGAAAATACTACTATTAAAATAGGGAACAAAAATAGAACAGTACACAACAATAATCTTAAGCTATACGTCGATTAGGAAAATAATTTTTTATTTATCTTAGGATAATTTGGATTCTCGTCTTCATCCTCCTAACTCACAGTGCAGACGCAATGATACAAAACGAACCGTTGCAAGTAACGATCCTGAGGAACAATCCAGGAATCTACTTCGAAGAAGTAGGAAGAGTAAGTCTCTACAGCAACGAGTGGCAAGTAATAACATATTATGACTTAGAGGAATTCAATTTTGAACTTGAGAAATTGTGTAATCATACGGAACAGACAAATAGGTTGTGTAATTACATAGAAAACTACACAATAAGGCTCCCTTATGCAGAGACATAACACACCAATTATACACTATAATCGGAATCCTAAAACAAAATTCACTCCTGTTAAAGTCTGAAACTACTCGATTTAAAAGAGGATTAATTAATGCCGTAGGAACCCTAAGCAAGACCCTTTTTGGCACTCTCAACGCGGATGACGCTAAGACTTTTAACTCGCATATAGATAAATTAAAAAACAACCAAGACTATCTATTGCAATTAATCAAGAATCAAACCGTCATCGTTGATTCTACAGTTAATGTATTCAATAAAACACGCATGACAATAAAAGAACAATTCCTACATGTAGAGAAAAAGCTTAACGCCTTGAGTAACCTAGCCAATCGCGTACAAACTGTTGAACTATCGAAGAGTTTTACTACTGAACTCGAGACGATGGTCTCTCTAACGGCACTAATGATGGTACGATATCAGACCACCCAAAACCTCTTACTAGATCTGATAACAGATGTCAGACATGGTAAACCACACCTAGCAATAATGACCCCACCTCAAATGAAACATATCCTAGAAAACATCCAAAAAGAACTACCCAATACGCTCACTTTACCAATAGACAAGAACGAGAATAACCTTCTACAACTCTATCAAATTGGTAACGTGAGAAGTACAATTCTCGACAATAGAATAATTTTTCACCTCAAGCTCCCTCTCCCATTCAAAGATGAATACCAGCTTCTGAAAATACATCCCTTGCCGACAAATCATCTAGATAAGTTCATTTTTATAAAACCTTCACTCGAATATTTAGTAATCGATTATAATAGAGAACACTATTACACCGTAAACAGATTTGAGTTACAGAACTGTCAAACGCAAGATCAAGTACATTTCTTGTGCCATATTATACACCCCATATTTAACACCCAGTCTACAAATAACCAATGCGAATTAAAACTCCTCAAACACAGCCATGAAATACCATCTTCTTGTAATATCAAAGCCGTTTCTCAAATGGATTTTTGGATACAACTATCTCAACCGAATAAGTGGCTCTTTTCTATACGAAAAATCACAGTGGTCGATGCCATTTGCGGAAATAATATTACTACATATAACTTGGAAAACACAGGAATTATTAATCTTTCCACGGGATGCCATCTCCGTACCCAAGATCTAATTATCCAAGCACATAATACTAAAACATCTGAGCTTAGTAACCACTACCTCCCATCATTAAATCTAACTTCTAACTTACCCCATCCTGAAAGATTCAACTCCACCAATGATCAGGTACACGTCATTAAATTTCACGATAATGAAGAGTTAAATTCATTAAGTGAAGCACTCAATCGGCTTAAGCAAAGCGAAAATATAAGTTTCCCCACATTGAATACACACAACATTCATCATTATGTCATTTCTTATGTTCTATTTGCGGTAATCCTGATGGTTATTATTGTCCAAATATGCAAAATATGTAAAGCCAAAAGGCTTGGCGCAAACAAAAGCACACAACAAAAAGACTTAGAGATCGAAAATCCCAAGTCATCCTATCAGTTAACAATGCAACCTTAACCACCTTAAGCGAATTTTCAAAAAAAAAAAACACAAATATATGCACACAACTCAAAAAAAAAAAGAAAGCAAGTTTAACTAAAAAGCACAAGAAAAACAAAAAGCTGTTTAATCTATGTAAGTTAATCTATTGTACGCCTAAAAAAAAAAGATAGTCATATATAGTCATAATCCTTGAAATTATATACAAATAAATATAATAAATAATAATAATAATAAATAAAATCTAGAACCTAATAACTAGCCTACTATTAAATCTAGTAACTACTTTCTATAAAATTAGTAACAAACAAGAATTATTACTATAACCTAGAGATTAAGAAACAGTACTTTTACTATCATATCTTTACAACTACGATAAGTAATTATCCAAAATTTTTTATATAATTACTAATAGTCAGTAGACAAAAATTACTATTATCTTTATTACTATAATAATCAATAATCTAGAAATTACCACTACTGCAATTTTACTATAAATAAATAATACAAATATAATAGTATTAATATAACAATAGTATTATAAAAAAAAAGAAAAAAAACCACTAACCTAGAAATTAGTGTTACCGATAAACTTTTATCTACAAAAAGTATAATGTAAGTACCTAGATCATCGGCTTTTCGTTTTGCTCAGTTTTATCAGAAAGTCCCATCCATTTCATTCCCGGAACTTTCTTTTTCCAAGGGGGATGGTGTAATGAATGAATCATTACCTGCATTCATCATTATCTCATTAGCGCCACAATATCCCCATCAGTACAACTAACGTACATACATCATACATATGTACATATGCATATATCTATAATAACGACTCGTTATCATAATAAGAATCTTGTTACGTACACGATTACAAATATACATACGTACATACACGATAACGTACTTCTTGAAGCTAGCAAGCAAAACATACGCGCATACGTACATACATATAACGTACAAACATATAATAAATTGACAAACGCGAGTACGCGCATCAAATTGCATTCCAAGCAATTTCGCGGTGATTCCACCGTCAATTTATTTATGAATTTTTACGTCACATATGGTTCATATGGTTAACCAAATCTATTTTCGTTTTATGAAACAACTTTCTCTGTTGTTCTTTTAAAACGATAAAATCTTGGTTGCGTCAACCTTTTTGCGGCAAAAAGCCGGCTCTTTGTATACAAAAATACAAACACGGCATGAGACCAATTTCATGCATTATAATGGCACTAGGTTAACCCTGACCTAACCCACAGTCATTACATGCCGTTTATTTTTTCCTCACACAAAATTAAGAAACTTCATGTGTGACATTTTTACTTTTTACTTGAACATAATTGGGAAATCCCTTGTGTAAAGTGAAATGGAAACTGACCCACTTATTGGGCAATAGTGCTGAGTTTTTTGTAACATTGGTTTCTTCCGTATATATATGGTTGACCAATGGTTGCAAAGGAATTTTTGAATGAAGGGGAAATACTCTTGTGGAACTACAAAATATTGAGGAATATGCAAAATTGGCTATTACCAATATATTGAGAGGGCGTTCCCGATATATTCGATTTCTGGAATTCCTATATGGAATTTCCTAGATAGTTACCCCCATACCTATTTTTATCAATTTTGCTGAGCAATGCAAGAATCCAACTAAATAAAAAGCCGATGCATCTCAGGGACAAGCAGAAGTTTTTCCAAAGTCTAAAGAATATGGTTGACCCCCCCACCAGAGGTAAGGCAACCTATTCCTATAAGTAAAAAATACTAATCTATTAAAGTACTAAAAGAAAAGATAAGAAAAGTGTTCTAAGGAATGAATTAAAGTAATTATTGTCAAAGTAAAAAGTGTTTAAGTGTTTCGATTTTGTTCAATTGGGCTAGTGATCTTCGCAGTAGCAAGCACTCCTAGGTCCAAGTTACGGCAAAGACACACCCGTAACACACTTATCTACAATAAATATAGAAAATTCTTCAAAATTATTATCTTAAATCTATTTACATTTCTAAGCAAACAAAGGATAATTCGCAGGTATAATCCAGCTAACTATAATCCCTAACTGTCTTGAATTTATCCTCTACAAGGCACTTTAATTTATTATAAATTTGTTATAAAAAAAAATTATTAAATATCAGACAAATTAATTGACTTTATTAATGAACGAGCACAAAAATCACTTGACCACAATAATTATTAAATTGTATCTATATACAAAATTCACCTTTATCCAAATGAAATAATCACACATGAGCTTACGCTTACCGTAGGCAGATTGTAAGCCAAATTGCACGGTTTTACACAAGTCAAAAGCAAACTCAAATAAAATTACAAGGAAATTGAACACTTGAAAATATACTTGCTGAGACGATCTGTACTATTTGACATTCGAAAAATTAAGAGAGTGATCCATCCAAATGCTCGGCCTTATATAGGGTCTGAACCGCCATTTTAGTGTGTGGAACCCGAAACCATATTGCAAAATTCTCAGAATGTATCATTTTTCATCATGTATAAATTATCTCATTCGATGAGGAATATTGACATCTATCTTTTTTCATCAAAAGATCTCCATCATAATTTAATTTCACTGAATGAAACTTAAAAATGCAAATTGTGCTACATCGTGGCGCAATTCAATTCTTGTCATCCATGTTGAGAAAATTCGATGTGGAACGTATTTTTATGCATCTGACTTCCACTTGCTATCTCTTTCTTTCTCATTAGTTTTATGAGAAATCATAAATTAGCAAATATGTTTTCGCTGAGATAGTTTAAGACTTTTTAAATACCTCCATCAGATTCCTCGTTAAAAAATACCCCAAAATCATTTGCCATATGTTGGCAATACATGAAATTTGACAGTTCCGCGATGTTTACAATTTTTCATTCGCGGTCGCGAGTTTTCCGTGTGTTTTTCCGTGTGCAGTAAATTGATGAAGCCAAGGTAAGTTGTGCAAATTGTGTTTTTTTCATTGCTTAGTGTATGTATGTGTTCATGTTGTAAGAAAATTCGTTCTTTCGATAATTATGTTCTCATAACCTGACTTCAGGTGAGATTTTCTTTGATTGATTTTCGCGGAAAAACCTCGCGGGAAGTTGATTTTTTGTAATAAATGGTTTCAATAGTGCATAATCTTTGATTTAATTATGTTGTGAAACCATAACTATTGTGAAAATACGATATTTGAGTGAAATACTTTCCTTTGCGACAACTGTCAAAGGTGAAAATTTACGTGTGATTTTCCTCGAAATAGTTCGCGGGAAAGTCTTTTAACATAGATAATGTATTCTATGACTCTTTTTCAATGATTGGTATAAATTTCAAGTGATGGATATTGAAATTTAGCCAATTATTAATAACTTTCAATTTGCCATAGTGTTGTTGTTGTGTTTGCATGTACATATGCATTTATGTTTACAATGCATGGGGAAATTGAATAATTTATAGTTTTCTCATATAAATTTGTTAGCATTTCTTATTCTCAGTAATTCATAGTTTGCTTAATTTAATTAATTCATTTTCTTTTTATTTCAGATGATTTCTTATGTGCACATTGGTACGTAGGTACCAAATCTTCGTGGGAGGAATATAAGCCAGTCGATTTCCCTGGCTTGTACGTAAGTAAAGTACTTTAAATTGGTTTGACTTATTCTAATTGTTTTTTCTTTCTTTTTAGATTCATTCATCACTGAACAAAGACCAATTCTTATGATAACCTAGATGAATGTACGTATGAAATTTCGTTTGGTCACCCATCTGTGCAAGTTTGATTATTGAAGTGGTTTTTCGCATTTATTTCTAAAACGGTAAGTCAGACACGAAAAATGAGTATAAGCATACTTTATAGAATTTTGTATTTTGACAAGGTCTTTAGAACATTAAAAATGTCTAAGACTGATTGTTTTCGCAGTACACGTAAAGAACGTAAATATTTATATGGAAGCACTAAGAACAGGTTGCCCGATTTAATCCTTTTTTGAGGTTTTATTTCCAACTACTATGAGAACAGCATGTACAAGATTTGAACTCTCTATGTCGACGCGTTCTCAGGCAGTGTTCAAATATATAGTGGAAAATGAAATTTTTGTATGGCAACTCCACGAAGGAGTTGCCCGATTTTTCTCTGTTCGACCTTTATTTTACTTTTTTTTTTTAGAAGTCCGAGCTCAAAATTTCAGCTCTTTACGCATAGGCGTTCTCGTGCGCACACACAGACAGACGGACGGACGAACATGCAACAATCAAAATAACTTTTAACATTATGCGTGAGGGCAGTGATGCCAATCAGACGCTTAAGGAAAGCCATGAGTTTCGATAGAAAAAACCCTAGAATTCCCTCAATTATTGACCTATCTCAAAAATAGACAAATACAGTAATATTTTGTGTTTTCCAAAATAAATTTTATTTATTACTTATACGTAACAAGGATCTTCAAAGATAAAATAAATATGTTATGGTCGAAGTGTATTGCATATAGCAATATGCTACACGAAGTACTGAAGCGAGCGTGTAAGACGGCTGCTGTCAAGCGGAAAACTTGAGACATGTTGACGGAAAGAAAAGAAGAAGACAATCATCTCTGTCCCGTAAAATATTGCTCACCGTGTATAAGTGAAGAGTGACTCCAGAATTTTCGAAAAACTTCGGCTAGGAATTCAACCCCGCACGTAAGTTAAAACGATTTTTCATCTCTCCTAATACCCTATTATCGATTTGTAAAATTATTATCCCCTTCAGCAGGAGCAAAATTCAAAAAAATCCGGCGAAATTCCAGCAGCAGCAAAGTCGCCGCTTCTACGCTGTGAATAAAATATTTGCGAGAAATAAAAGAGTTAACAACGCGAACGATTGCCATAACGACGAGCTTTAATAAAAGTTGCAATAATCAGTGAATTTGGTTCGAAATGGAATAATAAAATACAAATGAAATTGGTGTCCAGCGAGTGGAATCCTGTTCTGGTGACAGTTCAATATCTGCCGCCAAGGTTACAATCCAATTCCGAGGAAGTCTTTTAGAGATTTAGCAAGCAACCGAAATATTTCTGTGAAGATACTACAATAAATAAAACTAAACTGGAGAAATCCAGCCAAAAGTACTACGCCAGCATTCCCCAGGAGGGTTCGATAACAAAATGTGTGGAAAAATTACTAAGGTATAAGAGTATTAATAACTTTAGGGAAGAATCCACGTGAGATTCTCGTTGAAGGCGTTGCTCGCGTATCGCAGTTACCATGAAGTGGGAATTGAGACATTAAGATTCCATCAAACAAACTGAGAGATATACAACCTACGCTCGAGGGCAAAGAAAGAAATAATTACTGAAATCAGGGTTATTTATCGCGTATGTTTTCACCTGTGCGTGGTTTTAGAAATTTACCAAGGATAAAGGAAACTCAGTGAAAATAGGGTCTCAGGCACCACCTGCCACTCCTGTTCAGCACTCAAATATGGCTCGGGCAGAGCACCAGACACACCAGCGACTAATTTACATATATTCATAATACCTATACCCACGGAAAAAGGAGTGCTGTGGCAGTACACCAAACCGCCACATTCACCCCTCAGTAGCCCAGGAAGGAGTGGAGACAAACAAATTGGAATTATTCCATGCAGCACTGTTAGTTGTCGTTAAAGTCCGTATTTATATTCAATTTTTTTAGTTAATTAATACTTTAAAGGACATTAAGTGACAATATTGTCAACATTTTTTTATACTTGGATAGAAGGTGAAGCTAGGCTAGTATCACCCGTCGGTTTGTTGAGAGAAAGTGATTTGTTTTGATCCCAGACTGCGCCTGAGGTTCGCGACCGGCTACTAAATCATAATTTTGTTTAACAACTTTTCGGCACGTCGATCGTCACATATTTGGCTCCAGGGAGCTCCTTCGAGGGACCAAAAAACATGTAAGTTGAATTTTAGTACCCATTTTTATTGTTCAAATTATATTACGGTATAAATTCAAATGCGGCTTGTATAGTATAGACCTCAAGATGACTTAGTCTTAATGGAAAGGTTTGGGAAGTGTTGACACGTTCTTGCCTTCTCATACAAACCTGAAAAATTTAAAGATTATGATAAGCGCTAGTGTTGAATTAATAAGTTGTTGAAGAAAATGCTAACTACATATTAAATTTGAATTTAAAAGAAATTATTATATGCCCTGTTGATTCATCTGATAGTTTTGTTTGACATGACTGAGGTGAATCCGAAGGACAGCTATTTTGCACTTTATTTGTCGAATTAATATTGATATCCTCATTTGTAAAATGGACTAAAGTACGATAGGTGTGGCCATAGTTTAGTATTGGCTCCTCCCCAAATATATATAATTATAGGCCCTGTTGATTCATCTGATAGTTTTGTTTGACATGACTGAGGTGAATCCGAAGACAGTTACTATGCACTTTATTTGTTGAATTAATATTGACATCCTCATTTGTAAAATGGACTAAAGTACGATAGGTGTGGCCATAGTTTAGTATTGGCCCCTCCCCAAATATATCTTATTGATTAAAACGATTATAACGTAAATAATGCTCTGAAGCTTTTATTAATTTCTCCTTCTACTTTCCTGGAGCCCTCTCAAATGAAGGTCGTCTAGGCTCGCCTAGTCTTTCCCTCTCTAAAGGTCAATTAGGGACTCGGAAAAAATTTTGCCCACAGAGTCAGATGGGAGGATGGGGCACGCAAAGAAGGCAGAACATCTGCGCCTCCAACTGGATATGAGTAAGTGACGTAAGGGTCCCTTCAGGATTATGGCTGACGGTAGCGGCAAGTTTTTCGTGGAACCTCCCCACACTCTCCGCCAATGAGCCGAGGCGAGCTAGCGTGCCACCCTGCAGTCAACGCTGTCCGTCGAGTGATCTGTCAGCTCATGCTGGCAGTCTGGACGCAGTCTGGACTTAACGTCTGAAAGCCAATCACTCACTATAGTTCTATAACAAAAATGGCGCCCAACGTGGGGCCTTAACACCTTGAGTACGTCAGACCTCTTTACTGGGGACTGAGATTACTTTGCAGATTTGGACATTTGGATTTCAGCTGATTGTCTGACTCGGTATTCTCACATCCAGTGGAGAACGGATAACTTCAGTACTCGGCTTCACGTGAACCTTCTGTTCAAGATTTTGTTCAAGAAAGAATTTTTTGGGATTCTCCGGTATATAGCAAAAGCTAAAAAATGTTCTAATTTGTTATTTCATCACACAACCCATTAATTTCTGGTGACAAGTTTCAAGTCTTGGTTTGACTCATCAACGGTCCCGAATACCGAAATTGGGTCATTTGAAATACAAATGAAAAAATGAAAAAAAGAAGAAAGAAATGAAAAGTTTGAGAAAAATAGAAAAAAACAATTTTTTTTATTTATTAAAAAAATTTGAAAAAGTTTTAAAGAAACAGATTCACTCTAAGCGAATCGAACCTGTATACGCCACGCAGTGAGCTGAAAACTAAAGAAGAAAAGGAAGAAGAAGTAGCGTTTCGTGTCAGCAGAAAACCTTCCACTCATCGGTGCAGCTTGGTTTTCTGCCTGCTGCAGACGCTTGAAAATAGATCAAACTGATCTCTTCTCATATAAACTCGCGAACCCCACCGCGAGCAACTGGGGTACCGATGCTATTGCCAAACCCGTGGTCCGTCCGTCTAGAGAGCGACTGGTCAGGACAGAGGAAGCCAGTGAAGACGGTCTGTGGACATGTGTTTCACAAAGCATGTCTGAAAACGTGGATTGGACAGCATTCAAACTGTCCGTTCTGCAGATCCCATCTCACTCAGTATGATTTCACTGAGTATACTGGTGCTGTCCCGAAGATGACAAAGCCCGTAAAGACTGTCAGTCACGATCCATTACCTACCATGCCGTCACTAGAGTTACCACCTTTGTCAGTTCCACCACCTAGTCGACGATCACTCTCTCCTGGAATGCCAGATCTACATTCAAGGACTTTTACCAATCCTAACTCGCGACGAAATAGCCCACTGCCTTCTGCCAGTGGACATACCTCAGCAGCCACGGATGCTTTGATGGCAGGGCTTACGCATTCAAATGCAAGACCTAGTACACGAAGGCCTCGAACAGAGCCTCAATGTTTTGCGGACTGAGTTAAGGAATAGCGTCCGACAAGAGATCTCAGCACCAATGCCGCCCATGGATATTTCACGACCACCTCCGTACATGGGTGACCCAAGACCATCTCAAGAATTTCACGACTCGCGTAGGCAGTCGTCAAATAGACCGCATTCAGCTTTTGGTCAGCCTAGTAATCAGCCTAGACGAGATTTTGTCCCACTTCCACAACCACCACCTATTCGTAACCCTGCAGGCGCCGGACAGCGACGTTCAGGCAGTCTTATCCTCAGGTGGAATATATCTTATAGAGGTGATAGCTCATGGCTCACTGTCGATGAATTTGTGTTTCGAGTGGAAGCTTTGACGTATTCGGCCTTAGAAGGAGATTTCGATCTTCTGGTAAGGCACATGACAACCTTGCTTTCTGGACCAGCTATGGACTGGTACTGGTCTCTCCTGAGGCAAAATTCTACGCCTTCATGGGAGTATGTAAAAACAGCTCTATTAGCTGAATGGGGAGTACCGCAAGATGACCTTAAGGTCAAAGTTCAGCTAATGTTGCGCAAACAGAAATCAGTGGAGTCATTTGCTACATACCATCAACACCTGGTACAGTTGCGCGATCAACTGCAAAGTCCCTTGGCGGACGGAGAATTCTTAGAGATCATGAAGTCGAATCTGCTTTCAGAGATTCAGCAGAAAGTCTGCCTCCATCCCACAAACACCATCCGCCAAGTACGGAGCCTCGTGACTCAAATACAGGCGACGCAGCAGCGAATCGAGACGGCGTGCAGCTGGAATACCTATCACAGCCCGATAGTCAGCGAAGTGGATGAGTGCCATCCGACTGATGGTGAACAGTACATGACACATGAACATAGTGAGGAAGTCCTGCTATCTGCTATAACAACACCCCAGAATGTTATCTGCTGGAACTGTGACCAGTCCGGTCACTTCTATCAAGACTGCCGGCAGGAGAGACAAGTTGTGTTCTGCTATGGATGCGGACGCAAAAACATTTTCAAACCCGATTGCAGCTATTGTCGACAGAAAAACCTGAGACGGGTCGGGAATACTACCACCTCTTTCCGACCAGTGTCAACGTCGCGAGTGACAACTGCAATGAACACTCCAGTTCAAGCTTTGAACAAGGAGGAAAGTCCGCTACATTAGCAGACCTTGACGAGTCCCTGAAATGTCCACTGATATCATTCAGTGATTCTGATGATGTCAATAAAACACCTGATAGTACGAACATTTCACTGATAGAGACGTAGAACCTGATAGACTTCTCCGCGGATCTTCAAGCTCCCATTTCCACGTCTGGGGAGCCCATGACATTATTACACACTTCTTTGGAAGAGCCTTGAATTTTCGATGTCCCGATAACACCGACAGCACTTTTAGCTGACTGGGTTACTGAGCAGGAGATTTGGCCTCATGGCATTTCTATGTTAAAACGGCCACCAAGCTCTGTTATGACGAGTGGGCGTGAGCCTGTTTTACATCCGCTGACGCCATATCATACGCGTCTGCAGAAATACAACGCAGTAAGAGACTGAATCTTCTCCTCAGTAGCGCAGTTAGCTGAAATCGTGTTTCCTGACTTAGATATTAGATCGAAAAAGAAAAGATCAACCGTTCGCTGGCGGGAATACTGTCAACGGATGCGACTGGAAAGAAAAAAACTGGCACAGATTTCCGACTGGATGCCAGGCGACATTCGACCGTACGCCGAAGTAAAGCTGCTCGGTCGAACTATGACTGGATTACTTGATAGTGGTGCTACTGTCAGCATTCTAGGCTTGCAGAAGCAGAGGTTGAATGGAAAAGATATCGGACACAGGTTCAAGTAGCGAATGGTGCCATGCCGACTGTGCCTGGTCATGTGGACTTGGACATCACTTTCCGTGGTAAGACCCAAAACGTGCGTTTTTACGTGGTTCCTGGGCTCACACAGGCACTATATCTAGGAATAAACTTCTGGTGTCTATTTGGGTTGGCTCCAGATGTCCTAGGTATAGTTGCAGAAGTGACACCAAGTTTACTAGCTACTCCTGAAACCGACCGCCACGTTCTTTCCAGTCTAGATCAACAGCGTCTAGAAGCTTCGAAACAGCTTTTCCCTCCTTTCGCCTCTTTGGGCCTGGGAAAAACATCTGTGTTCTCTCACAACGCTTTTATCCGATATCGCCGGCAGTACAAAGTTTGACGGATGCCGAATTTGAGCGAATGCTATGGCTGGGTGTGATAGACGAGAGCCAGAGTCCTTGGAGCTCTCCAGTTCTTCTGGTGAGGAAGCCTGGAAAGCTTCGGCTTTGTTTTGACGCCAGGAAGATCAACTCTGTTACGAAGAAGGATGCCTTTCCGCTACCGGAGATAGACGCACTTCTGAGTCGACTTCCTCCGGCAAACTATATTACGAGCCTGGACCTGAAAGATGCCTTCTGGCAGATCCCACTAGACGCTGATCCCAGAGAGAAGACCGCTTTTACTGTACCTGGTCGCTCTCTCTATCAGTACACAGTGATGCCATTCGGCCTATACAACACTCCACAAACGATGTGCCGCTTCATGGATAAAGTGATTCCTTTTGATCTTCGTGAGAACGTCCTCGTCTATCTAGACAATATATTAATTCTGTCTTCAGACTTTGACACCCATCTCACATTGCTATCCCGTGTAGCGGATTGTTTCAGGATGGCTGGCCTCACTATCAACATCGAGAAGAGCAAGTTTTACATCAAGGAGACCAAATAATTGCGTTTCATAGTCGGGAAAGGAGGATTTAGGACTGACCCAGACAAGATCTCAGCTATGGTTGACTATCCGTCACCTAAAACTGTTCGGCAAGCCCGACGCCTACTAGGTATGGCGGGATGGTATAGACGGTTCATCCCGAACTATGCTGATGTAACTGCCTCCATTACAGACACCTTGAAAAACCCTAGTCAGTTCAAATGGACACCTGAAGCCCAGACGTCTCTTGATCTTCCCAAACAAAAACTTACCTCTGCTCCGTTGTGAGTGAGTCCAGACTTCACCAAACCATTCGTTATACAGTGCGATGCGAGCCAACAAGGTATTGGTGGGGTGTGATTCAACTAGATGACGATGGCCACGAGAAGCCAATAGCCTACGTCTCGAAAAAGTCGAACTCAACACAAAGCAATTATACCGTCGCAGAGCAGGAATGCCTAGCTGCAATCTTATGTGTACAGATGTTCCGGCCCTTCATTGAACTTATGCCGTTTAAGATAGTGACGGATCACGCGACCTTGAAATGGCTGATGTCTCAAAAGGACCTCAGCGGTAGGCGGTGGAGTTTGAAGCTTCAGGGCTTCGACTTCACTATTGAGCACAGAAAAGGAAGCCTGAATGTCGTCCCTGTGACAGCCTGTCCACAAATGAAGATCCTGACCCGGAAGTTGACGTTAGTTGGCCATATTTCAACTCGTTGGAATATGAAGAGCTGAGGCATAAAGCTAAAACGACTTCTGGCAAACTGCCAGATCTTTGCGTCAGGGATGGCTTAGTTTACATTAGGACTGTTCCGAGAACAGGCGATCCGATTCAGGAAGAAGAGGCTTGGAAGCTTTGGATTACACGAGGGCTTGTCACCGACGTCGTTTCAAGGGCTCATGATCCGCCACCAGCTTCTCACGGTGGTATAGGGAAAACACTGGAACGTCTGAGAAGACACTTGTACTGGTCACGAATGACCGTTGATGTCAGAAACTACGTAGGCGCCTGTGACGTGTGTAAAGAGATTAAAGTCCCAATACCATTCTTAGACCACCTATCAGAGTCCAGTCTGTGACAGAACGACCATGGTAAAAGCTGTATATCGATTTTCTAGGTCCATATCCTCGGTCAGTGAAAGGTAATGTTTGCATTTTAATAGTTCTTCACCACTTTTCGAGGATCCCGATTCTCAAACCTATGAGAAAAGCACCCACACTCACTGTGTGCGAATTCATCGAAACGGAAGTGTTCCATGTGTTCGGAGTCCCGGAAACGATCGTCTCTTACAATGGAGTCCAGTTTTGCTCGGCTCAGTTTACCAAATTACTGGACAAGTATGGGGTGAAGCACGTGCGAACGGCAGTTTACTCGCCGCAAGGAAACGCCTCAGAGCGAGTCAACAGGTCTCTATTGTCAGGGTTTAGATCGTATATTCGGAAGGAGCACTTGTGTGGGATGAGAAGCTGAGTCAGATAGCTAGTTCCCCCAGGAGCTCTTTCCACCAAGCAACTGGTTTCTCTCCTTATCGAACACTTTTCGGTCAGCAAATGATTGAACATGGCAGCTCCTATTCCATCTTGAGGAGTCTTGGGGCTCTTGGTGAGCCGTTGAGAGTAGATGCTGAAGACAAAAAGATATTGATCCGTGCGAGAGTGCAGGAGAACTTACACCATGCGTCCGAACAGGGTTCACGAGCCTATAATCTCAGGGCGAAACCTGTTGATTTCAAAGTGGGTCAAGAGGTATTTATACGGAATTTTGCCCAAAGCAGCTTCCAACAGTAGACTAGTGCTAAACTGGGACGAACATTTTTCAACTGTCGGGTTCGAGACAAGAAAGGAAACTCCTTATACGAGCTTGATGATCTGCAGGGGAAACTGCTAGGAGTTTATCACGCCAAAGACATCAGGCAGTAACATCCAGTCTAGAAGCGTCATCTATCGACTGTTACGTTTAGTCCTGGTAGCCCTTAGAAGGAATCCAGCCAGCTTCACTGGTAAACTATAGGATATCGCGAAGCCCTCCTATTGCCCCGTCAATGGTGGGTGATATACCTGTTGGAATCCATTCCTTTATATGGCTGTTAGCATGTTAGGAAACTAAATCGACAACGTCACCACTTCAACGACGCCTTGGAGACACACCCATGAACAATATGGTCGGAGATCGGAGCGAGATGTTGTGCCAGGAAAGCTTAGCGATAAGTTCTTTAGGTTACTGATCGCGGGGCTTTCTCAGCATCTCGTTGGAGGAAGACACAGAGACACCGACCGGCTGGATTTTTTTGGGTTACCAGCTTGTCGATGCAACTTTGGCTCCCCACACGGAGAAGGATGTCGAGGTCTGATTGAAGACTGACGAGCCTTCAAGGATGTGTCCTCGATGCGTCATCGGTCAAGTAGAGCAACCGTCACAATATAGCATTAGTGATGAGGAATACGCATTGGGTCGTGGGTCGAGACACACATTGGGCGCCCGCAGCAATGAGGCCTATGTTTAAGACCGGCTAGCTCAGTCGACCATTTTTCAGCGTTGTCTGAACCATGGGTGGCGCAGACCATTCTGCCCTGTTATGGTCGTAGCGTATTGCATATAGCAATATGCTACACGAAGTACTGAAGCGAGCGTGTAGAAGACAATCATCTCTGTCCCGTCAAATATACCTCACTGTTCGAACCAAATCGGTTCGAATATATTTTGGTTTTACCGATTACTTTAAAAGGAAAACAACCTGAAAACAAAGCATCCAATTTTTAGGAAAATTAAATCTAATTTGATCACTCTTAATCAAAAAAGAGGTACACAACCTAACAAAGCCATGTATTTGTCATCTACATAGCACATTCCACAAATACAATACAACAATATAGCCTCATTGAGCAGATCAAATTAAAATTCTTATCATATGATTGCAGCAATTAGATTCGTGCTAAAAACAGTTGCTGAAAAAACCAAAACAAATTCAATCTAATTACAAATTTTCCCAAAAAGAGGTACCACATCTAACCAAAGCATATGTTGTCATGTAGCATACAATGCATAGCACAAATACAGTCAGATCAAGCAGATCAATTTGCAACACTATCATCATTATAAGTACTATCGAACGGGAGTTTCTTCTCTACGTGATAGAGATAACATTTTTTGCAAATATACAGAATTCAATTTAACACAGCAGCATGGGTTGCTTTAAATTTCTTGTTGCTATGCATTTTTGTTCGTCGCTATGCATATTTTATCCCTAGTACCGTAAAATTACAGCTGAACGGCCAATTCTTGTGATCGTGCGCCTCTGCTACTCCATCATTGGTGTCGTGTGCAAGCAAGGGCTATGTAAACAGCAATTTAATTTGACTCGATCTCTTTTTCAGTTTGGTAGTGGAGTGAGTGACTTGATGATTTATCTTAGTGGTATTTCCTAGTGTTGTGAATTTTTATTAACAGTCTAATACTTTGTTTGGTTGACAATTGAAATAAATTCTTCTTATTCTGGGTTGCGACTAGATTAGGAGATTTATTTGGACAGCGACTAAATAAAGATTCTTATTACGGGTAACAACTGTGATAAGAAATTTTACTAATACTATACACTTTATTGTGGGTGGCGACTACAATAAAGATTCTTATTACGGGTAACGACTATGATAAGAAATTTTACTAATACTATGCACTGTATTGTTGGTAGCGACTACAATAAAGATTCTTATTACGGGTAACGACTGTAATAAGAAATTTTACTAATACTATACACTTTATTGTGGGTAGCGACTTCAATAAAGATTCTTATTACGGGTAACGACTGTAATAAGAAAATTACTAACAAAACACTTTATTGTGGGTAACGACTACAATAAAGATTCTTATTACGGGTAACGACTGTAATAAGAAATTTACTAACAAAACACTTTGTTGTGGGTAACGAGTACAATAAAGATTTTTATTACGAGAAACGACTGTAATAAGAAAATTACTAATAAAACACTTTGTTGTGGGTAACGACTCCAATAAAAATTCTGTGGGTTTCGACTGCAGTAAGAACTACTCACCTCACTTTATTCTGGGTATCGACCAGAATAAAGAATATCCCAATCCCAACCTCTATTAAAGTTATTGAAATCAAGTCAATCGACTGCCAAACATAGATCAGGTGAGTACAAAGTATATTGCAACACATTACTATATTTATTACATATCTTATATTTTCCGTTTATTGAAATTAGGTAAAGTGAGCTATTAGTATTTTACATTTATCGAATATTAAAGCTCTAGTTTATAAGTGAAGTGTATAATTTGTACACATACAATTAAAACCATTAACTTTATACCAGCGGCATCAATTCTCACCACATTATTCAATTTTTGCATCTACGCTCTGACTACGGGCAGTACACTCACCGTGTACAAGTGAAGAGTGACCTCCAGAATTTTCGAAAAACATTGGCCAGTAATTAAACCCCGCACGTAGGATAAAACGATTGTTCATCTCTAATAATACCCTATTTTCGATTTGTAAAATTATTATCCCCTTCAGCAGGAGAAAAATTCAAAAAAATCCGGCGAAATTCCAGTAGCAGCAAAGTTGCCGTTTCTACGCTTTGAATAAAATATTTGCAAGAAATAAAAGAAATAACGCGGACGATTGCCATAAAGACAAGCTTTAATAAAAGTTGCAATAATCAGTGAATTTGGTCCGATAGGGAATAATAAAATACAAATGAAATTGGTGTCCAGCGAGTGGAACCCTGTTCTGGTGACAGTTCAATATCTGCCGCCAAGGTTGCAAATCCAATTTCGAGGAAGTCTTTTAGAGATTTAGCAAGCAACCGAAATATTTCTGTGAAGTTACTACAATAAATAAAACTAAACTGGAGAAATCCAGCCAAAAGTACTACGCCAGCATTCCCCACGAGGGTTCGATAACAAAATGTATGGAAAAATTACTAAGGTATAAGAGTATTAATAACTTTAGGGAAGAATCCACGTGAGATTCTCGCAGAAGACGTTGCTCGCGTATCGCAGTTACCATGAAGTGGGAATTGAGATATTAAGATTGCATCAAACAAGCTGAGAGATATTCAACCTACGCTCTAGGGCAAAGAAAGAAATAATTACTGAAATCAGGGTTATTTATCGCGTATGTTTTCAACTGTGCGTGGTTTTAGAAATTTAGCAAGGATAAAGGAAATAAAACAAATTTTCGCTCAGTGAAAATAGGGTCTCAAGCACCACCTGCCACTCCTGTTCATCACTCAAATATGGCTCGGGCAGAGCACCAGACATATAAGCACGAAGACACGGTAAATTTCCAGCGACTAGTTTACATATATTCATAGTACCTATACCCACGAAAAAGGAGCGCCATGGCAGTACACCAAAAAGCAACATTCATCGCTCAGTAGCCCAGCAAGGCGTGGAGACAAACAAATTGGAATTATTCCATGCAGCACTGTTAGTTGTCGTTAAAGTCCGTATTTATATTCAATTTTTTTAGTTATTTAATACTTTAAAGGACATTAAGTGAGAATAGTGTCAAAATTTTTTTATTCTTGGACAGAAGGTGAAGCTAGGCTAGTATCACCCATCGGTTTGTTGAGCCCTCTCATATGAAGGTCGTCTAGGCTCGCCTAGTCTTCCCTCTCTACAGGTCAATTAGGGACTCGGAAAAATCTTGCCCTCAGAGTCAGATGGGAGGATGCGGCATGCAAAGAAGGCAGAACATCTGCGCTTCCAACCGGATATGAGTAAGTGACGTCAGGGTCCCTTCAGGACCGAATGTGTGCCGGCATTTTGCTTGTAGGCACGACGAATTTTTTTTCATTATGGTTGACGGCAGCGGCAGGTATTTCGTGGAACCTCCCCACACTCTCCGCCAATGAGCCGAGGCGAGCGAGCGTGCCGCCCTGCAGTCAACGCTGTCCGTCGAGTGATCTGTCAGCTCATGCTGGCAGTGTGGATTTAACGTCTGAAAACCAATCACTCAATATACTTCCATAACAAATAAACAATCTCCTGTGTATACTGTATCAAGTACACCGAAAAAATTTAGAAAATATGGACATTATGGAAATATAAATTCAAAAATACCCGGAATTTAGTCTTTAGTGCTTAAAGGCACTTTCACATCAAAAACAAGAACAGAAAAATGTAATCCGAAAAATTCAATTTATTCCACTTTAAAACAAGATATTTGCTCCAATGATCAATAAAATCCAGGAAAATAGGATAAACTAATAATTTTACTGAGAAAATGATATATTTATTTCAGATTTTTAATAAAAACACAACTTCTAGGTTTTATCGGCCGAAACATTTTTCGGCGGGAAAGTTTGGCCGATAAAACATAAAAGTTGTGATTTTTCTTAAAAATCTGAAATAAATATACTATTCTTAGTTTATCCTATTTCCCTGGATTTTATTAATCATTGGAGCAAAAATCTTCTTTTAAAGTGGAGTAAATTGAGTTTTTTCGGTTCTTGTGTTTGACGTGAAGTCTACCACATTCAAATGCTAAATCAAAGTGTACATATATTTTCTGTTTAACTGATGTAGTGACAGAAAAAAAAAATAAAATAGGGTCAAAAGCTGTTTTAAGATATTCAAGTTATAATTGTTGCAATAATTTCACCGTAACAGATGAGCATAAAAATTGAATAGGAAAATCCTCCCTGTACAAAACTAGTTGGGCTACCAAACCAAAACATGTCAAATCATTTTTCCCTTTTGCAATGCAACTTTGAAATGATCTTAAGTTAAAGCACAATAAAATTCTGGATCACAAAGCTCTTCGCAAAAATCAGTTCTAATTTTTCGTTTCTTTTTTTGGTATATCTACTGTCTTACTGAACTTGAAACATACGAAATAGAAAGCTTTATTAGCCATAGCACCATTTAAAAAAAAATCTGAACTACACAACAGAAAAGTAGAGTGGAGATGGTTATTAAAAGCAAATGTTGGTACGTGACATTAACATCAAATTTTAATAGTGTACTCCAGTGATTCTTGTTCTGTGCTACTGTTTCTTCAATTTGCAGAAGTTCTTTGTAGCTTGTAGCAAATAAATTAATCGAAGCATTTAGTGCACAAAAAATCGCTAGATATCGTCATTTTTAAGACTTATATCCCTAAGTCCCTAAAATTGAAAATTATCCCTATATCTAGGTATAATATCCCTAAGTTGGTATCACCGCGTGAGGGTCCAACCCATTCCGCTCTACCAGAATTATTTCTGTGCCTTACAAATGGAAAGACAAACTTAGTATACTCTATAGATTTCATGGTATAAAAGCTTAGAAATTAATAGCTTCTGGCAACATTTAAATAAATCGAAAGGAAGATCGACACCCCCACCAGCATATATTTCAGAATTATCAATGAAAGTTCTATTAGGGGCTGTAAATCAATTACAAAACGCTACCCTGTATTCAGCGTACCATAGAAATGTACGTATGGAAACTCTTGAGTGCATATGACACCAACAAGTTAAATATTGTTTTGCAATCGTGTGCGACATCTGACCTAAAAAGACACTTTTTTAAGTTGGAAGCATCTTGATTATATAAGAAATACTTATCTCTGAATGGCAGTACTAAAAATTTCCCTCGATGGAGTCATCTTCCAGTATATGACTTTCAGAGGTCATGATCTTGATCGCTCTCAGTTTTTTTTCCCGTCCTGGTTGTTGCCCTGAAGGAGAGCGAACTACAACGCTGGCCCGATCGGAATCTAAAAATAAAATTTTTAAAAATCTTTGTTATACATACTTAAATCAGTCAACAATTATAACGTGCAGTGAAAATAAATTTTCATAAACAAACAGAAATCGGGGAGTTTGAATATTGATCCAAAGTAAGCAAAAGTTTTCTTTGTGCATGCGGTAATTTTTTTTCTTTTAGGATAATTGCAAGGATGCAATCAGGCTGAATAAATTATTTCAAATGCAAGAAAAAAATTTAGATATATGAATTTTATTTAGTTTTCTATTTGAGACCAGAAAAAAGTAAAGTGCAAATTATTTGAACTGCGAGAAATATATTTAGATCAATGAATTTTATTTTGTTTTCTATCTGAGAAAAGAAATAAATAAAAGTGCATCTAATATTTTCAAATAAAATAAAGTGCAGCTGGTGCTGTATAATAGTAGTCTCTTTTTCTTTTGGTGCGCATGTTTAGTGAAGATTTCCATCTCCAGTCTAGCATGGCACAATTTGAGAGGGGACAGAAAGTAGCACTACATAAAATTTCATATATAACTTATGTTTTCAACGTAAACACCGCTTTTACTAGGAATAATCTTGCATGTGATGGGGCAGGCTTGGGTTACGACTTAACCAATTATCAAAATTATCATTTATTCAAATATAATAACGTTTTTTAACACTACGAATCCTACCCTACCCTCGATAAAATATATCTAATAATTTGCCAAAAGATTCAAACCTATGAGCCGTTAACTAACTAACGTTTGACCGCATGTGGTGACGAAGTCGTACGATGAATCGCTAACCAAAATATATTTTCTTTCTTTGATGACTTTCTTGTTTTTTTCTCTTTTGTTTTTATCCCACGTGGTTTCGTTCGCTAATGTTCGCGTTCGGAGTAATTCAACTTCCAGATTTGCTTTCTCCTTTTCGCGGGGCCCCTTTTCAAGGAACGTCTCAACACTTCTCTTACTATTGGTCCCTTTCTCACTTTTTTTTCATCCTTCTAAATTTTTGTGAGGCTCATTTCGTCTAGTTCTTTAATAAGTCACATTTTCCTTCTGCGGTTCTGGTGCCTTTCTGCTGAAATTAAATAATTATTAACTTCTATATTACACCAATTTACTCGACCCTCGTGCCTTTACTTGGTTTTTTTCGGCAACCCGCCTATAATATGATCTCGAGACCGTACGCTTGCTTATTCACTGGATTTTTTTTTTAAATAAACACCGTTACGAATTCCCTTTATTTCATATATTCTATGTGTGTTTTTTTATATCGCTGAAAAATTCTTCTAGATTCGTGAACTAATTACACGATACTGGTGTTACAACTCCCATTCATACTTTCAGCACGTGGCTGCGACGGAAGTCCTCCATTCGCCCTCTCCTTTCCATCTACGAAACTCGCTACGCAGCTGACTTCGAAACGCAAACTTTTTTACTTACGCCGTGCACACTGCGCTAACCATAGGTACACTTCAATCAATCACATAATTCACTCTAACTTAACTCACGATAAATTAATTTTCCTCGACCTTGCTGAACATTCATTATATTTCATCAACTTACAAATAACAGTTTTTACTTTTTCATCACATTACTCTCTAATGCAGCAACCCTAACTAACTTCACCCTAGTTGGAAATTCAATTACCTGGAAGAAACTAAAATCTGTTCCATTTATATTCTAATTTGACACTTCGCTGTGTCATCTAAAGATATTTCTTCCTGTCACCGGACTACGGATAAGTTTTCGCTCGTAAATATCGTTTTCATTTACTTATTATTATCCATAATTGCTTATATTGGTGTTCGTGTTCCACTCTCTGTGGTTTGGATTGGTTCATATATTTTTAGTTGCACCCGTTAAACAACAAGGTTATTGAAAATTCTCTATAGTGGACTGTATTTATTTTGCGTGTAAAGACGTCCCGGTTTAGAATCTTAACTCAGTGTGTTAGTTTTTATTTATTTATTTGTGCTATTTCAGTTCTTATCTTTAATATCACAATTCACTTTCAATTCAGACTTAATTCTAAGTGAAAATTCAACAAATTCAATAAAACTTAATTCCTAATAAAACTTCATTAAAAAAAACTACAATTCACAAAATGGCAGTCGCTGCGGTCACGTGTTGAGTTTGCTTTTCCCCTTATTCAGTGTGAGTGGGCACGAGACGGATGTTCTGTGAGAAAAACTTTTTGTCTGCTCTCAAATAATAATACGTTTTACTCGAACTGCTACGTGAGGGCAGTTGAGTAGTTCTTGTTCGAACTGCTACGTGAGGGCAGTTGAGTAGTTCTTGTTCGAACTGCTACGTGAGGGCAGTCGATTTGTTAAAATGGAGTGTATCGTTTCAAGAATATAGCAAATTGTATTGCTGCTATCAGTGATGTTGACAAAACGTTACCAACTATACTGCTTCTAGTGTGCAGTTCTTGGCGTGCTGGCACGTGAGGGTATGAAGTCAGCACTGATGGCGTTTATCGCAAGTGTACCTTTTAGCTGCAGCAAATCGGAACGTTGCTGCGTATGGAATAGCAATAATGGCATTTAGTCTTGTGCGCTTTTGTGAGTGCAGCGAATACAGTGCTGCTACGTGTGGGATGGGATTTCTTTCGAATTTGGTCAGAATCAACTTCTGAATTTATTTGTCGCAGAATTAACCTCTGGGAATAGATCTGAACTAACTTTTGTATAAAATTGTCTAGATTTTCGGATTAACTCTTGTATTGGATTGCTTGAGTTAACCTCACTTTATGCAATAATTAGGGTTAACTCCTATCCGACGTACTTTGAGTCAACCTCATGTAATGTATCTTGTTTAGGATCAACTGCTATATGATAATTCGAGTCTATTTCAATGGTAACATTCCAGAATCAACTTATGTATAAGGATTAAGATAACCTCAAATATTTGGTTAGCCAGAATTATCTTCTGCTTTAGGATTGAGTCAACCTCAACTATTTAGGAAGACCAGAATTAAGTTCTGTTTGTAGGATTGAGTCAACTTCAATTTATTTATGTAGAATTAACTTCTATTGGATTTCAGAATTAACTTCTTGTTTGGATTAGGATTTGCTCAGAACAGACTCCAAAGCTTAGGACTTGATAAGATCAACTCTGATTTGGAAATGGGTACTTTTGCTATCGTTCGCCGTCTTTTTATAGCTGCTGAGCATGGCGTTGCCGTAGCAACGTTTATACCAATTGCTGGGGCGAGATTGTCTGTTTGACGTAATTTCAATTGTGTATACACGAAGAAATGTGTAATTTAGGTAAGTTTTGTTTAATTTTGCTGATTTTAATCAATTTTTTAGTAATACTTTCTTATTGTTAGCTTTTGCAAATCGTCGAGGGAGTATGGAGACTCTTTGTAGGAGATGATAGGAACTTTGAGCAGTACTTAAGGAATTCTAATTAGGTACGTAAGGAGAACTCTTTAATTATGGAATTGATTCTTTGTGGATTTTTTGTTTTATTTTTAGGAACTACGACGGCCGTTCATCGAGGGAAGAATGTTCAGCTGGTGGACTGAACATCCTCCGCCGCGCAAAAAAGTGTTTTTTTTGTTGTTTTCTATTGATTGATAGGAAGAGGACAGATTTTTGTGATTGGACGTGAAAATATTGACTTTTGAGTTTTTTTTTTTACTATGAATATACAACTATATTATCATTGTGATCAACTTACTGCATTTTGGCTGGTGAAGTGTAGCATATCTTTCTTCCTTCTCAACTTTATGTATACGCGGTTTGCGAGCTTGCTGCGGTACTATGCTTTACCGCTGATGATGTCATTCTATTGGCCTAAGTACAATTGCGACGGCCGACGGAGAACGACGACGAAATTCCGCTGTCAAACTTCTAAACGCACAGCGTCTTATCCGAGTGCACTAAATTGCGACGAACGACGGCAAGCGGGCGACGATGTTGCCGTCGAGATTGATCAAATTCTAATTTTGCCGTCGTCGCTGCAGTGTTACAAACAAAATTAATCGAATTAAATTGTTTTGGCATTCAGTTTTGTCTTTTCGAGGTGGTACCATGCGCGGCAATTTCAAATGGATTTCGAATAAAAATTAATTGAGGAAGTGAGAAATCATAAAATAATTTATGATTTGGAAGATAAGCAATACAGGCAAGTAGACAAAAAGGATAGGATTTGGATGGATATTGCGAGAGGTTTAAATACAAATGGTAAAGTTGTGATGTTTTTCATTTAGTTTGATTTTAATTTAGTAAATTTTTGTATTTTCAGTCCGCTCGCCGCCTGTCGTTGCAATTATGCTCCCAATCTTTCGGCGGCCTGTTTTGACAACCGAATTTCCCGCTGCCGTCTGCCGTTCTCCGCTCTGCCATCGCAATTGTGCTTAGGCCATATGGCATAGCAATTGTATTTAGTAGTAGCTTCACGTCCGGACTGGCCGTTATCATGGTTTTGATTTCAATGGGAATGCCGGTAGTCATACCTTTTATTGTTGATTCGACAATTGTTTCAGCTTGGGTTTTAGTACTGTTGGTAGGTGCCTTGATGATGGTTGTTGCAGAGTTGGTTTTTACTACTGCCATTGTTTTGTGCAGATTTCACGGAAGATTCGGCTTTATGATCTTTGGTGCCAGTTTAGGACGATCTGATGTTTTTGCGGATTGATTTTCATTCTTGCCTTTGGAATTGGATTGCGGAATACCTATGGATCTTTGTTCTGTTATGACATTTGAATCAGCCTTTGTGGTTTGAAAAGAACGAAATTCTGTGTTGGCAAAACTCTGGTCAGCGGTTGGCGCACTGCTTATTTTAGTTGGTGTAATTTCATGCAAGTTGTCAGGCAGATTGGCATTTTTTTGATACAATCTTCTAGGAAAACCTGCCTTTTTGGTGGGTCGATTTGTCATCTTGGTATGATGATTATCCATCTTAGGTTTGTTGCTGGATACTGTTTGACGATTCTCTGGTTTCTTTGCTGAGGTGACTAGCAGAGGTTGCGTAGAGACCCAAATTCCTGGGCTGTATTTCCTGGGTGCTTTCGTAAATAGGAATTCGTCGTTGGCTTTAAACTCATTTTGAAATATTTTTATACTAGGTGCAGCTGTCTTGTCTCGAATGGCCTGAATAAGTTTTTATCCATATATATAGACAATTTTTCATTTATGGAATTGGTTCTTTGTAGATTTCTTGTTTTATTTTTAGGAACTACGATGGCTGTCCATCGAGGGAAGAATGTCCAGAAAAGCTTTGGTCTGTTTCACAAATATCTTTATTTACTTATTTAGGTCCTTTGCCATTGCTTGCTTAATTGGCCATTGATCGTAGCATGTGTCTTTATAGACATTGGGCCCTTCAGGAGTTTTGTTACTCACGCCTCTGAGTTCTTCCTGCATGTATGGGCCGTGCTTGTCAACAAACTAATCATAGGCTATACTCATAATTCTTAGTTAGATTTCCATCAATCCGTTTTCAGAAACATTTGCTACTGATGCTTCAGCCTGTAGAAACATATCTCTAATTAACGTAACGCGGGATGGCCCGTTACAAGTGGAGGTGGACAATAAAACTTTTAATTTTCTTGACTTTTGTCCATTAAGATAGAAAGTGACAATACCTTAAGCTTTGATTATCTTTAGAAAAGAAAGAAAGAAGAGATTCTGACGCGGTTATTCCTAGTCATTCTTGCCATCCATGGAATGCAAAAATTGCAGTTTTTCATTCCTGAATAAATAGACTATTGAATATCCCCTTAAAAAATTACGACTTCAAGAAAGATTTAAATTTTATGAAAATAATTGCAAGAAATAACTGGTATGATACTAGAAATATTTACAAATTGCTAAATAAAAAACAACGAAAGATTAATAGAAATGAAATGGTCAAGGGGGGTGTTACATGGTGATTAAGAGAAAAGTTGTAACGGAGAGCTTGTCAGCCGACAGATCTACCTACATCCGCTTGTACCTGGATGTAGATACATACCGCATCCGACACCTCTTTGTTACAAAATCATATCCGGGATATGTGTGGGTGGCTGCACAGCAAATATGCCGCTAGCGATCAGCCGGCTTGGGGTGGTTCTTGCCACCCACATCCCTTCAATGCTTGTTAAGCTGTGCAAAATCGTCAACATAACTGATCAGACAGACGGACGGACAGAAAAAAAAGATCTAATGCAGGCTTCCTTCTCTTGGTGGAACCTGAAAGTCTAAAAAGAAGAAAATTGATTTTATTTATATGCTGCAAGAAGAAGGAGAATAGAAGACCTCAGCAACGCCGAACAAGTGTTAATTCACCCGGAGAGTTTACAACGCTGGCAAATGAGCGGTTGAGAGAGAGTGAGAGAGCTGAAAGGGGTCTCTGATGTTGTTGAGACTCCGGCTTTGCGTAATGTTGGGCCCAATCGCCCCCATCCACCCTGGCTAAGCCTCCAAAGCCGTTTCAAAATGCTCAGCCCCATTTTGTACGTGTTTTACATCTATTGCCGTGTGTGTGTGGAAACGACCTCCCTCCTGTCCGCGACCATCCCCTTTAAGAAACTACTCACTCCATCGCGCTGAATCCGTTACCAACCTGTAAACAAAAGAAAAAAGCAACTTGGAGAAGGGCGGTCAAAGGTGACCAAACTAAATCACCCAAAAGAAGAAGGAAGTCGTATCAAGGAACTCAAAATCTCATCAAGTCCAAATCAAAATAGTTTATTTATTTAAGATATTCAAGCATATGAATCACTTACGAGGGAGGAAACCCGACCACAAAAAGACTAACATGGTATATATACAAAAAAAAACTAAAGGAAACAAAGTCTCCGGTTAATATTAATCTAGATCTGAATCCTTACGACTAGCCCTAATAAGCGCTTTCCTAATATATGACTTATCGAACCCTGTGATCGACGCCTAACCTTAGATGTACGCTAAATGGTTTTAACACTGTAAAATTCGAAACAAAAGAACACAAGGCAAATAATAATACTTAGAGAAAACTTGAACTAACCTTGTGGTCCGCTATGGACTTACATAACACCTGATTTAATCATATTCGGGGTTTCCTCCTTTACCAAAAGGGTTGGACATTGGTTTTCCAACTATTTGCTAGCTGCTTCAGGACTACGTTGAAGTCTGAGTTCACCTGATCTTTGTTAAATGCAAGGAAACTTTTCCCCAAATTTCTCTCAGGATCGCCACTACTATGGTATATAAGCCTCACCAACGCACAGGTAAGTATTTCAAATAATGCAAATTATACGTGCACAGCATTAATACTAAAATTTTCTTTCAGTTCACCAGTAGAAGGATCTTTAGGAAAATCACTGTCGCACAGGTAAATATTCCATTTAATTCAAATTATGAGTGCACAGCAATAATAAACCAAAAATTTTCTTTTCTGTTCCCCAATCGAAAGATATACAAGAAAATCACTGTCGCAGGTTAATATTCTAATTAATGCAAATTACGACCGCACAGAATGAATCAATCAAAACTTTCTTTTCAGTTCACTAATAGGAAGATCTACATAAAAAAAATCACTGTCACAGGTAAATATTCTAATTAATTCAATTTAAGACTGCGCAACGTTAATTCTAAAATTTCCTTTCAGTTCACTATTAGAAAGATCTACATGAAAAAAAATCACTGGCGTACAGGTAAATACTTCAATTAATAAAATTTCTTGAATGCGCAACCTTAATAACAACATTTTCTTTCAGTTCACCATTAGAAAGATCTATATGAAAAAAATCTAAATGAAAATCACTGGCGCACAGGTAAATAATTCAATTACTAAAACTTCTTGAATGCGCAACCTTAATAACAACATTTTCTTTCAGTTCATTATTTGAAATATCTATGTGAAAAATCACTGGCACACAGGTAAATAATCTAATTAATATCATTTATGAATATGTGACATTAATAACAAATATTTTCTTTCAGTTCACTATGAGAAATATCTATAGGAAAATCACGGTCGCACAGGTAGGTAATCCAATCAATAACATTCATGAATAAAAAAAAAAATCACTGTCGCACAGGTAAGTTATCCAATTAATAAAACTTAAAAATGTGCAGCATTAACACCAAAATTTTCTTTCAGTTCGCTATTAGAAAGGTCTTTAGAAAAATGACGATTGCACAGGTAAATATTCTAATTAACAAAATCACGACCAGAATAAATAAACTGAACTTTTCCTTTCCGTTCACCAAAAGCAAAAAATAAACTCTAAAGGCTAATTTTTAAATAAAGAGGAATCACGACTAAATTTTTCTGCGACCGTTCTCGTTCAAAGCCAAAAGACAACTCCACGACTACACGCAGTCTCCCTACATTGCCAACGTTCTTCTCAGATTTTTTTTGCTCTTTTTTCAAGCCTGCTGCAACACATTGCATGATGGCATCACGCGATCTGTTACAGCTAGGCGAATTGCCGTTTTCGTCGCTTTGATGTGGTTGACTAGCGGTAAGTTTTAAACGAAAATTTGTATTTTGTGTTCATTTTGCACATTTTAGAATTTTTCGACTGAAAATATTCTGCATAGGGCTACTTCTTGTAAATATATAGATTTTAACTTTTCAGGAATTTTCTAATATGAAGAAGTAGCATAGGGCTACTTCTTGAAAATATATAAATTTTAACTTTTCAGGAATTTTCTCATATGGAGAAGTAGCATAGGGCTACTTCTCGGAAATAACTAAATTTTATTAAATTATATACTCTGGGAAGTCATGGGGTTTTCTCTACAGACGTAGAGAAGCCAAACAAAAGTAGCGTAAGGGGGTATACGCTACAGCGTGGGGACGACCCACCGAGAATAGAGTCTCATGCCGGGCAAAACGAGGAAAGAAGAGAAAAGAGAGAAAAGAAAAAAAAACATGAAGGTCGACTCAGGAGGTGTACTATGAATATTTTTGCAGCCGCGCCCAACGTGGGGACGACCCACAAGAGTCTCAAGCCGGGCATACACTATACCCTGGGTTATTGAGAAATCGGATCCCATCTGCGGCCTGATCCCAGTTCGTCTTGGACGAGGGAGGACTGATCTACCGATAGACGTCGTCTACCAACTCGCCTCGCACAATGAACTGACCAGGAAGAGGTGCAGCGATTGGATTATTGGGTACCGGAATGTTCGGCTCGAGATTACGACTTCGTCGGTGAAATGCCGCTACTTATCGTTCTGTGCTCTGCTGAATCCAGTCGCAACACCCCGGAAATTCCCACCAATCCCAAGGGAGGAAATCGCTTCGTAACAGATAGAATTCATCTATCAACTCACTCAGGATGACGGAAATCCCCCGGGATGCAGCAAGCGGGTTCAAGCTCAAGGAAATTGAAGAAAGGACATGAAAGTAACGTCCTTCAGATGAAGGCTAACCCAGAAGAGGTTAGTAACAAAGACTGGGACCAACTAATCTTGTTAGTTTAGAGATAATACACAATATATAAAAAAAACTACACTCCACTGAGGCTTCAGCCATACCAACCACCGCTCGGAGTCCTTTTAATTGGAAGAAAACTGAAGAAAGACAGAAAAATAAAATCCTTCAGGTGAAGGCTAACCCAGAAGGGGTTAGTAACAAAGTGAAAGAGGTTTATCACCCACCACTGAGGAAGTAGTAGGAGGGTTTGCGATAACCTGTAGTTCACAAGTGAAGCTTGCCGGATGCCTTCTTAGGGCTACCGAGATCTAATCAACTTTGATCAAGACTTAATATCATGAGCATGGAAAATTCCGATCGAGAGACCCTTAGCATTCTGCAACCGGTACGAAACACGCCCGATTCGTTCTACAACAGTCGCTTTTATATACTTAGGTGCCAATTTGGCCGCAAAGCGATCAATTGCGCTACTTTGCACAATATTTCGGACATACACAGTCTGTCCAGGTACAAAAGCTCTTTCTCGAGTTCGCAAGTTGTAACCAGCGGCGTACTTTCGATACGCCTACGTAAGACGGCACTTTACTTCATCGTGCAAAGCTTTTGGTTGACAGGTATACACTCAATAGCTCCATCGGAATCTGCCTTTAAATCTCGCAGAAGTTGATATGAGCTACCGCTTGTCACCGGATGTCGACCGAAAAGCAAGAAATATGGCGAGCATTTAGACGACTCATGCACGACATTACGGATGGCGAAGCCAATCTCGCTCAGATGTTCGTCCAAATTTCGATGCTCTGTGCCGACGTAGGCGCGGATCGCTGCCAGAGCTGACTGATTGACACGCTCTGAGGCGTTTGACTGAGGAGAGTAGGAGGGTGAGAAGATGTGTTTCACCCCGTAACGGTCTAACAGTTGAGCGAATATTTTTGCAATGAACTTGCTACCATTGTCTGAATATACCATTTCCGGAACCCCAAACATTAAGAAGACTTCTTGCTCCAGAAATTTGACGACCCGCGAGGCTCTGGCCTCTGGCATTGCTTTCAACAGCACGAACTTAGATAAGTGGTCCAGTACGATGAATATGTACCTATTACCACCTCGACTACGCGGGTATGGACCTAAAAAATCACAGAAGAGGCGTTGCCATGGCAGCTCGGTAGTCCGTATCGAGCGCAGGGGAGGTCTTGAAGACACATTGGTCGGCTTGATCAGTTTACACGTTTCGCAGGCGTTTATGAATTGTCGTACTTCTGAAGCCATGCTCGGCCAGTAATACTGACGACGTAGTTTCTCCAAGGTTTTTGCGAAACCGAAATGTGCTGCTATAGGAGGACTATGCTCGGATTTTATTAAATCGCCAGTGAGACTATCAGGAACCCATAGCTTCCACTGAACCCGATCCTCTGAGACGTTGTTATTTGGAAACGAAAATGAGATATATACCTTACCACCGCTAATTCGTAAGTTCTGAAAACCGCTTGGATTGGAAGTGATCCGCTGGATTCTCTCCACATACGTTTTATCATGGAATGCGGGAGACTTCAAATCAAGCGAACTGACTTGCGCAGGATAAACTAACTCGTCTGTGTGTTGTTCCGCTGCCTCGTCAGCAAATGACCTGGAAAGAGCATCAGCCACCACATTGTCCTTACCTTTACGGTATTCAATGTGAAATTTGAAGGCCTGGAGTTTGAGGCTCCAACGAGCCAGCCTGCCGCATAGATCCCGTTGGTCCATGAGCCATTTGAGGCTAGCGTGACCGTGAACTCCAGTCCTTCCACATACGGCCTGAACCTCTTTATACTCAATACGGCGGCCAGACACTCTAACTCGGTTATGCTGTAGTTGCGTTGAGCAGCGTTCAACTTCTGTGACATGTAAGCGATGGGATGCTCATCCCCATCCACAGAACGCTGAAACAAGACGCTTCCAACCCCTGTAGTGCTAGCGTCGCACTGAATGAAAAAGGGCTTGGAGAAGTCAGGATTCGCGAGCACTGGGGCGGTCATCAGACACTGTTTTAACTGTTGGAATGCCAGTTCAGCTTGTTCGTTCCACTCGAACTTGATGTTTTTCTTTAGAAGGTCTGTCAGAGGACTAGCGATGGTAGCGAAATGTGGAATGAACTCCTATACCAGCCGCATACTCCGAGGAAGCTACGTATTTTCTTGACAGTTGTTGGCCTTGGGAAGCTCTGAATAGCAGTGACCTTTTCGGGATCAGCCCGCAAGCACCCATCCCCAACTGCAAAGCCAAGATATCTGACCTCTCTCATACAAAACCTACTTTTCTCCACGTTGATCGTCAGGCCGGCAGCGGGAAGCAACGACGCGAATTCCGCCAGAAGCCTTAGGTGTTCGTCAAATGTGGAGGAAGTAATGAGTAAGTCGTCAAGATACACAGACACCCGGTCATGCAGTTGGTGAGGGATGACCTTGTACATCAGCTTGCACATTGTCTCCGGAGCGTTGCAAAGTCCAAACGGGAGCACCTTGAACTGGTATAGAGGTCTTCCCGGCACTGCGAAAGCCGTTTTGTCTCTTGATCCCACAGCGTGAGGGATCTGCCAGAACGCATCCTTTAAATCTATGGCAGAGATGAACAAAGTCCTGGAGTCTACTGAGGAGTCCATCTATAAGAGGTAACGGAAAGGCATCTGAGACTGTTACGGAATTTAATTTTCGGGCGTCCAGACAGAGGCGCACTTTACCCTTAGCCTTCTTAACTAAAGTGACTGGTGACGACCATGAACTCTGGCTCTCCTCAATGACTTCAAGTGACAGCATTCGGTCGAGCTCATCGTATAAGGATTTCTGCACTGCCGGAGACACTGAATAGAAACGCTGTTTAATGGGTTTCGCCAGACCAATGTCTATATCATGCTCTACCAACGTGGTGAGACCCAAGCCTTGCTGACTGAATGGTGGAAAGGAGGTGATCACCTCCTGCAAACGTTGCGAGTCGTATTCTGAAAGATCGTGCTGTTGCGAACAAGAAGGTGAGGCTTTTGGCAAGGAGTGAAGCTCACTTACCATGACAGGTCTTAAGCCGAATGCTTTCCAAAAATCGATTCCCAGGTACAGGTGTTGCTGAAGAGAAGGAACTATGTGCAGTCTCATCATGCGCGTCTTTTCCGCATATTTTACGAGGACCCGTATGTGCCCCAGGACCTTTTGCTGCCGCCCATCAGCGGTCGAGACTGAAGACGGCATCGAGTGGAACGAAATCCCCATCTTGCTCAGGAAACTCTCTGCTCCAGCCCCGAGCACGCTCACATTTGCACCGCTATCCAATAAACATCGTATCTTTCGTCCCTGAATGTAGACATCGGCGTAAGGACGAGGATCCCAAGGATCCTTTTCATCAGATACTACTGTTTCGGCAATGGCAGCCTTTATGACTCTACGCAGGCTGAGGTATCTATGTGTGCGTGGGACAGTCCTGGAGGAAATGGACCCCGAATCCGATAGGAATTCGCTGACACAAAACGATGCATCCTCTATATCCGAGGTGGAGATTGACGAGCTTTCATCCGAGAAGGTGGAGCTACACCTTTCTGAGGGACAGTGTTCCGAGTAGGTGGTAAAATTTGGCGTGCTTTGCGTGCTGCGATTCTCTGTCTGAGTGGAAGAGTTAGACATATTTACTTTGAGACTGCTAACAGGTTTAGAATTCAATCTGGGTTCGCAAGTTTTGTGTTTTGGGAGCGGTGCAGCATCGCTGACAGCTATACGCCGTGGAGTTAACGGTAGCGGTCGGGCTCGGTGTTGGTAGCCGCTTCTTCTGTCGTGCGCCTGAAGGTTTGGCTTGGAGTCAAACGACGCTGATCACCTACAAAATTTTGACCCCTGCCTTGGTTTCCCGACAAGCAAACTCTACATTTCGTTTTAATTACCCCCACTGCACCGCATCCATAGCAGAAGACCCTCTGTGGCACTAGTGGACAGTTGACGTAGACATGACCTTCCGCCGAGCAATTCCAACATGACACTCGAGATCTAGCGGGTCGGTGAATGTCTCTCGGAGCATTAATTTGAACGCCTCGCGGTGGAACTTCAATGGCGTCTATTCGATTGGACAAAGTGTGATTCAAATACGATGTATCTGAGTAGATTTCATGCACTGCTCGTAGCGGTGCGACTGCTCGCGGAGAGCCTATATCGGACCATAATTTTTCTGATAAAGGAGTAACGCCTCCTGTAAGGCAGGTTTCATGTTACGTCGCAGTATTTCCACCAGCTCTGCTTCTGGGATCGGTATGCTCATTTTGGACACTAACGCGTGAACCGCTAATCGAAAATCACTGAAGGACTCGTTCACTCCTTGCCTCCTTGACTCAACTAGCTTGCGAATTTCGTAGTCAGTTTCCTGGCTGCGGAATTCACGTAGGAGTGCTGAACGTAACTCCTGCCACGAGTGCGTATGCTGATTTCGCAGATACAGCCAATACCAGTTAGCTGCTTTCCCGGTGACGAGTGTATGAAACCCAGCACACAATTCGGAGGCGGATACTTGTTCTAGTACTGCCAGAGATTCTACCCGAAATATGAACTCTGTCACATCCAGGCAGGATGTGCCATCAAAATTCAACTTCCAGCGGAAGGCAGGACTGTGAGATACGCTGTTACGGTTCCTCGCTGCTGGCTGTCGAGTATGAGTTGGAATGTTAAGCGGAGAAACAAACGAACCCGATAAAGGTGGTACACGAGACCCAGTATTACTTTGTCTCGGCAACGGAGGTACTCCCGTGACTGGACCTCTATTCAAACTTTCCAACCGATCGTTGATCGACGGAATACGTGACCTTGCCGACATTGGGTCAGCAAACGTGTGTGGTATGTCAGTGGGAGCTGCTTGAGCCCTCTGCTCTTCGAATATTGAAAAGTCCAGATACGACTCGGCAGGCTTAGTGTGGACGTTCCCCAAGTTAGGTCCTGGAAAGTCCCCCGCAGCGCCTTAGGTGGGCAAAACTGTTTTCGGCTTAGCACCTGTCAACGGGTTGGCACCTTGACCATCTGTGCTAATCACAGGAACTGTGAGCGTTGCGCCTCCAGCGCCCTCAGCCACGGACTCTGTCGTAGGCTGAGAAGCCTCGACACGGCTCAGGATATCCTCCAAGGTCTGGACATAAGCCGTCGCATCAGCCTGGACAGAGGGGGACGTGTTACGCAGCCGCTGGGCTCTATAGAGTACATGGAGCACTTGACTGGTATAACGCGTACGATCTTCGACAGTTCGGATGGGGTCCGAACTCAGGTCACGATTCAGAGCGTCGACTCGACTGATAATATAGTCTATTTCGCGCGCTGGATTTTTATGAGCGTGAGACTTAAAGGGTGCTCTGCCGGATTCCAACTTCTCGGCCTCGTACACCTCTGTGAGCTTACGGCGAACGTTAGCGTCAGCAGATCTAAGGTTGCGTACCGCGAATTCGACCTCAAGCTCATCCGGTGATAAGAAGGAGAAGTCCATCTTGGTCTGAATCTCCTGACAAATAAAACCACGATCAAAAAAATACCCGCGAGGTAATGCTCTGGTGTTAATACCAACAGACAATTCACCCGAGAATTATACTGAATATTTTAATAAAAGGACGCGTCTATAGTAGTGCCAGGAGTAGTTCAACTAGCGATTGCACCCAATACAACAGGGAAACAATGATGTGACTACTCACGATAATTCAACTGAAAATTCCGCCAAGTATGGTAAACAAAAAAAACCCAAAATGCGTTTAACGACTTACGATGATACTGCGAACGGGAATTGTGCCAAATATCTATGTATATATAAGAAACCACAAAACCTTTATGATAAGGCCAAAGATGATGCGCAGAAAAATTGTGCTAAATGTATAAATAAAAGGAAAGAAAAAAATGCGTTTGTACTAATGTCGCGATAATTCAGACGAAAATTGTGCAAAATAAAACTAAGAACAAAAAACGTGTCTATACTAATGAAAGAGAATATTCACCTGAAAACTGTGCCAAGTAAGGGTGTAAAAAAAAATGTACAAATGTGTTTATGCTAATGCTGAAGATAATTCAGCCGAAAAAAAATTCGTGCTAGATATATATATATATATATAAAAAACGTTTATAATAATGACGACGAGAATTCCTATGGAACCGTGCAGATACGATTAAAAGAAACACTACTCTGATTTGAGATTATACGTTCTGCGTGTCTTACACGAGCAATCGATTTATACTATGCGTATTACTAACGTTCTTCATTTAAGAAAGGGGGTGTCGGTATGACGGATCAACGCGGAAGGACAGCCTCCCATACACCACAACAACAGAAAAACAATCCTATTTTCCAGCCCAGCTGGACAAAAAAAACCAAAACTCTCTCTCTCTCTCTCACTTCGCAGCCGAACATTGTTCAACTATGCACTTAAGTCAGTCCATACTAGCTATTGTAGAAAACTAAAATTGTGGACCCGGAGCATGAAGAGTTGCCGTCCCATGTTAGGATGATCAGGACGAACACTACTTTACCAAGGATAAAATCGGGAGGGATGAACATCGTTCATCAACTTGGCAAGAGACTGAAGTCAACAGATCAAGGAAAGGTGAGAGGTCGGTGATCAAGTGGCTGGTGGTACTCGAGTAAGAAGCCGTAGCGGTGATTTATATAAGGAGATAAATCTGAGCGGGACAACCCAACCAAAACTAAATATCTGTGCGGGACAACCCCACTAAAACTAAATATTTGTGCGGGACAACCCCACTAAAACTAAATATCTGAACGGGACAACCCAACTAAAACTAAAAACGAGAGATAATACGGGCTTCTTCTCGGAACCAGCAGAAGTGAACGGAAATAAGATCCGTAACAGTATGCATCGCATACAACGTTCATCAACCACTAATCGACTTAGCCTCCCATCACTAGAAGTTAGGGAAGGTTAATGGGGAATGAGATGAAAGGCGAATGTGAGTTGTCAGTAACTCAGTGGCTACCAGCACTCAGGAGAGAAGCAGTAGCTGATTGTATATATTAGTATCATCAAAATAATTAACAGTCAGAAGAAAAAAAAACATGAATGCTGATATATGTCAAAGGTGACAATGCGAACATCAAAGCAGCTTTTTTTTTCTTTAAAAAAAAACCCCAAAACTAAAATGGCTCACAGCCCGAAACACCATAGAAATTTAATAATAACTGGCTTCTCCCTGGAACCAGCAGATGTAAGCGGAATTAATTTCAAAAGCGTACGCATCGCATACAACGCTAACAGACCACTGCAAACTGAGCAACTCACACTTCCATCAAGGAGCCTCCAGAGGGATTACTGAATTTAATAATAAGGGAAGAAGGGTTTGAACGGAAGAAAAAATCTGGTGCGAAGTTGCACGCTAAAACCGGTAAGCTGACACCAATGCCCAGACAAGGACAGAATCAAAAGAAGAACATCGTTCAACAACTTGCCAGGTTTGGGTCAGCTGACCAGCTCGTCATGCAAGTAAAACTGACAAGTGGTCGTCATCTCGGCGTCTACGAGCCGAAGCTTGGCTTCAAAAGTGGTACGCCTCGCGCACAAGGCTCGCTGTTGCCGAGGAGATGAGCACTTAAACCAGGAAACTGTTAAATTTAAGGTAGAATTTGAGTTAGACTTGACCGAAGGCAGTTTACGATCGCACATACAGCCAGAACCGCGGTCGAGTGACCCAGCCGCGATACAAAGGTCAGTCCTAACGAGAGCCAAAAAGGAGCTATTATGGAAGTAACGCACTCCACAGAAGCAAGAAGAGCTCTGCGTAGACCCAGCACCTTGTATCCGCCAGGCAAATTACTTGTGTCAGCTTAAAACATACTGAGGTCTTACAAATCAATGAAAAGTTCTAATAGGATAATAACACAAAAAAAATTGAGAAAATAACATTGAAATAGCATTTGAATTCTAGTCAAGAGAAGCTTGACTAAATGCGAAGAAAAAAAACCAAAATTTGGGCGCCATTTGTAACGCAAATGGGCGACCAGAAAACTCAAAAATTAAACTTGAAAATGCACTAACACTTTAGTCAAGAGAGGCTTGACTAAATGCGAAAGAAAACCTAATGTTTTGGCGCCATTTGTAACGACAAATCGGCGACCAGAAAAAAATCATTAAAAATAGTAATTGCACTTTAGCCAAGAGATGCTTGACTAAAGCCAAAAAAAAAAACCATTTGGGCGCCATTTGTAACGGAGAGCTTGTCACCCGACAGATCTACCTACATCCACTTGTACCTGGATGTAGATACATACCGCATCCGAACCCTATTAGTTACAAAATCATATCCAGGATATGTGTGGGTGGCTGCACAGCAAATATGCCGCTAGCGATCAGCCGGCTTGGGGTGGTTCTTGCCACCCACATCCCTTCAATGCTTGTTAAGCTGTGCAAAATCGTCAACATAACTGATCAGACAGACGGACGGACAGAAAAAAAAAGATCTAATGCAGGCTTCCTTCTCTTGGTGGAACCTGAAAGTCTAAAAAGAAGAAAATTGATTTTATTTATATGCTGCAAGAAGAAGGAGAATAGAAGACCTCAGCAACGCCGAACAAGTGTGAATTCACCCGGAGAGTTTACAACGCTGGCAAATGAGCGGTTGAGAGAGAGTGCGAGAGCTGAAAGGGGTCTCTGATATTGTTGAGACTCCGGCTTTGGGTAATGTTGGGCCCAATCGCCCACATCCACCCTGGCTAAGCCTCCAAAGCCGTTTCAAAATGCTCAGCCCCATTTTGTACGTGTTTTACATCTATTGCCGTGTGTGTGTGGAAACGACCTCCCTCCTGTCCGCGACCATCCCCTTTAAGAAACTATTCACTCCATCGCGCTGAATCCGTTACCAACCTGTAAACAAAAGAAAAAAGCAACTTGGAGAAGGGCGGTCAAAGGTGACCAAACTAAATCACCCAAAAGAAGAAGGAAGTCGTATCAAGGAACTCAAAATCTCATCAAGTCCAAATCAAAATAGTTTATTTATTTAAGATATTCAAGCATATGAATCACTTACGAGGGAGGAAACCCGATCACAAAAAGACTAACATGGTATATATACAAAAAAAAACTAAAGGAAACAAAGTCTCCGGTTAATATTAATCTAGATCTGAATCCTTACGACTAGCCCTAATAAGCGCTTTCCTAATATATGACTTATCGAACCCTGTGATCGACGCCTAACCTTAGATGTACGCTAAATGGTTTTAACACTGTAAAATTCGAAACAAAAGAACACAAGGCAAATAATAATACTTAGAGAAAACTTGAACTAACCTTGTGGTCCGCTATGGACTTACATAACACCTGATTTAATCATATTCGGGGTTTCCTCCTTTACCAAAAGGGTTGGACATTGGTTTTCCAACTATTTGCTAGCTGCTTCAGGACTACGTTGAAGTCTGAGTTCACCTGATCTTTGTTAAATGCAAGGAAACTTTTCCCCAAATTTCTCTCAGGATCGCCACTACTATGGTATATAAGCCTCACCAACGCACAGGTAAGTATTTCAAATAATGCAAATTATACGTGCACAGCATTAATACTAAAATTTTCTTTCAGTTCACCAGTAGAAGGATCTTTAGGAAAATCACTGTCGCACAGGTAAATATTCCATTTAATTCAAATTATGAGTGCACAGCAATAATAAACCAAAAATTTTCTTTTCTGTTCCCCAATCGAAAGATATACAAGAAAATCACTGTCGCAGGTAAATATTCTAATTAATGCAAATTACGACCGCACAGAATGAATCAATCAAAACTTTCTTTTCAGTTCACTAATAGGAAGATCTACATAAAAAAAATCACTGTCACAGGTAAATATTCTAATTAATTCAATTTAAGACTGCGCAACATTAATTCTAAAATTTCCTTTCAGTTCACTATTAGAAAGATCTACATGAAAAAAAATCACTGGCGTACAGGTAAATACTTCAATTAATAAAATTTCTTGAATGCGCAACCTTAATAACAACATTTTCTTTCAGTTCACCATTAGAAAGATCTATATGAAAAAAATCTAAATGAAAATCACTGGCGCACAGGTAAATAATTCAATTACTAAAACTTCTTGAATGCGAACCTTAATAACAACATTTTCTTTCAGTTCATTATTAGAAATATCTATGTGAAAAATCACTGGCACACAGGTAAATAATCTAATTAATATCATTTATGAATATGCGACATTAATAACAAATATTTTCTTTCAGTTCACTGTGAGAAATATCTATAGGAAAATCACGGTCGCACAGGTAGGTAATCCAATCAATAACATTCATGAATAAAAAAAAAAATCACTGTCGCACAGGTAAGTTATCCAATTAATAAAACTTAAAAATGTGCAGCATTAACACCAAAATTTTCTTTCAGTTCGCTATTAGAAAGGCCTTTAGAAAAATCACGATTGCACAGGTAAATATTCTAATTAACAAAATCACGACCAGAATAAATAAACTGAACTTTTCCTTTCCGTTCACCAAAAGCAAAAAACAAACTCTAAAGACTAATTTTTAAATAAAGAGGAATCACGACTAAATTTTTCTGCGACCGTTCTCGTTCAAAGCCAAAAGACAACTCCACGACTACACGCAGTCTCCCTACATTGCCAACGTTCTTCTCAGATTTTTTTTGCTCTTTTTTCAAGCCTGCTGCAACACATTGCATGATGGCATCACGCGATCTGTTACAGCTAGGCGAATTGCCGTTTTCGTCGCTTTGATGTGGTTGACTAGCGGTAAGTTTTAAATGAAAAATTGTATTTTGTGTTCATTTTGCACATTTTAGAATTTTTCGACTGAAAATATTCTGCTGTTGTTGTTGTTTATTTTAGGCCTGAACTTTTATGCGGGTATGTATGGATATGTTTTTTTTCAGGAATTTTTTTTTAATATGAAGAAGTAGCATAGGGCTACTTCTTGTAAATATTAAGATTTTATCTTCTATTTTTCCAAGAATTTTTTGTACTATGGAGAAGTAGCATAGGGCTACTTCTTGAAAATATATAAATTTTATCTTTTCAGGAATTTTCTAATATGAAGAAGTAGCATAGGGCTACTTCTTGAAAATATATAAATTTTAACTTTTCAGGAATTTTCTAATATGAAGAAGTAGCATAGGGCTACTTCTTGAAAATATATAAATTTTAACTTTTCAGGAATTTTCTCATATGGAGAAGTAGCATAGGGCTACTTCTCGGAAATAACTAAATTTTATTAAATTATATACTCTGGGAAATCATGCGGTTTTCTCTACAGACGTAGAGAAGCCAAACAAAAGTAGCGTAAGGGGGTATACGCTACAAAGTAAGTTTTCACAAAACACCCTGTATCTTAAAAAGTACAGGGCATACGGTCACCGTTAAAGACTCATAGTATGCAGAGCTTCATGGCCTTTCGAACGAATGTTCAACCAGCCCCCACTTCTCAAGAGTTATGGTTGTCTAAACTAAAACTTTCGTATTTTGCTACTTTTTTTTTTATTTGAGCTCTATTATTTTCACAAAAAGGTCGTTAACATAACTTTTGTTTTATAAAAACTGTAAGCTGTAAAAACTGTAAGCTGTAGATTCTCCTCTTTAATTTTACCTATTACACCCTATGTGCCAACTGTAGCCGTTAAACAGTTACTAGCTTATGACCTATTAAAGTCACACCAAAATTAAACGATACTTTTTTTTTAAATGACGTGCTTTCAGTCACTAAGGAAACAAATTATCGTTGAGAATGGGTTTAAGAATAGATAAGAACTAATAACACTTAAAAGGGTACAGATAGCTCATAAAGTGTTATAAGTCAAATTAAGAAGGAGTATCTACAGTTTATAGTTTTTATAGAAACCAGTTATGTTACTGAGCTTTCTGCAAAAAATAGGCTTATTTAGCAGTCGTTGGAAAGGTTATGAAGTGCTGCATATTATGAGCTCTTAACTGCGAGAGTGCGCCCTGTACTTTTTAAGATACAGAGGGTTTTGTGAAAAAATAACTTTTATCTTAATCATCCTGTAACTCCTCAACCGTCCAAATGCCCCCACCCCTGCTATACAATTTTTTGTTTGCCTAGGTTAGTTCTATCACCTTCCGCTCTATTGATCTCCTAGGCGGAAACACCCTGTGTAGGGAAAACTAAGCATTCATTGAAACAACGTTTTGGATAGCATATCAGTTCTGCGAAATTGAATAAACCTGCCTCTGACTTAGCAAAACATTTAATTGACATAGGATACACGTACCAGGTAGAAAATTTAGAGCTGATGCATAGACTGCGCGACGGACGTGTATTAGATAAATATGAGATTGACAATATCAAAAACTCCAAAGTTGATGGCGGGATCTTGTTGAGCGATCAGATAAATTTTACAAAAAAAGTCCACTTTTTGAGCCAGATTTAATAAAACTGTAATTCTGTATTTTCTCCTTATTTATTCATTTACTGCTTGCCCTTCATTGTAATTTAACACGACGATGTTGTTAGAAAGGAGCAGTACTGCAACATCCTCCCTCTTCAGATAAGTATAAAACGAGTATTGCATATTTCTATAATAATATTATTACTTCCTTTATGCTCTCTCTCACTGAGGGCACTTTCCCTATTGTTTTGAGACTTAAAAAACCAATACTGTTCAAGAACTATTTTGTTCTCTACGAAAGTTTTAACAAGTCAAGGTGTTACACCTTGGCTTTTGATGAGAGTGCAGCGGCTTATATATCTGAAAGGGAAGCTTTGATTAAGTGAACTCAAAATTAAAACAACTGTTTGCTACTAAAAAACAAGACTGCCCGTTTATTACAAATTATATTCAATTTATATTAAAATTGCACTTAACTAAGCAAATCTTAATATGTTCCTACCTACCACTAATTGCGAAAATCAATACCTACATACATATTAATAATTTAAAATTGGAATAAATTGCTTGGCTATGCAAGGCGATAACAAAAAAACCGAATAACGAAATAACTTAAATATAAAATGCTTACCTACTTAAATTACAATCAGGCGAGTAATTCTTGCATTCTTCTCTTGCACCTTTGACTGGGTGTCATATTCATAAAAATATTTGCAATGACACATTGAATGCAAGAATTATTCGCTAGAATTAGCGTTATTGTTTTTGGGGGCAAGCGCCCGCTTATAGAGCAAGTAATTGCTGATTCTACGCGACCGTTGACCTTTTTGCCGAGTGCGAACAAATACTCTCATGTGATTCAAAGTTACGTTCTCAACTATTATCAATCAGTTACCTTCTTATCAGTATGTGATAGCATAGATGGCACAAGAACGAGATGTCGCATGAAGTACCAAAAAAGTATACAAAACTTATATATCCGGAATGAACCACAACATTTGAAATTATGTATACGTCGAGTGAGGTGTTGAGGAGGTCGTTCAAATGTATACAAAACTGCTATTATGAAAACATTTGTTTTCGGTATGCTCTAAAACATGTTATGGTCCATTCCAGAATGAACTCCCCATTTCACAATCTGTATACTCTGCTCTGATATGCCATGCAACATCGAGTTCTTGTGCCGTCTATGCTGATAGTCTTCAAACAGGAAAACCAAATGACCTAAAAGCATGATCATCTTGACATAGAATTATATTGCTACGCTTAGATAAGATATACACACATATCTATAGTTACTCGTGCAAGTTTTTACCTGCAATGGTACAAGCATGTAAACAAATAACGCTAAAAACATTTCACCTTATACACACGACAAACCTTTCTCAACTTAATTTATTAATATGAGCTGGAACAGTCGAGGATGAAGGACCTGCTAAGACTTAAATTTAACCCATTTAATACAATTAAAGGAGACGCAGATGTATTGCAAGCGCACACTCTTATACATCGTTAATGTAGTGCTGGCTGATTTTAAAGGTAAAATATGGCTTCTCTTATTTCGAAAGACGTTGATGCATACTTAACGGAAAAACGGATTTGTCGCTTAATTAAGCGGAAAATTCTATATTCGCAGTTAATACATAAGAGGTAGTGTGAAGGTTTGTTATGTGTTCGTCTTGTTCATCAACTTTTCTAGTATCAATTGATTCTACGGTGATTTTTTTTTTTTTTTAGGTTTTATTGGATATTAAAAATTGGATAAGTAAAGTATGGAAACAGGGATAAACAAAGCACAAAATCAGAAACAATTCTACACACCAGGCACGCACAAACATATACTCACACTTATTCACACGTTAAATAAAGGGCCCTAAACAGAAAATTGCTAGGATTACATTCAACACACACATACATATACACACATTTTAGTTACTATAAATTTGGTAGTTGGTATTTGCAGAGACCTTTTGTTAGATCTTAGACCTAAGAATTTAAAACCAGATAGAAATATTTTACATATACATATTCATAATTTTTACTAGTACTGTACTAGCTCGTTCAGCATGAAGATTAATCGATATAATTTAGTTCGAGATTATGTTTATTGAAATGAAATCTTGTCCAGTAATTCCCACAACATAAACATAAAGCAGTAGGCAAATTACTAACTGCTTCAAAATAAGAAAATATTAAGTGTATGAAGTGTACTCTAATCTGTTGCCAGGAGCTGGTCGGTATTATGAATAGAATATTCAATATTTGAATATTGAATCGTTGGCGCTAACTCAGGCACTGCTAGCATGGAAAACAACGCCATGAAGTTCAGTGGGCTGAAGGTTATTGCGGCCATGATATTTTTTTTTGAGGACTGCTTCCTGTAGTGGCGATAGGTCACTCTTCACTTTAGTTAAAGGGGATCAAGTTGTGTTTTTTTCTTTTTCGGGTGGCGAAAATAAGATCCTGTTTTTTTGGAATTTTTGGAGAAGCGAAGTTTAGATATAAGGAGGACAAGATCTTCATGATGAGTTTTGAGCTAAGTATATATATTTAATAAAATTTTGTGTGCAGTTTTTTCTAGTGCAGCATTTTTTTTTGTGAAATACTCTAGATTATTAGGTTGAATTGAATATTAAACGCATTATTTATGAAGCACGTTAAATTAATAAATTTTAGTTACTTGAGATTGCAAAGTTCTTGTTCTATTTCCTTCTTTTTTGTCATTAAAAAGTTTCGTGGTATCTTTTGGAGTTGTGAAAAACCATGTGGCGCCCACAAAACCCAACTTTCATACAAATTTGTCCTCGTACTGGACTCACACCCTCCTCCACTTGAGCTACCAAATTTTACGCTTCAAGGGCAGCGTAAAATTTTTGGCGCCCAACGTGGGGCATAAGCTTTAAACCAACATCATCTTCTCATAAATTCAAAAGATTGTACAAATTTTGTTTAAATAACCAAAGTGCATGTAAAGAAGTAGTACAACAATCAATACACCTGGAAGGTAGGGTAAAACAATAATTTTATAATTATCATCAGAGTGGTTAAAGTGTGCACAAATGTTTAAATTGTGAAAATTGTACGAATTATGGTAGTATTTCTATATGTAAAATTCCTTTTGATAAGCCTTTGGTAATTTTAATATAATTTCTAAAGAGCTGATAATTTACAAAAACTTGGCAAAAGTTGCCTATGCATGTCTTGCTATTTTTAAAATAAAGTGAAAAGATACAGCCGTATTAATAAAATTAAAAGTGAAATCGATATAATTCGTTAAGGGGAAATTTGCAATCGTCGTTTCACGTTTCAACATAAAACATTAATACATACATTGTGTGAGTGTATAAGATTGATCTCAACCTAAACCTATCACAGAATCGCTGTTAAAATTGTTGTTTTGCAGTTCTATTGGTGCCAACGAATTATATAGATTTTTTTTATCAGGCCATTGTTTTCAGATCTCAGCAAAATTCAATTTCTGTTGCCTCACAATTTGCAGCATCTGATAACGGGGTCATGCAAGCCTTGCATGGACTCTTCATACAATTTCGGTCAAATATTGCGGGTCATTGCATTCCTCATCAATTCAAGTTCAGCTGTTATCCCTCAGTAATAGTGCCAATTTTGTTTCGGGAATTTGGATTCGATCGATAGCTGTTTAGTTGTGTGGTGCTTTTTATTAAAGTAAGATCCAGTTCTGCGATTAAGAGATTTCCAAGTGAACTATACAGGTGTGATCAAAGAAGGAATTAACGCAAGCACCGCTAAGTGCGCGTGATCTGAGTTTTCCTATATATAATATAATGCCTGTATCAATATAAAAAGGTTCTTTATAAGAAAAATATTGGCCCTAATAGCCCATCAAGTGGAGCAGAAAATTGAAAATTTTGGTTTTACTTGCCGGCCTAATTGAATTTAACTTGATAAATAAGCACCTACATAGTATACGAATCGTGTTGCAAGATTAATTAGCTATTTCTTTGTTGAAAACGTCATTCAAGGTGAGAATATCATTTTTCATATATATTGTTCATTATCTCTTGAGCTTACATGGAAGTTTAAGAATATTTGTCCTGTGAGCTTGAGTAATTGTGTTGTAATAATTTGGTTCACGTGCATATAGGAGACACATAAAATCTTGTTTCAGTAGTGAAAATCAGTTAAAATTTTGTTTTTTTTATATAACAACGCATACTATGTATATATATACTATAACCTGCAATTTAAAATTCTATTCTATGTACGGTATTGCCTGTATGTACTGGGTGTACAATTTGGGGATATTTCTGCAGTTCAAAGACTCTTTAGAGTTTCATAAGCAAACCCTTCTTAAGTTTAAATGCAAGTATATTTAGTATTGCTAGTGAAGTTCACGTTGTAAAACAACTTTATACAGGATATTAATTTTAGTCGTGGTAGATCTAAATTTGTTGTAATATAGTAGATATAATATGGTACTATAGAAGTGTATACGAAGTTTATACGAAGAGGTTGATACATAAGGTGGGCATTCTACAATTCCTGACCTGCATTGAAATCAAAACTTGAAATTCCCGATTCAAAACCTCCCCATTACGAATTAAGTAATATCGTGATATACAAAAGTAGCGGTTTTGAATATTTTGATAACATGCGACAGCTTACTCTTTTGTAAGGAAATTTATTGGAAACATAAGCCTAAAAGCATGGAATTTTGAAGTAAACGTAATAAACATTGGAAGACCTTATTTCTAGTAAAAATTGTTTTTCGTACACGTATAATAAATGTGAACTGGAGGTCCTGCACCTTTTTTTTAAAAACGCAAGATTGTTTTAGATTATTTCCTGTATAATAAGATGGGAAGTATTCAGGTGATGACTGAACTTCAATTCTCGACACGATAACGAGGATGATATTGATATTTTTTTTTGAAGTTATATTTGATTTTTTTTTTAACTTATATATATTCCGTATTAAATACGTACTAGCATAATAAGAAATTAATTGCTAAATTTTATCTATAAGTTAACCAATTCCTCCTAATCATTAAATAATAACTTTTATCGTTTAGCTTGAAAATTTCATAAGTTATAATAAGAATATCATTATTTTGATTGAGAGTCATAACAAATTGATAACTTTAATAATTAGGGACGGCGTTTTTTTGTTAGCGTAGATTAGAAACATGCCTCAACTTCACGTGAAAGTGGCTCCATACCCCTCACGCTAGATAGAGACTTTCGAAGATCCGCATAGCCATAGCATGCACTTCGAAACGAGAAGGATGCTAAACATTTAATCCGAAATTACATTCTCAGGTTAAATTAAGGTATTCTAGAGTTTACTTAATGAATTGAATTATTGAAATTTGACAAACCAGAATTCGAGTATTAAGGCACAAATCCTATTTCTAAGTATAATAAATACGAGCTTTATTTTGAATTCCGGTAGAATATTTTCAGCGTAAGTACCATTAAGTAGGCACACGTCGAATTTTGTAGTTTTTTTTTGATTTCTTAACGTCAATTTAAGTCCCGATAAATTTTACCGAAGTAAGATGGAGGTTAACCGCCTTAGTCAAGAGGAACTATCTTACCAATTGCTAGTTCGAGGTTTAGAAATTAGCGGAGTAGATGAAATGCGCAAGCAACTAAGGAGTGCCTTAAAAATGGAAAAGACAGGCGAACTTTTGAGGGCTGAGCAATACCCCTTTGCCTTTGACGAAGATGTAGAAGCTTTAAAAGTAAAGTTTCTGAGATTAATAGTATGATAGAAGGTTTCGTGTGTGATTCATCTGCTGCGAGTTACGCAAAGATTGTTACAAAAATCAACTGGTCATTAGACCGGTTAAAGCGCATGAAACCCGAAAAGACAGAGAAGTCAGCGATTAGAAAAAATTGAAAGTTGAGTTAGTTTCTGCTTTCGGATCGCTTCAGTCGAAAGTTGAACAAGATTCAGTTGATGTCTCCTCAACCGAGGGTGAAGATAGTGAAGATAATTTAGATAAAACAATATCTTCTGCTCCACGAGTATCCCATAGAGTTCCAGTTTACAAATGGAATATTAAACTTTCTGGCGAGCAGGGTCAACCACTCAGTTCCTTCCTAGAGCGAGTGACAGAGTTAAGCGAAGCTCGGGGATTTTCGAGGGTACAATTATTTAAATCAGCACTAGATTTGTTTAATGGTCGTGCTCTTATCTGGTACCGAGCTAACAAGACGATATTTGGTTCCTGGGACCAATTGGGAGAAGAACTTCGGAAAGAATTTCTCGCGTACACAAAGGAAAGTTGAACCAATAGGTACTTATGTGGCAGTAATGACAACTCTATTTTCGCGGCTGACTGATCCGATGACTGAGGCCCAGAAAATGCGAATTGTAATGAAAAATATAAGTCCTTTCTACCAGAGTCAGCTTGGTTTGTGTGAAGTTGAATCTATTAAAGATTTAGTGATTAAACGTAGAAAGCTTGAAGCTGTACGAGTTTCAGTAGAAGGCTTCGTACCTCCTCCATCCAAACTTAGTACACAATTAATTGAACCTAATCTTGCATATCTCTCGTGTGAAAGTCCGAATCTAGCCGCTATCGCAACCCAAGCTAGCACAAGACCCGTGTACCAATGTTACAATTGTAACAGAGAAGGTCATACATTCCGTTTTTGTTGAGAACCTCGTCGTTGTTTTGGCTGTGGTAAATTGGGTGTCACCAGGAGTCGATGCCATGATTGCAACCAACAAAACAGTACCAATAATCGCCCTGGAAGTTGGGGAAACGAACTGGGAGCACAGAAGTGAGCGGCGTCCTGAGCTCAGAGATATCCAGTAGAGCCGTAGCAGCTAGTAAGTTTAATATTTTTAATAGTGAGAGGGGGAAAATTGAGGAGTCTTTCAAAACAGCGATGCTAGATTTTATTTTCACACGAGTGAAAGATGATGAAAGGCCATATCTTAAAGTTTCCGTTTTTGATATACCAATGGTTGGGCTACTGGACTCAGGTGCTTCGAAGACTGTAGTTGGTAAAGTCGGTTGGCTTAAGTTAAGTTCGCTGAAACTCAAGATACAAAAATCAAACGTAGACGTAGCCACACTTGCAAATGGAGATAATGTAGAAGTTTACGGTACTCTAAATTTACCGATAGTTTTGGAAGGAAATGTAAAAGTTTTCGAGGTTCTTATTATTCCATCTCTGCCTCATCAAATTATACTTGGGACTGATTTTTGGAGGAAAATGTCTATGAATGCAAACTTAAATGAGAATATCTGGAACTTCACGGAAGTGATAAGTGAAATACGACTTAGTGCGCTGGAATCCAGATCGATGCTCACAGAAGATCAAAACAGGCAGCTTGATGACCTTTTCCGAGATGCTAGGGGGAAAATGGGTGAAGGATTGGGTCAAACCAACGTTGTAGAGCATGTCATAAATACGAACTCATCGCAGATCAAACAACGATACTACCCGGTCTCTCCAGTTATTCAAAAAGCAATAAACACCGAGTGTTCTAAGATGAACGTTGTGTAGTTAAAGAAAAACAAACTTCTTAAATTTCTCCTATATATATAATGTGGTTACACATTTGATGGTTGCAGCAAGAAGGAAGTAAAGTTCTCAAACTCGAGGGAGGGTACTCTCAATTTGATTTTGGTTACGTTCGCAGTTTAAGGCAAGTTCAGTGGAATTCAAATGCTAAAGGTATGTCCGAACATCCTCCCCCGGGTTAAGAACCTTATTTCTTAACAAAATAGTAAATTTATTATTACAGGATACAATTTATGAGCTTTACTTAGTTTATTGGCAGTAAGACCAATTTTGCTATTGGTCTCTTATAGACACCAGTTTGGGTTTTTAAAGTAACCACGCGAACCAATTGCTCTCTACCTGGATGGACCTCAAGTACTCGACCCCTCGACCATCTGGTGGGTGCTAAGTTGTCCTCCCGTATGAGAACTAGATCTCCGACCTTGAGGTTAGGCTTCGAAGTCTTCCATTTACTTCGTTGATGGAGAGTGTTGAGGTAGTCACGATGCCATCGTCGCCACAAGCATTGTGACATTTGTTGCAACAGTTTCCATCGCGATAGTCTTGAAGGGTTGTAGTCCTCCAAAGGAAGATATGGAACTGCGACCAACGGCTCTCCGATCAGGAAGGGCGCAGGGGTAAGCACATCCAAGTCTTCCGGTTTTGACGTCAGTGGCAGAGTGGCCTAGAATTCAATAAGGCCTCTATTTGTGCCAAAACTGTATAGGCCTCCTCGAAGGTGAGAGCAGCTTCTCCTATAACCATCTTCAAATGTGTCTTCACAGATCGCACTCCGGCCTCCCACAACCCACCAAAATGAGGTGATGAGGGAGGAATCTTGTGCCAATTGGTTCCAAAAGAAGTGAGTTTATCTGTAATTGAGATTTTAGCGTTTTTTAAAAAATTAAGTACCTCAGAAAAAAGCAGCTTGGCACCAACAAAATTGGTAGCATTATCACAGTACACATCAGAAGGAAGACCACGTATGGATGAAAATCTCTTAAAGGCGGGGACGAAGGCTTCCGTCAATAGATCCGTCACGACTTCAACGTGAATAGCCTTTGTCGTGAAGCAGACAAAGAGGCAAATATAGCCCTTATAAACCTTTTCTCCTCTACCCTTTCGAGTGAGTAGCCTTATTGGACCTGCGAAATCCACTCCGCAGCGTACAAAGGCTCGAGATGCAGTTGTACGACTTATAGGTAACGTACCCATTAGTTGAGATGAAGCATTTGCTCTAATTCTAGTACATTGGACGCATATATGATACACTTCCTTTGTAACGTCCTTGACACAGATGATCCAAAACCTTTGGCGCAAAATTTTGATGAGCAGAGTAGGTCCGGGATGAAAATACTGAAGGTGCCATTCTTTTACGATCCGTTCCGTAAGTTATGCCGTTTGGGAAGAATTATAGGGTGTTTTCGGGAAAATGACAGCGACGTTGAATGCAGCCTACCGCCAACTCGCAAGATCCCATTTCCATCGATGAAGGGAGCTAGACTGACGTGTGAACTCTTCGTTGGTAACTGCTGTTGCCTCTGGAGACAACGCATCTCTACCTTGAATGAATTCATCTGTGCCCATTTGATAAAAAACATATAAGCTGATTCTAATTCGGTTGTACTTAAGGCATCTGAGATTCGTTCCTCGTTTGATTGTCGACAGTTATTGAAAAATCGTAAGCAAAACGCGAGAATGCGTTTTAGGCGTGACCAAGGCGATATTTTTGACACTAAACCCATTAAAACCAGTCCTGCGAATGTAATATTACACATTTCGACTTCCGTTCTTCGGCATATATCTCTAGGGATTCATGTTTAGGATGTTCTACATGCGACGGCCATTTCGTTTCTGCCATCGAGAGCCACTCAGGCCCTTGCCACCATAAGGCCCTTTTACTTAATAGATGCGGGGTGATTTTCCTTAGAGGGAATATGTCTCCAAAGTTTCCGTGGAATTGTGTCAATTATTTCAGAAGTCCTGTTCGCGACATAGGACTTCCATCGGCTCAGACAATCGCTAAGCCAGGCTAAAACGATAGATGAATCGGTCCAAGTGTAAATCTTAACATTTTGATGTGTCAGGGCTATTTTGATTTTACTGATAAGTCTAGTCAGCAGCACTGCCCCACATAACTCCAAACGTGGAAGTGAAACTTGCTTGAGGGGTGCCACTCGGGTTTTACTAGCTACTATGGTGGTTGTAAATCGATTGCTCGGAGTGTCGTAAGCTCGACAGTATACCACAGCTGCATAGGCCGTCTCGGAGGCGTCTGAAAAACCGTGCAACTAGATGGTTTCTGAAGTTTGTAACCATCTGGGGATCCTTAAATTTTCGAGCTCATGCAGCTCTCCTTTTACAAGATTCCAGCGCTCTAGAATCTCATCCGAAATTACATCGTCCCAATCGCCGGGTTGTAGCCAGAGGTGTTGAAGTAAAACTTTTACTATGATAACAGTCGGTGAAATTAAACCTAGCGGATCGAAAATACTTGCCGCTTCTGACAACAGTTCACGCTTGGTGAGGATATGAGTTGGAAATTGTCGAACTTTAAGGAGAATGTGTCACCGAGGTAATTCCATTGAAAACCCAACACCTTTACGGAATCGCCTTCGGCCTTTAGCAGGATCTGATTCTCGAAATTTGCTTCTGATATAGGCGAAGGCTGATTAGTGCGCCATTTCGAGAGATTAAAGCCAGCGGATTTCAGGATGAGATGGATTTCCATTTGAAGTCGCGTAGCATCTTCTAACTTATTAGCTCCAGACAGAAGAAGAAGTCTATATAGAAGTTCGTGTTTAATTATATCACAAGCTTGGGGGAATTTGTCTGAATGTTCCATGGCAATTTGCATTAAGGTTCTGATGGCCAGGAATGGTGCTGGAGTTGGTCCATATGTAACTTTTTTTTGTTCTTTTTATATTATTAAGCCAAGCTCAGGGGATACCCTGTGATGCAAAGCACAGCTTGGCAGGAAGGAGATAGGGAAAGGATTAAGGGATACTGGAAATATAGAGTCGGAGAAATAACAGAGCCCTGGGGGACACCGGAATTAATAGGATGAGGTTCAGATATAATGCCATCTAATACAACACGTATTTGGCGACTAGATAAAAACTTTCAATCCATAATAGAAGAGGAGGGGAAAGACCAAGTGCTTTGAGTTTGGCTAAAAGGGCTGGATGCCAGACTCTATCAAAGGCCTTTGAAATATCTAGAGCTACGATTTTGGACTCACCAAAATTGTGAAGACTACGATTCCAACGTTCCGTAAGAAAAGTCAGCAAGTCTCCAGGTGAGCGACCGTGCCGGAAGCCGTATTGGCGATCGTTGATGAGCTGATTGGTTTCCAGATACTTCATTAATTTGGAGTTAATGATAGATTCAAAATCCTTTGAAAGAATCGAAGTGATTGCAATTGGTCGATAATTTGAGGGATCGCTACCCTCTCCTTTCTTGGGAATAGGCTGAACGTGAGCTAGTTTCCAAGCAGTTTGAAATTTTCCTGTCGAATAGGACAGGTAGAATAGTTTGCGCAGAGGTTTAGCCAACGATGAGGCACAGCTTTTAATTAATAGGGGCGAGAAACCATCAGGTCCTGCGGCTTTAGAGACGTTGATACCATTAAGGACCTTGAACACATCTCTCGTACGGACGTGTATTGGCTCTTGTACACATCCGCACGGGGGATGCACGACATGGGATGGGAAGTGGGTGGGGAAAAAGAATTTGATGCGAATCTAGCAACCAAAATATTAGCTTTATCCTGGGAGTCAACAACCACTTCACCATTATTAAGTAGTGAAGGTATAGAGGAACTGCTGAAGTTGTTTCTGATGGTTTTGACCAGGGACCAGAAACCTTTACTACCTTTGCGGCTTGCCAAGATTCTTTGTCTAACATTCTGGTCAAAAAGAAATTTTTCTCTCTGGATAATGGACTTGCAGGTGTTCCGTGCAGTCTTGTAGATTTCTTTCAGTTCTGGACAAGGATGCACTTGATAGGCGCAAAAAGCAGACTCTTTCGCTTTTATAGCTTGGTTGCACTTATCGTTAAACCAAGAGCGATTTTGCTGTTGTTGAGATCTGCTGTAAGAATACGGAATATATTCACGCATGCCTAGACTTAGTAAGTTACTAAGTTCTAATGTGCATTCATCAGCATCCCTCGAAGCAAAACAGAGCGACCAATCTATATCTCTAAGATACTGATTGAGACTTTCCCAATCAGCGTTCTTATAGTGCCAGAGAAGCCTACTTGTAGGTGGAGAAATGGGGCGGCGCAGAGATGAGGTGATAAATTGAGCCGTGATTAGACAGTGGTCTGAATTACCAAGAGGGGAGCCGACTGAGATAGAATATTTGTCAGAGTGAGGTGACAGAAACAAATCTAGTAAATTGGCCCTATCTCCAGCTGCATCAGGGATTCTCGTCGGTGCATCCACTAGCTGATGCAAATTGAAAGATTCACAAAATAGTTCAACGAATCGGCCCGCAGGACTTGTGGTAGAAGAATGTCTGAGCCACGGTATGTTATGGACATTAAAATCGCCTGCCAGGACGATTTCAGAAGAGGGGGAGACAGAAAGCAAATGGTCAATATTGTTGGAGATATTGTCAAATGCGGATACCGTGTCGTCATCAGACATATTTGGGCTGCGATAAAGGAAGCAAAAGTAGATGATGCGCCTGTGAAGTTTGAACCTAATCCAGATGTAATTAAACTCAGAACTGGCAGAAGGTGGAAAGTCTTTTAGAATGGTAAAGGCCACATCATTCCGAATATATATTGCGATTCCCCTATGTGGAGAAAAAAGAGGCACTAAGCTATAACCAGGGACGTGATATTGATTAGAATCAGCATCAGAAACGACCTTGGTTTCACTTAGCGCAAGAATTGCCGGAATTTTTGATTGAAGGTGGCAGTACACCGAAAAACGATTTGCCCCCAATCCGCGAATGCAAAATTCCAAAGCAAAACAAAAAAAAGCAGAAAAAAGAGCGACACACAACAACACAAATATTTATTTAGGGGCACCCAGCTGCAGTCAACGACACAGCGAGGTAAAAAAAAACAGCAATAGTGTTATGCCTATCTGCTGCTTTCAGTACCTCAGACCGTGCAGTTCAATGACCACAGCTGGGGACACCCGTATTGCTGATCAGTGACAAGGGCTAATGACCTTGCACTGATCACTGATGTACATGGGAGATTTGTTAAACGCCACCGTACTGTGCTGCTGGCTTGTGGAATGCCAGCAGGGCATAGAAAAGCCCTGGACTTGGCTGATATTGTTTATTTTTTATGTAATAAAAAACGGCGCGGCGGATTTTAGTTATTATTATTATTATATTTCACTGCACTGCACTACAGATTGATCACTATTTATCACTTTGACACCAGTAACACGCACGATGGAACGCCTGCTCCAGCTGACTCCACGCACTCAACTGTGGTGAGTTGGAATTCTGAGACTGGTACCGAAAGGTCATATCGCCACAAAACGTTTTGAAATTTAGTATCGCTCTTATGTACTCGCACTTGATGATACATTTTCTCCACATCGTTACTAAAGGCGTATTGATGTCTGCGGAAATTAGTTAAAATGGAGAATAAATCTTGTTGTATGGTAGGTCTAACCATTAAGGTGTCATTTAGAGAAACGTTAGTTGGAGTTTTGGAAGAGCCATCAAAAACGACTCGTATCTTACGCCCATTTTCGGTTGTTTTATAGACTGCGTGATGAGGTAAATATAGCCTGCTATCCTTGGCGTTTCCTTCAACTCGCTCCATGTTTCCTAAGGTTAAATACTGGCGCATAAAATGCTTGTAGTATAATTCTAGTTGTCAATTTGTTTGAAACCGTTTTTCCATGGCATGAAGTCTTGAAAGAGCCTTAGACTTGTATTCTCCTAAGTCGTGAACATTTGCTTTAAAGGGTAACCTGACCACGTATCGACCCTCTTGATCTCTCGCCGTTGTCGCGTTATAGAATTTTTCACAACACTCTTCTTCCTCAGAAAAATATTTTTTCGACGGTTGCAACTCCACAATCTCCCAAAATTTTTGAATTGTTGCATCCAAGTCTGCACAGGCTATGTAGCTTTGCACTGAAGAGGTGAAATTTTGGTCATCTAATTCACCCGCTAAGACCCATCCGAAAATAATATGTCGAGCAACCGGGAAACCTAGAGGCCCATATGAAGTTCCACTTAACAGAATATTGAAAACATGGTCTGCGCCAATTATGATGTCAATTTGGGCTGGCTTATAAAAGGTGGGATCAGCTAATTTCAAATCCTTTATGTACTCCCAGTTCGATATTGAAATTTTGGTTCTTGGTAACCATGAAGTTAGTCGTGGCAAAATGTGTGCCGTAAATATCAATATGGGAGATGATTCATAATGCGCCTGTGCTCTTAAGATGACCCTGCCCCTTGTTACACTAGTGTTCGTAGAAGCCAAACCGCTGATCGATATACGTGCATTTTGACGACGTAGAGATCAACATTGCACACAACTTTCTGTAATAAGTGATATCTGAGAGCCACTGTCCAAGAGAGCGCGACAGGGTTGTAGATTTCCGTAACCGTCTTTGACCATAATAAGTGCTGTTGGTAGCACGACGATCGACGCGTGAGTATGATCTCTTAATCGCGGAAGCTTAGATGCATCTCCAGCGGTATCAAGAGAAGTGTGGCAATTGAGCTGAGTTTGAGAGGAACCAAAACTCTGGATCTCCTAGGGAGCTTTGAGGAAGTGTCCTTGAGTGGCGCAGATGTTTGTTTGTTGTACTAGAGGTCCTAATTTCTCCCTTTGTGATTGTTGAGAAAGGACAGAAGGTTGCTCGGAGTTGATGTGCAATAAGGAATGATGCTTGCCCTTACAAACATGGCAAGAGTGTTTGGATGTACAGGTTGGAAACGAGTGATTTTCTTTGAGACAATTGAAGCATAAATGACGTTCTTCGACAAATTTTCTTCGATCCGATGCATATTGTTTCTTAAAGTCATTGCATTGATAAAGATAATGATTATCCTTGCATCGAAGACAAGAGATAGGTCTGGAGCTGGTTGTGTGTAAGTTCATAGAGCGATTATAGATGCCACTTGTTGGTCGTTTACACTCAACACCCGATGCTTCAAGCGCATCGCATCTCGTATTTAAAAATTTCAGGAACTCATCGAATTTCGGAAAGTCCGTATCGGTGACCTTCTGAGACTACACAAATTTTGTTTCACGATCGAGTTTATTTAATATTAAATGGATAACCCATGCGTCCCTGGTCTCGGCCTGTTCGCCAAGAGCACGTAGTCCGCGAATTACCTCATCTGAGGCATCACTAATTCGTCGTAGTTCCCTTGGAGTACATTCTTTGACAGCTGGCTGATCTATAAGGCTTTCACTAAAGACGACACAATATGTTTGGGTTTGTTGAATCGCGCCGACAGTTTTGTCCAAGCCTCAGGGTAGTTTGCATCGGTTATCGTTAAATGCCATATTAATGATTCAGCTTCACCCTTTAGTAAACCCTTTAGGTATTGAAACTTTTGAAAATTTGACAATTTTTCATTCTTGTCTACCAGTGAACTAAACACATCGTTGAAGCATGGCCAATCTTGATAGTTGCCAGAAAATGAAGGTATAGTGATACGGGGAAGTTTCAGGTTGCCGCGAGATGGGGAAGCGTTGGAATTAATGATTGAATGAGGTGACCTCGCGAGGTTGTCTATAATTGACTGCTGTTGCATCATCAGGCCAGTAAGAGTGGCATTTCGTTCGGTGGATGTAGAAGAAGATGGACTAGAAACAGGTGTTCTTAATTTAATCGCATTAAGAAGTAGACCTTTGGTCTCAAAATACTTTGATTCAAATTCATTTGCTTCATTTGGTTTAGATGGATCGTCGAGAAAATATTTCTCTATTTCAAAAAACTCCTTCCAAATCTCTTCTAATTTTTGAACATGAGCAGTTAATTGCTCGACCAGAATGTTTTGATCGATGTTCTCAGCGAATTGCCTTAGTCGAGTGAGCGTGCCTCTAGTATTACCGCGTTGTTTTTTTTTAAATAGTCAAATCATTCATTGCGATTCTTGATTCTTGAAATATACACCTAAATATAAAAACTGTATTGATAGTCGCTTCACAGCTCGACCTTTCTAATATACATATATCACTGATGAATTAGCTTAGGAAGAATATTCAAATAATTTGAATCAAGCAACCTCAAATATTGTTTTGTAATTTCACTGTAAATTTAAATTGCAAAAGGCACAATGTCAATGTTTATGACATCACATTCACCGTATAAATAATATGTCCGTACCTTAATTGAAAGCTTCTTATTCACATGCAATGAGGGTTGATTTGTAGCTTTATTGGTTATGAGTCCTTACGAGATGATCCTTTCGCGTATATTTATGCCCGTGATAAGCCCAAGTGGCCGTAAACTTGCTTATACGCTTCAGAAATTGACAACAGTTTCGTAAGCAAGAAGGGCCTTTGCTTTTAATGCTCCTTGCATTTTTAATTATGAACATATGTACGTTATGTCCGTATGAGAGAATGATTATCACAATTTTAATTAATTATTGTGGTACTTACTTGTGCATAAAGCTCACCGACTGGCTTCCGAATTTCTCTGAAAACTGTCGATATATTTATTGATGCCCCTTTGGCATTTATGTGAGATCTGATTGATCCTGTCCTGCTGTTTGATTGACCACCATGAAAAATGCCGCACACAATTCTAAATTATGTTAGAAATTTCCTGCTTTCACCATTAAATTACGAATTCCGCACCCAATTCCAGATGATATTGCAAATTTCCTGTTTTCCTCTAAATTCGGTATTCTATTAATCTATTGTGCTGGTACAGGGTTATTATCCGGCTCGAAGGACCAGATGTTCTAAGATGAACGTTGTGTAGTTAAAGAAAAACAAACTTCTTAAATTTCTCCAATATATATAATGTGGTTATGTGTTACACATTTGATGGTTGCAGCAAGAAGGAAGTAAAGTTCTCAAACTCGAGGGAGGGTACTGTCAATTTGATTTTGGTTACGTTCGCAGTTTAAGGCAAGTTCAGTGGAATTCAAATGCTAAAGGTATGTCCGAACACCGAGCTTGATAAGATGTTGAAAGACGGTATCGTTGAACCTTGCACTTGTTATATATATAAAATAGGCGAAAAAAAGAAAAGCTGAAAAAACAATAAGTAAAAATATTCGAAATATAAATTTTCACATAAGCTAACCATGCCTAAAGCATGTTTGGCTTATCAATTCAATCAGTACGATTTGTCGTGAAAATTGCAATATGTATGTACGAACGTACATACATATCACAAAAAAGCTTTCGCGATAAGAAGAGCGCGTCGCGAAAATACATCCCCAAACGTCATTGTTATACCCTAGATGAAATCTATAGGATATACTATGTTTGTCATTCCGTTATAACGCACAGAAATAATGATAGTAGAGCAAAATAGATTGTACACCCACACATAATATTAAAAGTTATTTTGAATTTTGCATGACCATGTGTCTCATGTGTGACTCAATGCCCCGAATCACAACCATAAGGTCAACCCATCAATATTTTCTCCTATGCAATATATGGATGTATCACTATATATGACACTGAAGACAAAAAAATTTTCATTTTAAAAATTCAATTCAAATTCGAAATGCATTTAAAAATGCATTTCCATGTTATAATTATCACAAAATGCAATTTAGCATAAACTAAATTTTGTTATCAGAAATACATTACACTCACACTATATGCATACTTACCTACATACAGTGTCTTCTTCTTTTTCTTTTCGTATGTTCACTGTAGATACGTACATCTCCTACTTCTTCCAATCTAATTGTATGTACATACATAAAATCAATTATCACAATTATTCTGGCCCTCTTATAATTAATATTTCAAAACGGGCGCACAAGTGCATATCAGATTACAGTTTTTATTGATGCATTTTCGGTGCATCAAGACTTTTTTGCATTTGCTCGCATACAATTTCGCGTTGTGAGGAAGCAATAAAGTAAAAATAAAAAAGCTTTTCAAGCTTATCGTGGGCACCTGGGGGGCAGCAGGCCGAAACCTCGGGGCAGTCTTCTTTAAAAATCTGCCGAGTGAGATACGAGAACATACATAATGTATATGTATTTCGTCAAATAATCGAAGGGAAAAGAATTTGTGTTACAGATAAAATTCTAAAGATATAAATTGTTGTGCCTAGAAATAAATGCTAAAAAACCATAGGGAAAATGAAAAAAAAATGTATTGAATATTTTAAAAATAAATAAATTTGAAAAAGGAGTTTTCTCTTTTTTTTTATTAAACCTAGACTGTGCGCTCTCCATTCGGAACACGGCACATATACTATATAACACCGTCCGTCCATCGCGCACGATAACTCGAGAATGCGTGTGCTTAGAAAGCTGAAATTTTGTTCGCAGACTTTAAAAAGAATGTAAAACTAGGTTCAGAAATGAGACAAATCCGGCAACACTTTCGAGGGGTTGCCATGCAAAAATTTCGTTTTCCACTATATAATTGGACATAAAGAGCTGAAATTATGTAAATGGTGTTTTCATAGCAAATAAAATTTCAAGAATGTAATAAATTGGGTATTCATCTAGGGTAGAGGTCGGCAAAAGCGGCTCGCGAGCCGCATGCAGCTCTTTGCATAGACGTTTGCGACTCTCCAAGTATAAACTCAAATGTCACCTTATCTCAATTCTCAAGCAGCAGTATGTATAACCAAAGAACATACAAGTTAACAAGAAGTTTGATCTGGCCTTTACAAAGCACAAGTTGTATGGTTATGTGGTGATGCGGTCGCGAGGTAACAATCGGGAAGAAGCAAAGATTTGAGACTGAGATATGAATGCTGTGTTCTCTGTGTTCCACCACCCCCCACCCTACAGTATACACACAGCGACACCAGCAGCCATGCCCAGTTTTATGTTTCAGTATGCTGCCTAGCTGAAAAGACGAGCCGGTGTTTCTATTAATTTAGGTACTCGAAAATGTTTCATAAGAACTTTTGAAAAGCATATAATTGCTAAGAACATTCATGTAAATGATTAGCCCAAGCACACGAATCAATGCAACTGACAAGGATTGTGACTAGGCTGCTTGTCGCACACACATTCCTATCCCCTCCGCTCATCTTACTATTCTCCCTATGTTCTGCTTCAATGCAATGTAAATGAAAGCTCTCAAACAAAGTATTCCTGATGAAACCGTTTCTTAGAGAAGAGGTAAAGGAAGCAAAGCAATGCAATGCATGGGCATGATGCGGACTGCGGGCTATGGCCTCTGGTTCTGGTGCTGCGCTGGTGCTTTCACGATACGACCCGCCAGCCGCCACTCACCACTCGTGACTGGCAGCGGGCCGTCATTTAAAGCATAGTTTTCATAAAATTTGTGAAAGCGAGTTGTAATATCTCCATCGATGAGTGGCGGATCGCCTAACAAGCAGAGAGTTTTCATACAATTTGTGAGAGCGGGTCGTAATGGAACGACCCGCCATATAAAACTTTTCAATGTACGAGATGCGTATTCTTTCTGTTAGATGTCCTTTGGTATAACTAATGAGTTTCTGAGATAGAGCGCCAAACCAACAAACTTACTCTACTCACCCCTCTGTGAAAGCGCAGATTACATGCAGTGAAACAGAATGGCAAATGATTCATTTTCGTAAATAAATTAGAAGGACAGAGAGTTTTCAGGTTTTACTCGCATAAAATATTCCCGCGCTTTTGTGAAAACAGGTTTTTCTGAATATTGAGAGAGTTGGTTCCAAGAGTTGTTGCTTAATCCTATTTTATGTTCAAAGTTGTTGCTGTAATCCTGTTACATTTCAACGCACGTGCTTCTGTTTACATTCGGTTTGCTCTGAAGAGATTAAGTGGACAAACTCACGCCTGGTTCGCCGATGTTTTTTGGAAAAATGAGAATTTTATTCGACAGATATTTTACATCTCCCTTCAACAACCTTGGCCAAAGCAAAATTTATCTTTTCTTAAAACATTGTAGATAGTTTGACCCGATGTACATTATTGTGAATAGTTTGAAATGATTTTGACGATATTCAATGAGATTTTATCATTCGGTAATCCTACGTTCTCGCCAATTTTTTCTTTTAAGTCGTTGTCCCAGTGCACTACAATAATGCATAGCCAAGTTCTTCTCCCCCATTCATCCAACAGACGACAGTATGTATATGCCATTATTTGTTTCTTTATAGAAAACACAAAAATTTGCAGTTTTGTTCGACTGATTCCTATCTTCCTATTAACTTATCTTTGGTCGCTGTTTGTTGTGTTTCTATTTCGCATGTGTGTGTACTTATCGCGGTGTTTCAATATTGTTTGAAGCCCTTAGCAACAAGAACAAATCAACGGTAAATACTTTTTTAAATTTAAACTTATCACTTTCGATTTCAGAAGAAATATTTCTGTAACATTTTAGCAGAAGAACATTCATAAAAAGTTTTAATAGACACTGTTCTTATGATAGACCAGATCTCCCCTCCTTACAATATTAACTCAACCACAAAATCACTTCAGGTATATACAAAAAGAAGAGAAAATTAGTTGATGAAAATGGTGACTTTAATAAAGAATAGACTGAGTCATAATACATACGTTCATTCAAAATATGGATGGTCTTCCGACTTGTCCCATCTCTCACGGAAAGAACGCAAATAATAAGAAACCGAACTTAGACAGACATTTATCTACAAAACCTACTTCATTCGCGAGCAAATATCCAGCAGGTCACAGTCGGAAGAGAGCTGTCACAGTGGACACATAGTGGAATCATGTTAGCTTTGCGGTCTCTCTGGAAATCACTAAAAGAGGAAAATAGGTTCACAGATGGTGATTAAAGAGTGCTTTGTGAAATCATCCGAAAAGATTTTTTTCGACTTTAAAAATAAAGAAGCAATCACTAAAGAATAAAACAAATGCCTGTATCTGGCGAAAACAGTGCAAGACAGAATGCCAGAATATCATCGAATGTAGCAATTCGAAGATATTAAGCTGGCTACCGCAATACCAATCGCATGATGAGTCGCGTGATATTAGCTATACAGTACAAGTAACCCTACAAAAATTACATTTCATGGTCGCTAAAGGTGAAAATGAACAATTTGTTATCATATAAACGAATTTTCAAAGAAAAGTATTTTTAAACAAAAGCTCGTCGATGGAATGTTTTCGAAGAAAAGTTTGCGAAGAAAGGTAGGGATACCATTTTTAAAAATGAAGAATAGTTTTGGTGAACTTTTTCAACAATTTTTTTGTATGCACTTACGTAGACCTTAGACGCTGTCTAATACAGAGAAAGTTTTAAATACGAAGTCTTACTTTAATTTTCTTAGCAAGATAATTGTATTAAAATTTGTTTTTGTAAAGCCAAAATTAATTTATTTTCTTATGTCAAACTATCAGCTGTTGCAACTTTCTCCATAGTTCTATTGCCATGGCCATCTGTTTTAAATCGCAAAGAACTAGCCCATTAATACTTTTAATATAGACTGCAGTACAGTACATATGTACGTCTCCAAAATTGTTTCTGTGTTGTATAGGAGATGGCTCTATACTTGTATTTCGCTTGTTATTTCTAGCTTCAAAACTTATAATAAAATAACTTTCAATAACTGGATAAAATTTTTTATTGGCTTGTAAACTTTTATGATGGAACAATTTTATTTGTACCCATGATACAAAGATTAACGAGTATGGCCGGGGAATCTGTCAATTGGTTGCTTGCCTCTTTTGGCGAAAATTGTCAGAAATTTGTTCGTCTCAATTTTTAGCAGCACTGGTGTGATGTGTTCCATATCCCAAGGCGTGCGCCGTACACATTCCACGCTGCAGCATGTTTCACAATATTTGGCATTTGTCAAGTTTGAAGTTCTTGAGATAGGAGTAGATGCGTTGAGTCAGCTGGAGCAGACGTTCCATCGTGCGTGTCACTGGTGTCTAAGTGATAAATAGCGATCAATCTGTAGTGCAGTGCAGTGAAAATTTTTAAATATTAAATATAATAATAATAACTAAAATCCGCCGCGCCGTTTTTTATTACATAAATAATAAACAATACCAGCCAAGTCCAGGGCTTTTCTATGCCCTGCCGGCATTCCATAAGCCAGCAGCACAGTACGGTGGCGTTTAACAAATCTCCCATGTACATCAGTGATCAGTGCAAGGTTATTAGCCCTTGTCACTGATCAGCAATACGGGTGTCCCCAGCTGTGGTCATTGAACTGCACGGTCTGAGGTACTGAAAGCAGCAAATAGGCATAACACTATTGCTGTTTTTTTTTACCTCGCTGTGTCGTTGACTGCAGCTGGGTGCCCCTAAATAAATATTTGTGTTGTTGTGTGTCGCTCTTTCTTCTGCTTTTTTTTTGTTTTGCTTTGGAATATGCAGAATTTTATTTTAGAATTTTGCAACATTCGCGGATTGGGGGCAAATCGTTTTTCGGTGTACTGCCACCTTCAATCAAAAAATCCGGCAATTCTTGCGCTAAGTGAAACCAAGGTCGTTTCTGATGCTGATTCTAATCAATATCACGTCCCTGGTTATAGCTTAGTGCCTCTTTTTTCTCCACATAGGGGGATCGCAATATATATTCGGAATGATGTGGCCTTTACCATTCTAAAAGACTTTCCACCTTCTGCCAATCCTGAGTTTAATTACATCTGGCACATCATCTACTTTTGCTTCCTTTATCGCAGCCCAAATATGTCTGATGACGACACGGTATCCGCATTTGACAATATCTCCAACAATATTGATCATTTGCTTTCTGTCTCCCCCTCTTCCGAAATCGTCCTGGCAGGCGATTTTAATGTCCATAACATACCGTGGCTCAGACATTCTTCTACCACAAGTCCTGCGGGCCGATTCGTTGAACTATTTTGTGAATCTTTCAATTTGCATCAGCTAGTGGATGCACCGACGAGAATCCCTGATGCAGCTGGAGATAGGGCCAATTTACTAGATTTGTTTCTGTCATCTCACCCTGACAAATATTCTATCTCAGTCGGCTCCCCTCTTGGTAATTCAGACCACTGTCTAATCACGGCTCAATTTATCACCTCATCTCTGCGCCGCCCCACTTCTCCAACTACAAGTAGGCTTCTCTGGCATTATAGGAACGCTGATTGGGAAAGTCTCAATCAGTATCTTAGAGATATAGATTGGTCGGTCTGTTTTGCTTCGAGGGATGCTGATGAATGCACATTAGAACTTAGTAACTTACTAAGTCTAGGCATGCGTGAATATATTCCGTATTCTTACAGCAGATCTCAACAACAGCAAAATCGCTCTTGGTTTAACGATAAGTGCAACCAAGCTATAAAAGCGAAAGAGTCTGCTTTTCGCGCCTATCAAGTGCATCCTTGTCCAGAACTGAAAGAAATCTACAAGACTGCACGGAACACCTGCAAGTCCATTATCCAGAGAGAAAAATTTCTTTTTGACTAGAATGTTAGACAAAGAATCTTGGCAAGCCGCAAAAGTAGTAAAGGTTTCTGGTCCCTGGTCAAAACCATCAGGAACAACTTCAGTAGTTCCTCTATACCTTCACTACTTAATAATGGTGAAGTGGTTGTTGACTCCCAGGATAAAGCTCATATTTTGGCTGCTAGATTCGCATCAAATTCTTTTCTTCCACCCACTTCACAGGCACCTGTCGTGCATCCCCCGTGCGGATGTGTACAAGAGCCAATACACATCCGTACGAGAGATGTGTTCAAGGTCCTTAATGGTATCAACGTCTCTAAAGCCGCAGGACCTGATGGTTTCTCGCCCCTATTAATTAAAAGCTGTGCCTCATCCTTGGCTAAACCTCTGCGCAAACTATTCTACCTGTCCTATTCGACAGGAAAATTTCCAACTGCTTGGCAACTAGCTCACGTTCAGCCTATTCCCAAGAAAGAAGAGGGTAGCGATCCCTCAAATTACTTCGATTCTTTCAAAGGTTTTTGAATCTATCATTAACTCCAAATTAATGAAGTATCTGGAAACCAATCAGTTCATCAACGATCGCCAATACGGCTTCCGGCACGGACGCTCTTCTGGAGACTTGCTGACTTTTCTTACGAAAAGTTGGAATCGTAGTCTTCACAATTTTGGTGAGTCCAAAATCGTTGCTCTAGATATTTCAAAGGCCTTTGATACAGTCTGGCATCCAGCCCTTTTAGCCAAACTCAAAGCACTTGGTCTTTCCCCTCCTCTTCTATTATGGATTGAAAGTTTTTTATCTAGTCGCCATATACGTGTTGTATTAGATGGCGTTATATCTGAACCTCTTCCTATTAATGCCGGTGTCCCCCAGGGCTCTGTTATTTCTCCGACTCTTTTTCTAATCTTCATTAATGATCTGCTTTCCCTTACTTTCAATCCTATCCATAGCTTTGCTGATGACAGTACCCTTGAGTTCGCATACTCCTTTGACACCCAGGCGGATTCCAGAGGGAACGCCACATGTGTTAAACGAGACTGCATGATTAGATCATTGAATAACGATCTTGACAATATTCTCGCTTGGGGCAAAGTGAATGGCGTCGAATTCAATGCATCTAAGACCCAAAGCTGTCTCATCTCATTAAAACAAGACCATCACTTAACCACTCCCGTTTCGTTTGATGGAGCATTAATTTCTGATTCACCGTCACTAAGAATTCTTGGCATTAATATTTCCAGTAAGTTGAGCTGGACAGATCACATCTTCTCGGTTGCAAAAGAAGCATCAAAATGTCTTGGTTTTTTGAAAAGGTGTAAGAAATATTTCAGCCCATCAAATATAGCGCTCCTCTACAAGTCCTACATCAGACCTAGAATGGAATACAATTCCCATATCTGGGCCGGGGCTGGTCGCACAGCCTTAGCTTCATTGGATATTGTCCAAAAGAGAGCCTGCAAGCTCATTGGCGTTGTGGCAATTACTCGTCATATCGACTCGCTCGAGCACCGTCGCAATGTTGGATGCCTTTCGCTCCTTTATCGCTATATGCATGGTCAATGTTCTGATGAAATATCTAGTCTGATCCCTTGTTGAATAGTTCCTGCACGCAATACTCGCGCTGCATCCCGCGCTCATCCTTTTACCCTTCAAATTACCTTATCCCGAACTGTGCGAATGTGGAACAGTCTACCATCTTCTGTCTTTCCTCCGGCATACAACCTGCGAATGTTTAAGGGCGACATACATCGGCACCTCCGCCGCTCTCCTCATATCCCTTAATCCTTTCCGTATCTCCTTCCTGCCCTGCCACGCTGTGCTTTGCATCATAGGGTATCCCCTGAGCTTGGCTTAATAATATAAAAAAAAAAAAGATTGTTTCATGATGTTAAATCTGATAAATTAACCGGTTTTTGCCCACAATCTCCGGTTCTTTCGGTTTTTTCATTGAACCGGTTTTCTCCGGTTTAAAAACCGGTTAATTCCAAACCGTCCACTTAAAATAAATGTCAATGAACTTAACTTATCAGAGTTCGGTACAGATGCTGGTTCAATGCAGATGCAATAAATTGATTTAAAAGGCAAGGAACAACAAATTCACAGATCTGACCATCCGCTTGAAAGAGCTCGAAAGAAAGAAATGCAATTTGATTTCTCAGCAATAGTGGACAGCTATCAAACAACTGCCAACAACAAAAGCAATAATATTTGATACGTGGAATAGTTTGTGTAAAATATATGACCTGCTAAGATAACCAAATAAAAAATAAACTTCAAACCAGAATAACGGATGAAAACTTACAACCATGTATTCAGTTAAAAATAAGTAGCTATTTGCCAGATATAGTAAAGCTATCAAAAGCTATGCATGCACGCCGTTCTAATTAAATTTTTAAATTAGAAATTTCGACCTTTTTTTTCCTTAAAATTCCATACCAACAAAAGTACATATATGTATTTGTATTATACATATATGCGGCTCCCTGGTATATATATACTCATATTTGATGGATTTTAATGAAAATAAAATTACGAAATTTAGAATTTTTGCACTTTCGGAGGTGAGGTCCTCACTGTTGGTCTTAGAATGTCTACTGAAGTAATATTCACGATTTGGATTGATCCATATGATTTTATTTGTAATTGAAGACGTAGCCTTGGATACGACAAATACGACAAAACTTTTCAAATTCGATTAAAACCTGATGAAGCTTTCAATTTTCCTTCTTCTACATTTTCCTTTCTAAAAAATTTTATGAAGCTCAAAACAAAATCTTTTGTACAATGGCTTAAAATTTTTTCAATTTCACATTTAAGAAAAAAAAAAAGGAAATGCGCTCTCAATAAAAATCTACAGCCGTGTGAACTTTATCCAGTTAATTTCTAAGTAAATTGAAGTGATAAATTAGAAGGCAATGTGAAAGTACGTGTGTTATAAAATTGAGGAAATAACTTAAAGAATTGTAAGTGTCCCAATATTTCAGTGTACTCCAAAGTGAGATAGATAACGACAATATGCTTTGCCTTATATAGAGTGATCTTTAAGATAAGAAAGACACATGTGAAGAACAGCCAGGAGGATCAAAAGGGGTTTCAAAAATAAATTTATACGTTGTCTTGAAATACAGTCTCCTCCCAGGAACATGTACGTATGTATGTATGTAGGTTCGATTCCATCATATATTATCATGTCCCATAGAATGCCAAGGGAAGCTTTTGTGTGTTTATAAAAAGTTGTTAATCATTATGAGGTCAATAGAAAGTATACAGGAATGACTAACATGAAAATTGTAGCTTAATCTCTGTAGAAAATAATATTTTTTTGTGCTAATATTATCTGGTGATATATTATTGAGAATAAACATTTATTTTTGATTTTCTAGTTATGAGAACACCGTTAGCAAAATGGTGTACTTGTAATCAAAGACTGAACTCTGATAGTTGTGGATATAAAAAAAATATTAATATGCAGAGATGTTACACAATCCGACTTACTATTCGTATTAGATATTATTTCTATCCGTTTGAGTCCTTCTCAATTGCATGCCAATTATGGGTGTCGATCACGCTTAATCTGGACCGGTAATGATTTTGTTTTGGTAGACAATTTTTCCTCTAACTTCTTTAGGCCTCACTTGATGAGGTTCTCCTCAATTCCATTGAAACTAAAGATCTTCTATTTGATAATACAAATACTTCTGAAATTTATTGGACAGCTTTTGTGGCAGAATAGATGATATTCCTGTACCTTATTTTTGAAGATAAAGAATAAACCTTCCCTGCAGATGGATTATATAATACGGAGAGTTGTGGAGTTTGGGAGATGAGAGTGCTTGTGATACTTTGCTCTCCAGTGGGAATTCTGTATCGAGTGTTTTTTTATGAGAATTACCGAATTCTCCTCTGTTGGATGTAACTATGTACAAAATAACAAACAATTAACAAATCAATTAAAAACGCAAGAATGCACATTCAGCATAAATGCAATAATCAATTGACCTGAAATCGTTTCTCAATTAATTAGTCACAAAAAAATTTCGCACAATAATATTGTTGCATAATTTTTCCGACCACTATCAATAATAATGATTTAATATTATTTTATTTTTTATTTATTATCCGGAGGTGTTAGTTCATTGAAGTCCTGAGTAGTACTCTTTTTAAAACATTAGTTTGCTCTACTTATATAATAAAATAACGCCTACCTTATCTAACTTACATTATCGTGGCCGGTTGTGAAAATAGCAAGATTTCGCGAAAAACTTCAGAGGAATCCCTATCTGGTCTGAAAGATTCCTTATTCTTGTTTACAATGAAATTCTATAATAACAATATTATGAATCGCACGCATGCAAAACTAATCTTGAATCACGTATCTGAATCTATACTCAGCATGATAGCTGACTTTATTGAAGACTTTATCAATGAGTCTGAAGAAAAGAATCAGCTGATTTAAATTTGTCGAAAACCATTTAAAGACTTTGATAGTGAACACAAAATATTAAGTAAACTTGAAAGAAGCGCTGCATAAATAGAGCCCAAGGTATATCCTTTATTATACAACGACCAAGAATTTAATAATGCTACAATGATATCCCCTAGTCTCTCACTTAAAAAGTTTTTAGGATTACCTTCAATTTTTGATCGTTTTATAAAATCTGTTCAAGAAGTTAGATTAGATTAGATTCATAGAGGGGTGTGTAGGCGTCAGCCTCGCAATCACCGCGACCTAAAAGATCTACTGTGAGTCCCCGTTGAATTTATTCCCTTTCTAGGTTCAGACTGTTAATAAAGCCTAGGATCCTTCTGGGATTGAGGTTCCGTACGTAGTTAGGTGTAGGAAAAGCATGTTCGAGATGGAGTAGTCTCCGCCTGGTCAATGCTTCGCAGTTGCAGAGCAGGTGCTCCGAGGTTTCATGAGCATCCTGGCAAAAGCGGCAGGATGAAGTCTCAGCCAAGCCCATCTTGTTAAGGTGATACCTCAAGGGGCAATGGCCTGAGAAGAGTTCTGTAATTATTTTGAGCTCTGTTTTCTTGAGGAGTAATAGTTCTTTTGTTTTTCCTCCAGAGGTGTCGATAAACTTTTTTGCCTGACGAAGTCCTTGTAGCCTTTCCCAGTATAGGGATTTTTGTTTGTTCTCCCAGTTATTTAGGGCAGCTTTGAGGTAGCACTTTGAGGTGCCACAGAATGGCTCCGGTCCGACAAAGGGAGTTTCCGCTCCTCATTTGGCTAGGCCATCAGCAATTTCGTTGCCTTTATGGCCCTCATGTCCAGGTACCCACATGAGGATAACTTTGTTTCCTCTTGATAAATCTTTTAGGGTTTGTAGACACTCCCAGACTATCCCTGACTTGATGGTGTAGGACTTTAAGGCCTTGAGGGCAGCTTGACTGTCCGAGAGAATATTAATAGTTGAGCCATTTATGGCTCTTTTAATGCAGGTATTGGCGCATTCTTCTATGGCCAATACCTCGGCCTGGAATACGGTAGGGGTAGAGCCCAGGGCCTTTGATATATGGCATCTGGGGCCGTATACGCCCAGTCCGACTCCACTGTTCGTTTTTGAACCGTCTGTATACCACACCATCGATCCTTGTTGAAAGGACGGTTTCGTGGAACGCCATTGCTGTCGGTTTCCCAAAACCACATCGAATGGTCTTACAAAATCCACCTTGGGTGTGATTATATCAGATATTGTCGTCATTTGCTCAAAGCGTATCTGTTTTAAGATACTTAAGTGACCAACCAGATTCCCTGGTTTTAACTGTTTCTCCTTTTGCAGTCTAATAACACTGGAGATTGCTTCCTTTTTCACCTGCAGATGTAGGGGTGGAAGGTTTAGTAAGGCTTCCATGGCTGCTGTAGTACAGGTCCTCATGGCACCAGTTATTCCTAGACAGGCAAGCCGTTGTGTTTTTTGAAGCAGAGCCTCAGCCTTCTTTTCATTAGTTTTTGGCCACCATGCGAGGGCCGCATAGGTGACCATGGGTCTAACAACCGTGGTGTACATCCAGTACATCATTTTTGGCTTCAGACCCCATGTTCTTCCAATGAAGCGACGGCACGTGTAGAGAGATCCTATCGCTCTTTCCGTCACTCTAGACAGATGCGAATTCCAGGAAAGTTTCTTATCTAAGGTGACCCCCAGATATTTGACTTCTTCTGAAAATATCAATTCCGTGTTATCGAGAAGAGGAGCCTTTAGTGAAAGCTTTGATCTTCTCGTGGACGGAACGATAACCGTTTTGTTTGGGTTTACACTGAGGCCTTTGGTTAAGCACCAAGTGCGGACTTTAGAAAGGGCTTTTTGCATGAGGTCGGATATGACTTGGTCATGCTTGCCCCGTATCGTGACTACTAGGTCATCCGCGTAGCCTTGTACGGTAAAACCCGAACTGGTCAGCTTCTCTAAGAGATCATCAATCACGATCGACCATAGGAGTGGAGAGAGAACTCCTCCTTGTGGGCAGCCTTTAGCTGCAGTGATCGTGACTGAACAGTTTCCTAGAGTAGTAGTTATCCTCCTGCTTCTAAGCATGGAGTCTATCCAATTAACCGTGGGGGGCTCGAAGCCCTTGTCCTCGGCAGCTGATTCAATTGCTTCGAAGGAGGTGTTATCAAAAGCACCTTCTATGTCTGCAAATGTACATAAGGCCACCTCTTTTGCTTCAAGAGCTTTTTCGAGGTCTTTAACCAAAGTGTGGATGGCAGTCTCGGTAGACTTGCCTGCTTGATAAGCGAATTGCTTAGAATGAAGTGGTGATTTAATCAAAACTTCACTTCGAATATGTAGGTCTAGGATTTTTTCCATGGATTTAAGTAAAAATGACGAGAGACTAATGGGTCGGAACGATTTGGCTAGAGAGCTAGCTCTTTTTCCTGCTTTGGGTATAAATACCACCCTGACGTCTCTCCAGCATTGGGGAATATACCCCAGAGCGTAACTGGCTCGAAAAATGTTTTGTAGTGGAACAAGTATTTCTTCAACCCCTTGCTGTAGTAAGGCAGGAAAGATGCCGTCCCCTCCAGCAGATTTAAAGGGTTTAAACGTACCAACGGCCCATATAACCTTGTTAGGAGTGAAGATTCTTCCCGCAAGGCTCTTACTCCTGTTAGAGACCCTGTAATTGCCCACCTCAATTGGGTCTGGAGCTACTATTCCTTGAACGGGACTGGTAGAGTCGGGGAAGTGAGTTTCTAATAAGAGCCTGACTGTTTCCTCACAACTCTCGGTATAGTTCCCATCTTCTTTTTGAAGTAAGCATATACCATTCGTGTGATCCTTCGAATGTACCTTATGGAGCCTGGTAGCTGCGGGCAGTTGATCTATGCCATCGCAGAAGGTCCGCCAGGTTCTTCTTTTAGATCTTCTTAATTCTATGTTATATTCCGTTAGAGCCTTTTTATATTCTCCCCAGGTACCAGAGAACTTGGCTCTGTTAAATAGTTTTCTGACTTCTTTTCTTTTCAAACTCAGTTCCCTATTCCACCAAGGTACCTGCCGATTACAAGACTTTTGCTTCAGAGGGCAGCTGTGTTCGAATGAAGTCAGTACAGCCGTTTGTAGCTGCGTAGTGGCTGAGTCCAACTCCTCCGTTGTGCTAATGCTACTACCGGGAGAGTTAACTACAGCCTTAAGATGTTGCCGATAGAGTTCCCAGTTAGTTAATTTAGGGATTCGGTACTCTAGACTTGAGTTAAGTGAGGCTTCTATATCGAACCTGATATGTCTGTGATCGGACATGGAAATCTCGTTCGATACGTGCCACCTGCTTATTTTTGTGCTTATGAACATACTGGCAAGTGTTAGGTCCAGGACCTCTTGTCTGATAGTGTTCATAAAGGTTGGCTTATTACCTCGATTTAGTATCTCTAAATTATTAGATATTATAAAATCGTGGAGGTACTCACCCCTGATGTTGGTATCCGTGCTGCCCCATAGCGTGTGATGTGCGTTCGCATCGCATCCAACGATAAATTGCTTTCCTCTTCGTTTGCAGTAGCTGATGAGTCTTTTTAGCTCTGTAGGAGGTAGTGTATCCGCATCTCCAGGAAAATAGACTGAGGTCACTATTACCTCGTGACTACCTCCCGGAGTTGGCACCTCGAGAGCTACTGCAACTACGTCCCTCGAAATGAACTGCGAAAGAGGAATAAAATTTAGATTAGTGTTGAGCAGCAATGCTGCCCTGGGATATTCATGCTCATTACTGTAAATTAACTTACATGATTTTGTGGGAAGTCCTTTAATGCGGCCTTGATGTACCCAGGGCTCCTGTATGAGCGCCAGACTAAGTTTCTCCGAGACAAATCTCCTGCTAAGCACGTCTGATGCCGCTTTGGCATGATGGAGAGAGAAGTGAAAACCGAAAAGGAAAATTTTGTTAATTTTATTTAAGGGAGTGTATGGCAGGAAAAACTTATAGGATCATTACCGATGATGTTTGTTAAGAGTCGGAATAAAGTATTAGGATGTCAACCAATTTTAAAACATTTAATTGATGAGCTAATTGAGTTAGAAGAGACAGGAATAATTTTAACAACTTCCTCTGTAGAAGTGTCAGTTAAATTCAAATTGGGACTTGTTTTAGGTGATAATTTAGGCCTTAGTTAATAAATAATAAATATATATTTCGGTATTGCGTACACAAGATTGTATAATCCTTTAGAGTACTATTAGGTGATGGAGCTAGATAGTATTCTAAGTTAACTTTAAAAATATATCTAAGATAAATCCAAAACCAAAAAAAGAGAACAGAAAAAAAAAGTATTAAGATGAGAAAAATACCATGCTGTTGAAGAATTCATAAATTATGATTATTCTGGAGCCTCAGTTGTGGAGGGAGAAATATAGTAAAATATTAAGAAAAAAAAATTAGATGAAAGAGTTAATTCGTGTGTGCCTTTATAAGCCTTCTGAAATCCCTGACACTACCCGCCGTCTGAGCTCCATGAGGAAGAGCATTCCATAAACGGGTGATTTGAACAGGATAAGAACACTCCATTACTGACTTATTGAAGCGAGGCATTATTAGATTTCGACCCTTTGGGACGCGGTCAATTGGAAAAATTCTCTCAGATAACGCGGCGTATTAGTCTGTAGTAAGACAGATACGAAAATTAAAGCCCTTTGTTTCGGGTAGCTGGAAGGAGAGCAGCCCAACAGGTTAGTCCTGAAGAGCGAAAAATGTTCGAATCGCCTCAAGCCAAATATGAATCGTATGCAAACGTTAAATGCGACCTCTAGCTTGCGAGCGCATACGCTATCCAGCTTAGCGTAGATAATGCTGCCAAATGTGAAATGTGGTAAAATAAGTGCCTTTATAAGCTTAGATCGCATACCTCTCGATAAGATGTGGGCCGGAAGCCATAGTCGTCGCAATCCTGCATATATCTTGCTAAGAATAAAATTGACTTCATATCCTGGTTTAATACAATTCCTAGGTTTGTTACTTTGCTTAAAATAGGTAACGAGTACCCATTTAAGACCACGGGAGGGACTTCGGATAATACCTCGTTATTGTCATAGAAAGTGATGCATTGCGATTTTTGAGGATTCAATAGCAGTCTGTTGTTTAAGGCCCAAGAGTGGATTCTTTCTAAGTCGTCGTTTAAGCGAGCTACGCAGTCCTCAATAAGTCCAATAGGCCGACATATGTACAGTTGTACATCATCTGCGTATATGTGGATGCTCACATCTTGGGTAACATTCGGCAAGTCGTTAATGTATAAGCTAAAGAGCAACGGACCTAAGATAGATCCTTGTGGTACTCCACACAGTATGGGTACACTATTAGATACTATACTTTTGGTCCTCACACACTGGATGCGCCCCTTCAAAAAGTTATCAATCATCGCAATTGCAGATGCGCTGAAACTAAAAGAGTTGCAAAGTTTGTGGAGGAGGATGTAATGGTCTACGCTGTCGAGAAATCTAGTAGAGCCAGAACAACAAAATTATGCCTATCCATGGCAGTTCTGATGTCCGAGATTACTTTTAATACTGCGGACTCGCAGCTGTGGGACGCACGAAAACCAGATTGCCAACATGTCAGAAGATTATTGGTTTCCACGTGCTCAAGTATTTGCCTGTAGATAAGCTTCTCTAGTACCTTCGACAAAAAACATAATATGCTTATTGGCCGAAAATCAAATGGATATTCTGGAGATGGTTTTTTGGGAATAGGCAGGACTATAGCTGACTTCCAGTTACTCGGGAAACATGAGGACGTAAGGCAGCAGTTGACGATATGAAGAAGGTACCTACTGATAAAGGGTAGCAACAATTTAAGAAAATGCGGTGGTACACTTTCAGGATTAATAGATTCTGATTTGAAAGAAAATGTCCTGGTGGAACGGATTGGTATCCGTGCACTATCCAAATTGCTAGCGAGATTCAAGATCGGTGACTGTAAGTGAGACAAAGTTCTGTTGGTGGAAGTGAAGTGTGAGTTGAGTTCTTCCGGGTCAAAATTGCAATCATCTTTATCCGTGCCAAATACTCCGGTTTGGCGGAGATTACGCCACTACTCCTTAGGCTGGAGCCTTACATTGAACTTAGAGCTATAGTATTAGCGTTTTGCAGACTAAATGGCAGTATTGGCTCTGTCACGCGCAGCTGTATGCAGCATCCGAGATGCATCAGATCTGAGGTATCTATGTCGCTGGTACAAGAACTCTCGCTCTGCAATTAAAGACCGCACACTGGGCGAAAACCATGGGCACCCATTGGTGGATACGTTCACCGTTCTTAACGGAACATAATTCTCATATAAGTACATAATGAGAGAGCTGAGGATTGCAACTTGAACATCTACAGAAGCACTATTAAATATAGTGTTCCATGGCAGCTGCTGGCACTCATTATATAACGCGTTTTCATCAATATGTTTGTGATCACGATATGTAAAGCTGTTGCGAACGGGACTCAAATCCAATGTGAAATTGTAATCGCGGAACAAAATATCATGGTCAATAGTACTAAAAGGGCTGATTTGATCTTGTAAGTTGACTTTATCTCTGTTGGTGAAGAGAACCAAGTCGAGGATCGAAGGATTGGCGGTGTTGAAATAAGTTGGAAAGGCATTAACTGTGTTAAGGTGAAGCGATAGACTTGACAAGGCATCGCGACGAAGCAAATTCACATTAAAATCTCCGCCTACTATCACGTTTTCATAACGATGAGTTATGTACGATATAGAGCTCTCAAATTCACGGACATTATCATAATTATATTGATTTGGAGGGCAAAAAACTGACGCATTTTTCATTACGTGTCACAACCTCAACACACAAAAACTCGAGCGGCGAATTTTTAGAGGAGGAGATCTGTTTAGCTCTAAGCCAGTTTGTAATATAAATGGCAACACCACCTCCCACACGGCCGATTCGATCGTTAAGCAATAGGTTAAAACCCGGAATTGTAAGAAATGAGGATAGGATCGATTCGTTCAACCATGTCTCGCTAATCATGATAACATGTAAATCCGAACTAGAAAACACGTACCAAAACTCGTCGATCTTGTTGCGGGGGCTTCTCGTGTTGATAATACATATGTTCAAACCTCGATGCCTGTTACACATAATGTTTAAGAGAGCTCTTATCCTCTCCAAGCCCGAAATATTATCTATATCCAAAGATCAACGGGAGGCCATCAGAGAATCCAGACATGCAAAAAGCACTACAAACAGACATAATGGATACATAGGCACCGAATATTAAACTCCACACCAGAGACAACAGATTATAGAAAGATAAATAGTTCATGAATATTAATTAATTATTAAAAGCTATTGAAAAATACTTAAAGAAATCAAAACAAAAGAAATACTAAAAAAAAATATTAAAGAATACAAGTGTGCTACTTCGTATTATAACTATTTAAAAAAAAAAATCTTGTAATACAAATCTACATAGTATCCACAGCTACATATACTAGCTACAGTTTTTGCTGGATATGTGGTATCAGAGAAGCCATTCTGCACTGCAGCGAATCTTAGTAGTTGGTCACGATCGACAGCTTTTATTTCATTAGCCCTGTCACTTTTTCTGATGTAAAGTGAGCCGTATCTTCTTCGCGCTGAATGGATTTTGCCCAATTTTCGAAGCTTTAGCGCCTCACGCAAAAGAGAGTTATTTTTCGACGTCAGACTCTCGTTAATAAAAATGGCACTAGTTGATGAACACCATTACGCCTGCGACAAGCCGACAGGAAAGCCTTTTGCTCCAACTGACTACAGAAACGCGCAACAATAGGATTATTTTGGACTGAAGATTTATTTTGTATGCGAAAAGCATCTGTGTATGGCGATAGTGAATGACCGATCACCCCAACGATATTTTTGCCTTTCTGGCGAGGCATTCCCCTTATAATTACGTCGTTCAAACGATGTTGTCGTTGAAGGTCATCGATCTCCGCTCGCAACAGAGCATTCTCCTTGCTAACCTCCATTAGAACACCTTCGCAATCTACTACTCTCCTCACTAAAGGGAGAATGGCATCATCAATTTTGGCTGCGAGACGACTTTCAAGCTGCTGAAAACGGCGATCGAATTCAGTGAGGATGCGAGACTCTAGAATTTAAATAGAGTTTTCAAGAGCAGGCGAAGAGATTTCCGTTGCACTCGATCCGTCTCTGCTGTGAGTGACATTCTGCTGTGGATTTTTGGTTTCCTCACAACCTGACGTAGATGGTGTTTTCTCTTTTTTCTGACCTTTTCCAACCATTGTATTTTGCACAGTAAGCTAAGAGAAATTACCAACGAGTACCAGAGATCAACAAGAAGGAACCGCTAGCTTGACACAAGTGCACTTTACAATACTTTTTGAAGAATTTTCAACCAAATTGGCGATTTAACAAAATATATTCAATCTTAAGTCATTTGCAAATGTCAGCTTCGGAAATTTCTAGCTTTGTGCATTATTTCCCCATCATTGTTGACGGCCTTATTGTAGAAGATGAAATTTGGCAATTCATTTTATCTTACTTAAAATCATTGATATTGTCATGTTATTTGAAATTAGTAAACAGGATAATTTAGAATTGAAAATTACTATAGAAGAACATCATGAACTTTATATCAGACTTTTTGAAGGGGAATTGGAACCTAAGCATCATTTTATGGTATATTATCCATCTATTATAGAGGAATTAGGGCTTTTAAGAAAAATATGGTCCATGAGATTTGAAGGCAAGCATAAACAGTTTAAACTGGCTGCTTCTGTAACAACTTGTAGGAAAAATTTATGTAAAACTTTAGCAATATAGTCTCAGCTGAAATTTTCATATCGTTTATTGTGCAAAATTGGGTTAAATATAAAAAGAGAAGGGGGTGATGAGGATTCTATTATGTGCACTATGCTCCCTAAGTATAACATTTTAGTGCACTTTTACCAGGTTTTTTACGGGATTGTGAAATATTTTCAACTAAATTTGTTAAAATTGGAAGTAGGTACTTCATTTAAGATTGGAATGGCTATTAAGAATAACTTTGAACAACTTTATAAAATAATTTTTATAATCGTAGAAAACGATAATATTTACTTAGGAATACAGGAATTAGAAGTATTGGGTGTAACAAATTTTTGTTTCGAAATTGCTTTAACAGGGATATATTACTTCAAAAGATTAGATGAAATAACACATAATTGTACTTTTATTCATAAGTTAAAAACTAAATTACTTGTACGATTTAAAAACTGACGGATTAATACAGATTTAAATCTTGATTGCGATTCGTAAGAAATTTATATAAAAAATATTTTGAATTCGAAATTTTTTGCTATCGTATTAAATATAACAGAAACATATTTGCAATTAATAAATAATTATATACTCTGATATAAACTCTATTCGAATTTCGACGATTTAAGTCTGCATATTATGTAGTCGATCTATTTGTAACTGGCTTACTATTTTGTACCTGAATTACTAAATGTTTTGAATTATTAAATTATAAGATATTATAAGATTAACTTCTAAAATGGGCTATTGAAATACATAAACTATAATTCTTTTATTTTCTCACAAAAAGATGGTGTTTCTTCTAATGGCTATATTCGCTGTATTGATATCTCATTCAATTTAATCTATGAACGAAATTTGTTTTTTTTTAAATATTATAAAACATGTATTTAAATTAATATCGTATTAATTATAACAGAAACATATTTGCAATTAATAAATAATTATATGCTCTGATATAAACTCTGTTTGAATTTCGACGATTTAAGTCTGCATATTATGTAGTCGATCTATTTTGTAACTGCGTACAGTAAGTAAATTTTATTTATATTATGTCTTTAGAGTAAAACATCTGCAAGTGTGAATTACAATTAGTATCTCATGATATATATAATTCTTAATGTGTCTTGCAGCAATGTCAAAAGTGGGAGGCTTTGGAGTAAAACAAACTAACTGTTGAGCTTGTCATTATAATCAACTATTTGTATGATTTACAAAATCCTTTTCCGTACATATAACAAACTGTTTGTTGATTAATGAGCAGAGTTCATATTATCAAGCAACTCAGTTTAGTAATAGAACAAACTAATTGTGAGAAAAACAGATAGTTCGTTTGTACAACTATGAACTTTGTAGTAAAAACTGACAATTTTTGGCAGATTGTTATAGTAACGAACTAAATGCTACAAAGTCCATCTATAACTATAATGAAGTAGGTATTACAGTAACCAACAGGTTTGTTGGACCTAAAATTACACATTAGTTTGTAGCGTGAACATATCGCATTGGTATTAGGAACAAACTTATTTTTTCGGTGTGAGTTTCTCTATCAGCGTTACAAACGTCTTAGAACATTTGAGGCAAGAACATTGTATAAAGCTGCCCGTAATAAGGCTACCACGGCAATCAGACAAGCCAAACTTCAGTATTATTCCCCTAAAATCGACGCCAACCTCGACCCAAAAAAGCTGTGGCGGAACCTACGTTCGATCGGAGTTTATGGAAAGGATAAAATTGAATGCAACTTCGATCCAGATGATATGAATGCATCGTTTACTATTGCAAATCTTTCCGCTCCAACTGCCTCCAACATTCGTCAAGTTAACCCGCTGCGCAGTCCTGAGATTACTCCGAGTAGCTCGATTCATAGTTTTTCGTTTCGTCGAGTGGACATTACTGAGCTTCTATTGTCCTGTAAATCAATTCGATCTGAGGCAACTGGACGGGACAACTTATCATCTCGATTTATCAAACTAATACTACCTATTATTAGTACGTATATCCTTCATATTGTAATAAACGTTGTTCCACAATTTGTTTGGTAGCTATTCATGATGTATTTTAATTATTGCGTCCGGTTATTTATTAAAATTATACCTGGCAGAGAACTGCCAAACTTATGGTTTTGTATGGCTTAGAGGAGCCGCTGTTTTATTGTTATATAATTTAGGGCAGATTATGCCAATATAATAATGAGTGGCAGAGTATGCCGCTATTTTGTATTTAAAGGCAGAGTATGCCGCTTTATAAATGTATGGCAGAATATGCCGATGTTGAGTTTTGCTAAGGCAGAGTATGCCGCTGTAATAGCATGATGGCAGAGTATGCCGATGTTGAGAAATAAAAAGACACCTTTCGGTAGTCAGTTTAAGTCTGATTTTTATTGATCAGGCACTGGTTATTTATACAATTTTCTTACATACTAAACAGTGTGTCTAATAATTCTAAAGGGGGTAGTTATTGCAGAATTGCTATATTTGAAGCAATAATCGAATTCATTGATCATAGTTGCAGTGTCAACAATTCTGATCACTGAACTTCATAATGAATCACATCTTATTGGTTTGGTAGAGCGAGGACCTCAGATACATTTATGTTTTCATAATTGAACGTTTTTGCTTGCAAAGCGAAATTTGCGTATGTTGCGAATTCCTCTTAAGGTCGAGTAAACTTTGTTTGCTTTGTTTTTCTTTTCGTTTATCGTTCTGATTTCTTTTTATTTTTCTTGTCTGTGGTCATGGCTCTACAATGCATGGTTAAGGCATGTAACATTATCTGTTTGGAGTGACTACAAGTTAAGTTGAAAGATATTATTCTTTCATGGCTTTACAATATAATAAATTCTTAACGCACATTTTCTTCATTTCCCTCCAGCTGGAAGGTAGCTAGCATTCTTCCAATACCAAAAAAGAAAACGCCAGATTCTCCGGCTGTTTTTCGTCCAATCAGTATACTTTGTTTCTTATCGAAAGTGCTAGAAAAATTAATGTACCAGCAAATACTTGAGCATGTGGACAAAAATAATCTTTTAACTTGATGGCAATCAGGCTTTCGAGCATTTCATAGTTGTGAAACAGACCTATTAAAGAAAACATCCAATATTAGAAGCACGATGGATAGTGACAAATTCACTACGCTAGTCCTTTTAGATTTCTCAAAGGCTTTTGATAGTGTAGATCATGGAACTCTTGTACAGAAACTCTGTTCGTCTTTCAAATTTGGCAGTTCAGCAGCGCACTGCTGGATAGCTTTTTGAGTGAGCGTCGCCAGCGGGTTAGGGTCGGCAATGGTTATTCTCCATTTTTGCCTTATCTGTATGGAGTTCCCCAAGGATCGATATTGGGTCCGGTGTTATTCAGCTTATTCATCAATGACTTGCCGAAAGTAGTCCGTGGTGTAGAATTACACCTCTATCCGGATGATGTTCAGGTTTATCTAAGCCGGCCCATAGGTCTTCTCGAGGATTGCTTATCACGCATTAATAGTGATCTGGCTAGAATATATGCCTGGTCTATGGTTAATGGTCTGCAACTGAATCCCGTAAAATCACTTCCTCCACTACCCATGCTGAATTAGGTTACCAATCTTGGGATAGAATTAAACTGCAGTATGAAGTCCTGTGGTTATATTAAGGCGAGATTGGGTAAAATTTATGCTGGGCTGCGCAGAGTTTGGCTCTCGGCCGATATATTGCCTCTTAATAGTTGTCTGGTCCTAGTAAAGTTGTTGATTCTGCCTCATTTCTCGTTTGGTAGCGTTGTGTTTCCCAAACTTGATAGTACATGTGCACGTAAAATGGAGGTTGCATTCAACGACTGTTTCTGATTTATTTTTAGATTGCGACGATTTGATCACGTTTCCCCACTTAGGCTTCAATTACTTCTGCGTTCTTTGGAATCCTTTTTAAAACATCTACTGTTCGGCATACTACAGTCCAATAAACCAGAAAATCTCAGGGAACTTTTCCAGATTACTTCGTCTCAGCGGAACAGTAACAGATCGGTTATGGAGAGTTCTTGTCTCGTCCAGTCTATCAGACTATGGAATAATTTACCCGTTACTATACAAACCGCGTCAATGGGTTTAGAATGCAAGTTTGATCTCACTTAAAATAACCTCTTTATAGGATAATAGTTCCTATTCTTTTCTAGGCTAAGAGGCAGTATTTAAACTATTTAGAATATTCTTATAATATATTTGAACTAAATTTGAACTAAATGATAAAATGCAGTAGATACTTAATTTGTATGCTTTTAGCTTTGAATCTACAACTTTTTATACCCTAGATGAAATCTAAAGGGGTATACTAAGTTTGTCATTCCGTTTGTAACACCTCGAAATAATGATGGTAGAGCAAAATGGATTGGAAACCCACGCATAATATTAAAAGTTATTTTGATTTTTGCATGTCCGTCCGTCCGTCCGTGCGCACGATAACTCGAGAACGCGTACACTTAGAGAGCTGAAATTTTGTACACGGACTTTAAAAAAACAAGTAAAAAAGCTAGAATTGGTCTAAGACCAATTCTTATGATACCCTAGATGAATGCCCGTATTAAATTTCGTATGGTCACCGATCTATTCAAGTTTGATTTTGAAGTTGTTTTTCGCATATATTTCTAGAACGGTTTGTTGCACAGAAAAAATGAGTATTACCAATTTTATAGGATTTCGTATTCTGCAGAAGTTTTTAGTACAACAAAAATGTCTTGGACTGATCGTTTTCAAAGTATGCGTAAAAAACCTAAATTTTTATATGGCAATACCAAGAAGGAGTTGCCCGATTTAGTCCATTTTTAATATTTTATTTGCTAATATAGTAAAAACATCATCTACGAAATTTCAGCTCTCTACGTTGACGCGTTCTCAGGCAGTGTCCAAATATATAGCGGAAAACGAAATTTTTATATGGCAAGCCCACGAAGGACTTGCCCCATTTGTCTCATTTTCGAACTTAATTTTACTTTTTTTTTTGAAGTCCGTGTACAAAATTTCAGCTCTCTAAGTATACGCGTTCTCGAGTTATCGTGCGCACGGACGGACAGACGGACGGATGGAAAGACGGACGGACGGACGGACGGACGGACATGGAAAAATCAAAATAACTTTTAATATTATGAATGAGTGTCCAATCCATTTTGCTCTACCATCATTATTTCGAGGTGTTACAAACGGAATGACAAACTTAGTATACCCCTTTAGATTTCATCTAGGGTATAAAAAGTAAAATCGAAAATGAGACAAATCGGGCAACTCCTTCGTGGGGTTGCCATACAAAAATTTCGTTTCCCGTTATATATTTGAACACTACCTGAGAACGAGTCGCCGTAGAGAGCTGAAATTTGGTACATGGTGGTTTCATTGTACTAGCAAATAAAATTTCAAAAATGGACTAAATCGGGCAACCCATTCTTGGTGTTGCCATATAAAAAATTAGGTTTTTTATGTATACTGTGAAAACGATCAGTCCAAGACATTTTTATTGTACTAAAAACTTCTTCAGAATATAAAATCCTATAAAAATGGTTATAATCATTTTTTCTGCCCGACGAACCGTTGTAGAAATATATGAGAAAAACCACTGCAAAAATCAAAATTGCTCAAATGGGTACCCATACGAAATTTCATACGGGCATTCATCTAGGGTATCATAAGAATTGGTCTTAGACCAATTCTAGCTTTTTCACTTGTTTATGTATTTTTTTTCCTGAACTATCAACTCAATGCTGATTAATTTTATTTATAGCTCAGTTCTTATATTTAATACTAATTTATATAGCACCGACTTACTATTTCGTACTATAAAAGATTGTAAATCTTGTGTACATTTACTAGCAATAAATTATTATTATTATTACTTCACAGGTTTTGCATTCATATACTCTTCTAGCAACTTCAGGCAAAGGATTGTTTATATGTCGCAGCATATTTTTGATATCGTAAAGCTTACTCTCGAAAGGATACGAAGAAAACGTCGACAAAACTCCAAACTTTTTCACCTCATCTAATGGCAGAGATTATGCACATTGATAGTAACATAATCTTGTCCATATATGTCTGTGTAGTTCTCGATAAAATGATCAAGTAAAATTTTAACCAAATCAAGATAGTGGCAAAATACGTTCGAGGAGCCAATAGTAATAGCACAAAATAATACCAACAAGTGCTCATAGGCTAATTATCTTTCAATACGACAATTCCTATGTAATACAAAAAACTTCGATATTCCAAATCTTTCCAGAAAAAAAGGCAATTCCATTGACATTTTGCAACGCAGTAGGAACTTTGAAGCTTTCTCGATTTCACGTCCTGGACATTTTGTTCTGTAAGTGACGAAGTTTCCATCTCTCCTTCCAATCAAGCATCTATTCATATCACCAAGATATATTAAGTGTAAACTATCATCTACGATGAAATCTTCGATCATGTCGATAGGTAGTTGCTCTAATGGTGTATCACGTTTATGATGTACACTACAGGTTTTTGGACAAAGTTCTGCATCCGTTCTTTTGGGACAATGAGTGCGTGGAAAAATATAAGAATATTCTCCAACGGTTGTACATTTTAAACACCCATTCAGACCATTGAAGTTTGTTACACCTATACAAATAAAAAAAAATTACTCTAATATCTACCTAATGAATAAATCATACTTATGAAGCAACAAGAGCATTTGCTCTTGCTGGAGAATCACATATAAAATTTTTACAGTCAATTTCTTGCTATATTAATCGATGCCGTTTTCCGTGTTTTCCTTAAATTCTTCAACAAATGGAGGCAGAAATTCCTTTAAATCATTAGGTTTGCCCTTTCCACTGTAAATAGCAATTACTCTGAACGAAAAACAGATATTTCGTGGATATTAAAAAGAATAGGCCAAAATTCTTTTTTACAGCTTTTGTATATTGGCAATCCGTCAATAATGATATTTAAAGAAATTGTTTTTGATTCATCAATATCCGAACAGAAACTCCTTAAACAAGATTCCAACCCTTGATGCTAGTATTGACCTTCACCGACTTTTAAGATTGTTATAATTTTTGGAGTTTGCAAAGCCCTTATAAAGAAGACAATAAAGGGTATTAAAAAATATTTAATTACTATTGAAAAGTGTTAATATCTCTGCCTTATATTGAATGTTGTTGCTCAGGTTCTCATTTCATCTTGAACGTTTTCATTTCTCATATCATCACCACAATCATCGCTTGAATTATTTTCGTTAATGTAGGAGCTACTGTCTATATCGTCATCTAATTTTAAAGACCAGTTGTCACTTATTTCTAAACTTCCATCATCAACACATATTTTAACCTTTTCTACTTTGCAAATTCCATTGTCCACAAAAATCTCACTTTTTAGCGTGAACGAGATAGGAAGAATATGAGAGAACGCGAAATAGTTTTATAGGTTTTGCTATGGTTTTATAAAAGTCTTCTCAGAAACTGTTTGAAACAAAATAGTTCCCAAGATTTAAAAGGTTCCAATATTATGCTTCAGGATATCTAAATTGTTTTATAACTGCTGCTTTTACTACTGATTTGCTTTCGACAATAAACTGTTTTATAATTGCTTTTAATGCAGTTTTCCGCGGTTTTACGAAAGCTTTATACAACTAAATAGCATCCATACCCAAAGTGTTTTAATAGGTTTCAGATAAATGACATTGCAGACCACTATAAGACCATTATATAACTAAGTAGCGCTCGAAGCCAAATAGTTTTATACCTAGTACGGAAAACGTTCCTAACACTGCATTATAAATCATTTTACTGTATAAAACCAAAAGGCAAATCTTGTAACTTTTACAAAACAATTTCTCCAGGTGAATGCATTATAAAGTCTTTTTAAAACACAAATCAAATTTTCGCAACCATTTATGTAGCTGCTAAAATTGTTCGTTGGGGTTCCATTATAATTGCGGAAACTATACGCATTCCAAAGGCTAAAGCTCCGAGGGAAGTAGTCGTTAGTCCTGTTCCACCTTTGAACATTCACCATAGAAAGGAAATCGCCTATTGGACTGCTTTTATATACCATTTCATGGTCATTGGTACGAAAGTTGCCCCTCCTATATCCATTTCTAACAAACTTCCCTGTAATTAATTTCATACAGCATTTAAAAGGAAATTCTGGAAAGCTAGAATAGATGCAAAGGTTTTTGCTAATTACGCAACACAAATTAATTTCAAATGCACTGTTTCCTTGTGCCCATGTTAATTAGTGCTACCATTATTATCGTGCCTGATTTGGACAGGATTCTGATTGTCCCATTGAAAGAGACGAAATCATGGAAGACATAATTAATTAGAAAATTCGATTAATTTGTTACCTTTTCATTTCTGAAAATGATTTAGCTGTTTCTTTCAATAAGTTATTATCGGCTGGGAATGATTTTTCTTGCATACTCTTAGTTTTTACCTTTAAGAGGCTATATCTTGTGTATCATTCTCTTCAAATGAATCTTAACTCAATTAAATTTAGTAAAAGTTGGTTACCCAACTGCCTTAATATCTCTGAATTTCTATTTTACACCCCATGACGTCGCTATAATATCATTGATTCGAAAATGTTTCGTTGTATTTGCCATATGTTAATATGCCACAATGGGCACAAACAAGTTATGATTACGTAAATGTGCCTCTAAAATTTTCAATATTGTAACATTCGCATTTTGGAATAGTTACCTAAATGTTTCCTTGTGTTGTTCTTTTAAGGGCACTCTTCCTAGAGGCATAGTTTGTAGGTCATGAATAGTAAGATATCAAGTCCAAGGTAAAACGAATGACCGGGTCTAATAATTTGGCAAGGTATTGAAGTCGTATTTCAATACGCAAAGAACTCCGTGCAAGCGAGGGGGTAATGGATGCACCTATGGTTGTATTCCATCTATTTTGATTACCGTGAATTCAGCGATTACGGGAAGGTGTATTTTCATTTTTTTTATTTTTAGCTGGTTAGAACAACTTTCCTTAAATGTGACATTCGAGGTTTTACCGCTCATCTCTTTATTTCATTGTTAACAGAACTTCCTTTTCATTTCATAATTTCAATATTTGCACTTTCACAGCTTTCATTTCAAGTTCTTGATTTTGAAAAAACTTTTTATAATCTTCTAATACAGATAGAACACAAACAATTTTGTTAGACATAAAATTTTCTTGTACTCACTACATAGGTAGATAAGATTTTCGTTTTCACTTATTAAGTTAGCGGATATTTCGATAAAATAGTACATATGATATGAAGCAACCGTTGCAAAGAACTCTTGCACTACTTAAGTATATAATAAAATAGATATATGAATAAATATTAATTTGTTACAAGTGACTTGTACTCACCGATCTACAGCTTGACGCTTGAGCGTTGGGTTTAAGCTAATGTTAGGACCCTTCGTTCTAACCATTGGTTAGAACATTTGTTTATTCCAGTCGAGACCAGAAATAAATTATTAATGTGTAATGATCACCGCCAAATAAATACCATCTGGCACGATCATTATGGGACCCTTAGATATTCCCAAGGTTAAGAAACCTTCTTGACGACTCGGCGATAAACCGACAGAGTAGGTAGATACAGCTAAGTAAAGGAAAGTAAAATATCATTTACGATAGGGTAATTAGAAAGGTTAAATTCTCGGAATATCTACGAATATTGAACTAAGCGGAATAAATGCCGGCGACAGTATTATCATAGTGGTAGGAAGTAGCTTTTTAGGATTTATCGGAATTTAATTATTTTTACGTTCTTTGAGTGAAGATAGAAGGAGGCAGTCTGAATATTAAGTTCACAGCAGTTAGGCGGTAAATCGTATTCGGGCGGGTCGTCAAGTTGAGGGCATCTAAAGGAAAAGATTTGAAGACAAATGTGAGTAATATACTATCTCAGTCGAGACCCGAGATAATACTCTATAAGTCAGTCGAGACCCGGTTTAAAGTGTTACCTTATCTTGCTCATTACTGCCACTGGGAGTACCAAGCTTCAATTCTGCTTGCTTCTGATTTTGCTCTTCATTCGTTGCTCTACTCTCTGCTTCGGCTGATTGCTGTAGGTACTGTATGCAACAATGTGTTGTGTCGTTTGCGACAGTGGAAGCATGTCTTCTGGCTGGGACAGTTGTATAGGTCATGTCCCGATGCCAGGCAATTTCTATACAGCTTATATCATTGTACGAATTGTGATCTCTTCCGTTTGGTCCAAAAGAGAAGGAACAGCATGAGCTGATTCGGTTTTGATGGGCATTTGTGTCAATAATGCCTTTAAGTGAGTATTGACAAAAACTCGTTTGTTCTCATATATCTTTTTTAATAATTCCCGCGCCATGATATAATTTGTAGCTGTCACTTCAAGTTGACGTAATAAGCATTGTGCTTGGCCAGTGACGCTGAGTTTGTAATAATGAAACTTTTGGACCTTGGATATGCTTAGATCTGTATGAATTAGTGAATTGAATAGATCATGGAATGTCCGCCATGATTTGTAATTACCGTCGAATGTCGGTATATGAATTGGAGGATGGCGTGTCTCTGGCTTTGAGGGACATACTATCTGTACTCTGGTTTCATTTGTATTTGTATTGAGAGGCAGTGCTGGAAATGACTCCTCTAATTCCTCTAGTAGAGTGGAGAGGAGCTCTATATATAAGAGTTCAGTCTCCTCATATAACTGTCCTTTGGCATATTCACTTTGAGCGCCATTTTTTGTGCATCAGATTGCTACATGCAGATCTGTGAAAGATTTCCAGAGTTTTTTCTAGTGAATCTATACGTGCTGCATAGTATTTCTTGCCTTGTTTCGTATCACTATTTGCTTTGGTGTGATTTATGGCGGCTTTCTTGATTAGCTTCTTTAGAGCTATTAGTCACAATGTCAAACTAGCGATATCTGTCATTTTGAAATTTTTCCTGTCTTATCCAGCTCGAATGACCAATGTAAGGTCCCAATATAGGCTTAGCATACAAAAAGGGCAGGTGCCGGTTTGATATATGACAAGACAGGTTGTTTCAAAATGTCAGACTTGAAAGTTTTATTTATCACAATAACTTCTTAACAACTAAAGAATTCAGACAAAATATGTAATTATTTCTATTAAAATTCAATGTTTGCTAATTCTCTTTTTACCTCTACTTTACTTTACTAGCGTTCTAATTCAAAATTTCAAAAATTCAAAACAAAATCCGTTTTTCTCGGGGTTTTTGGGTTTCCACTGGTGTTTATACGACTCGATCTGTAACTTAGATAGAGAAAGAATGATTATTAATTAAATCATTAACGTGAAGGTATGAAGATGAAAAAATTAGCGTCATACAACTGCTCGTGTAGGAAGTTGGCTGAGGTCAAATAAACTCTCTGCTGAAAAATTAGAAATTTAAAATATTATTAAATTTTCAAAAATTAAGTTAGGAAGAATGGGAGTCAGAAATTCTTCCCTTGGATTTTGTTAAGCAAGTCTTAATGTGGTGTCAGAACTACCGAGTCTTGTGGCTTGGTCAAATCGCAGGTGATTTTCTGAGTCCAGCAGCTCGGAATTTATAGGCAGAAACACAATAGGAATTGTGTCTGCCGGTGGTTTTCACAGTGACGCCCGCGTCATTTTGTGAAACTTTATACATTTAGTAACGATGTGCCGTCATCGTAGAACTAATTAGAATAATTTTATGTGCCCTGCGGTTGCCATCTTGAATACGTCAAAGTCTTTGATGGCAGCTGTTGGTTATGTGGTAAGTGTTTATATTTTGAATGTTGATATTATTTAATTTTATTAATAATTTGTTTTTATTTATTTTTAGGTGGTGGTGGAATGATTCGATAACTGTGGCGCGGGATTCGGATTTGTTTAACCCTTGTGGGCGCACCCAAGTACCCAGGTAACTATTTGAACTTTCTTCTGCGAATTTATTATGAAAAAATAATTTCACGAAGTTGATATTCAAGTTAATCCTAAATCATGTAATTTTAAAACAATTACCGCGTTTTTATAAATGTAAAGTCAGGTGGTGTTATATTGTTGCGGCCGATCTCTCGTGCTTCCTTGACGAAAAGATCGGAGAGGGAGTTAGGATATTAGTTATGGCGATTAATTGTACTCGATACTGATTTTAGTGAGAAATAAAATTTACTTTATTCAAACTGTACTTGGTTCTAACACAATTTTTTTTTGAAGTTTTACTAAATTAGTGGATTTCAACGCAATTTTTTGGTTTTTGTTTTCTACACTATTTTACGGTTTTAACCCAATTTTTACAATTTTTACACAATTTTTGTTTTTCACACAAGTTTTAAATATTTACACTCTTTTTTGATTTCAACACAATAACAATTATTTTTTTTTAATTTGAGGCAAACTTAGTTACCACAATTATTCGTAGACACAAAAATAAAGGAAGAATTTCGCGTGTTATCTCGCCAGCGGGTTGAAAAAGCACTCCCCGAGGTTTGGTGATCTTGTACCCAGATACCCACGATGGCTTTAAAGCTCTTTTTTCATTTTTATTGTTTTCTCACGACGTTGAAAAAACGTACGTGAGAAAACGCAAAAGTTTTTTGATGCGAGCTATATGCATCAATGCAAAAATGTAATCCGATATGCACTTGTGCGCCCGTCTTGAAAAATTAATTTTAAGATGGCGCGAATAATATTGATAATTGTATGTATGTATGTGCATACAATTAGATTGGATTAAGTAAATAATGTACGTATGTACAGCGTACATACGGAAAAAAGTAAGAAGACACTGTATGTGGGTAAGTGTGCATTCCGTGCGAGTGGAATGTGTGTCTGATAACAAAATGCAATTTATGCTAAGTTGAATTTTGTTATAATATGGGAATGCATTTCTAAATTCATTTTATATTTTGAATGAGATTTAAAAATGAAATAATTTTTCATTTTCAGGATCAATTAATGGTGCATCAATATATCGTATTGGACGATATATTGATGTATCGGTATTATGGTTGTGATTCGGGGCATTCGGCACCTGAGCCACAACATCCCTCCCCCTGGGGGAAAAGAAAGTTTTATTCTTCATGTGAAGAAAACTTTCTTTAATATTTAGTAAATCAGAATGTGTACATATACTTGTATATATAAAGGAGCTGGTATATAACTAGACAACTGTAAATAACTACAAAATTATAAAATACAGTAAAAACTAATACATGTATATATTTCAATTTCTAATTGAGAAGCTTTACTTTATTAATTATACGTTATTATTAAATTATTTTGTTAAAAGTTTTATTTATATGAAGATACATATTTTCTTGTGAATTATTTATTATTGTTGATTATTACTATCATTTCGCAACGAATGATTGAATATATCTAAATATTGATATATACATATTTGATAGTTAGGGTAAAACTAGAGAGAAAAAACATTATTGGATTGAGCATACTATTAAATTTAATATAGGTATATTATAATTAATTTATTCCTTCTGTTTTTTCTTTTTATTTTATTTTTATTGAAATTAATGCTCATTATATTCTCTGGCAAAAGAAATTTTTCGCTTTTTATTAATATTGTTAGTTTTCTTTTTTCTTTTTTATATATAAATATAAATACTTATACTACTTTGTTATATATTTTAAACAAAATACAAGTATAGGCTCTACGAGCTGAAAACGAAACATTTTATTTTCTATCCAACAAGGAAAATTTAAGGAAGGAAGGAGTTACCATTGTTCAGTTTTCTGTTTGTCATATTTGCCTGTTTAATCGTTAAAGCTAAATTAGTTAAACGTATTCTGGCGTTCTTCTTGTAGGTGCTGGAGTTATTTTGAAACTCAGTTTTCGTGGTGCTGGTCTAGGCATATCTTCCAATGATGTTTGAAGATGATGAAGTTTTTACTCTGAGAAAAGTTTTAGGTCATTGTTATGGACTCTTTTGTTTTTATTATTGATTTTAATAGTGGAATTTTCGGGGGAATTAATCTCCATTATCTCATACCTGACCATAGTGGTGAGAACTTATTTACTCTCACTCTGGTTTTCAGTAAGACTTTATCACCAGTATTATATGATTTTTGGACGGAGATTTTGTCGTATTGAAGTTTGGATTTTTCTTTGTTTGCCATAACTATGTCCTTAGCTATTTTGAAGCTATGTTGTAGACGCGGTTTTAACTCGTTTGCATAATTGTCATAATTATAGCAAACGGCTGGAGATGATTTCAGGTTGTTTGTAATTTCGGCTGAGAATCCGTAAAGGAGCTCGCGTGGAGTATAATAAGTACTCGAATGAGGAGTATTATTGCAGACAAACATGGCATATGGAGTCCATGTATCCCAGTCTTATGGATCTTTTGCTACATAACATCGGAGATATTCCGCTAAGGTTCTGTGGCTTCTCTCCAATGCACCATTCGTTTGAGGGTGATATGGAGTAGTTTTGAGCCTGTTAATTCTCAGCAACTTTGATACCTCGGCGAACATGCCACTTATGAGGTTAGAACCCTGATCTGTGAGGATACTTTCTGGAATACCATGTCGACAAACTATTGTTGTCGTGAAGGCTTCCGCTAATGTCTTAGACTCCGTGTCGACTATGGGAATAGCCTCAGAAAATTTTGAGAGGACGTCTTGAAATGTAAGGATGTATTTATTTCCAGAATGAGAAATTGGGAGAGGTCCTACAACATCTAGGTACATTCTTTCGAAATGTTTGGAACTAATGCTCCAGATTTTCATTGGAATTTTAGGGTTTCTGGATACTTTGTTCACCTGACAAAGTTTACATTTCCTTACATATTTGACCACGTCGTCAGACATGCCAGGCCAGTAGAACTGTTTTTTGATTCTTTTAATAGTACGGGAAACGCCTTGATGGCCTCCCGTCGGTAGTGAATGAAAATCTTTTAAAACTTGTTCGATGTAATTAATGTCGGATAAATATTTAATCGAATCTTGATGGAGTTTGATGTTTATTTGTTTATTAGCGAAGATCTTGGTAAAAGTGTTTTTGATAATTATTAGATTTTGTGAGTCTAATATCGGGAAGGAGATATTTATTTGTTTTAACTGATTTGCTTCTGTGTATGAGCAGATCTCAGTTAAAATATTTTCGAGGTCTGATCTATCTCTTTGCGATCGGCAAGGTAATTTTATTTTTGATATGTTTATTTTGGAGTCCCTTTTTGTGAAGAAGTTCAGCTCATTTGCTAGAAGTGCAGATTTATCTGAAAGTTTTAGTTTCGAAGCCAACACTCTTTCAAGTTCTGTGTCATGCATTGGCAAGATGAAAAATTTAGGATTCGCATTTTTAGTCAGTAAAAGAGGAAAATTAGTCTCAGTTATTAAGACGGAGGAATCGTTTGTTGAGAATGGAGCTGGATTTGGAGTAATAATACTCGTTCTGGGAGTATTCAAATTTGCCTGAGCTCTAGCTTGATTCCTTGTTACCACATGTACGCAGGTGTTAGGCTCTGCGAAATTTTCGCTACTACCTGGAATACCTCTACTGAGAGCGTCTGCATTTGTGTTGAGCTTACCTGATTTATGGACTATTTTGTAGTCATATTCCTCAAGACGTATTCTCCATCTCATCAAACTTGAGGAGTGATCTTTCAGATTCATGAGCCATACTAATGGTTCATGGTCAGTTATAATTGTAAACTGTCTGTCATAAACGTATGGTCTGAATTGCTCAACTGCGAAGACGATAGCTAAGAGCTCCTTTTCTATTGTTGAGTAACGGG
>OZ005744.1:120416843-120545381 GCA_963930735.1 Dioctria linearis | reverse complement strand
GTGCTGAACTCTGCCCCCAGAGATCAACTGACCTGCGTTTAAAGTTCCTGCTACGCTAGACGAAGTGATATTCCTAGTATATTTTCCCTTCTTCGATAGCTATTAGCAGAATGTTGATTGCTCTGATAGTGGGGCGGCCTTCATTCAGGTCAAATACTACTCTGTTGCCAGGTGCTATTTCGGTTTCCGGATTTACAATTTTACTTCGAAAGTTGGCAAAATGGAAGAAGACATCTATCTGGCTCTCATCTCTCACGATAAACACGTACCTTCTTTGAAACTTGCACCGTGGATGATCCCCGTGACGTCTTGGGCTAACAGGCTAGGTTTGGGAGAGGTTTTGGCGGATGTAGGAGCTGTTGAATTTGTCTGAGTTACCTGCGGCTCCCTCACGCTAGCTGGTTGGCGTTTCCCGATGACATCCGTGCCGAGCTCCTTCCCGATTGTTCTCTTCTGAACTCCGGCGGTTCTCGCGGTAGTGGTCTCGTATATTGCGTCTCGCAGCTCTTTATCGCGCCTTGTAAAGTAGTCGGATTGAAGTCTCGCACTCCCTCCTGGACGTCCAGGTCGAAAATGCCATCTAGGAAATGTTCTAGAGCTATTTGATCTCTTGCGTCCTCTGGAAAATATGGGAACTTGAGCCTAGTCAATCGTAAAAGATCAGTTGAAAACTCCGAAAAACTTTCTCCATTCTTCTGTACTCGGGTGCTAAGCTGTACGTGACTCAACGTAACTGAAAGTTAGTTTACAAGTCGACGGGATTATGGAAACTTTATACGAAATACGAAAGGACCGAATACCAGATGCCGGAACTATTTCTCACTGGCTAGTTAAGAACTGAGTCCGTCAAGATTTGCACTCAAATGTGTAAAAGTTACTTCGTGCTTCCCGGATCGTTGTTCGCTACTATCGAGAAATTGGAAATTATTTCGTGTTAGAACTCATTGTCTAGCGGAAATAAAAGGAAATATAGCGAATATATCGGATATAATAAACGGCGAAAAGAAAGAACTCAGTAAATATTCCTCGCCACCTAGTTAAAATATAAATCGTTGACTAGCCAAATAAGAAAATTCAGCGACTGCGTTGTATATATAGGTATATATATATATATATTTTTTTAGTCCTTCCGACAATTTTCAATCAACTTATTGATTTCCAGTCCTTAGTTTTGTGTGTTACTAACGCGCTTTCATACACAAAAGCCAAAGACTGCCGTACAGGGAATATTTCTAACCCTTCGGCTCAACGACGACTCAATCAAATTATTTACGCTTAAGTTTTAAAGTTCACTTGGCGCGCGTAGATTAACAAAAACCAAAAGCGGAACTATGAAAATATTTGTCTCTAATCTTTCAGTTCACAATTCAATCGAATAATCGGTTCTTTAATTTAGATTTCGATTAGCGGAAGTTTTATTACCGCACTTTAATAAATAAAGGTCTAAGGCTGAAATATAGGGAAGGTTTCCAACCCTTCGGCTCAACGAGGACTTAGAGTTTTAATTTGTTCACTCAGGTTTACTAGCACTTTAAAAATAAGTCTTTAGCAAGTCTTTAAGATTGCCCACTTTTATATCAACCCTTCCAATTGTCTATTAAAATTCATCCAAAGTATCGAAGGTTCTCGTTATCGCACCGAGCAACAAGAATATCGCTCACCTCTAGCTTCGAGTTTTTCAATAGTGTAGTAACATTTTTCAGAAATATAGATGGTATGATGGTATCAGGCGAGCATCAGATATTGCTCACCACTAGATTAAAACCTTCAATGGTTTATTCGCATTTATTAGCAATTTTAGAAAACTTATCAAAAAAAAAAAGTTTTAGCTATTGTACCGAGATTGTACCGAACAAATATGACCAACGCTCACAATTAGCTACAAACTTTCAACAGCTGGACAAAATTTATCGAAAATTTAGAAGATTAGAGTTATGGTATCAGGCGTATATGAAATGTTGATCGCCACTTGATTAAAACCTTCAATGCTTTACCAGGGCTTATCAACAACTTAGAAAGTTTATCACAAATATAGGTAATTTATCCAAAATAAGAATATGTAGAGACTCTCTAAATCACTTTTTGCTCTAAAAATCGTTAGCTAGCGAATATAGATGCCCTCGAAAATATTTAGCCGCTCTTTAAATAAGTATTGCTAATCTCCTCGATACGTGGCGTTGTCATTTTTAGTTAAAATGGACTTCGTTGATTTGCACATACGATAAAAATCTAATTTTAGTTTGTGTTTTATAGTGGCGCTCCAGCAAATATAAAATTACTCAGAACTATTCAACATTGAATTTATGCACTTCAATGACTAGAATCCAAAAGCCAGAAATAGAGGAAATAGCTCCGACCCTTCAGTTGGTATTCCGATTACCGATTTCCAAAACTTTAAAGTTTCATCGACGCGCATACATATATAAATAACAGCCCAAGGGCAGAAATAGTAGAAATATTTCTATCCCTTCTTGGAAAAAATTCAATGGTTCGTTATAAAATTTCGAAAATACCGAATCGATTTTATTCGTAGTAAATGGCGACGCACGGGAGGATGTTATCTAGAAAATTCAAAATTATTCAGAAAATATAGGGAATAGTTCACCTATGCTAACGGCAAAAGACAAACTGCCGCAATATATCTCCCCCTTCCGTTAAGAATTTCAATCAAATTATTACGCTTCTGAATTTGAAGTTTTATTCCACGCACGTAGAATAATAACAGGCCGGAAGCAGACGTATGTGAGCTATTTCTCACCCTTAGTCAAAAATTCCAAATGTTTATTCGGCAATATCGAAACAACGGAAAATGTATGTATGTATAGATAGTACGCGACAAAAAAAAAACAAAATGCCGAAAATGTTGCTCACCACTATATTAAAACACTGGACGTTTATCAAAACGTAGCAAAAATGACCATTACTTCCTTGAGTGCAGATAAGTTGGAGGGCCCCAGCTTTCCGACGAACGCAGCACCCGGGGACACCACCAAAAGTGTTTTTTAAATTACCTTCCGCGGTTTATTCGATGGAAATCGAAGAATAATTAAAAATCGAAGAATAATTAAAAACCGAAGTTTCGTGGATGTTTCGTTGACGGAGCAGAAAAACGGGTGGAGTGAAGAATGTTATCGGATTATATGTTGCACAATATTTGCGTTCATGTTTTACTATCGTGACGTGTTTGGAATATTTTTGATTTTTGCCTGAGATTTTTTTCTTTTAGTTCAAAATGGCTGCAGTTTTGCGCATTCGATGGTTTTTAGGGTTTTAGGTGACTGCGATTGCGTAAGCGTGGGAAGAAAATAATGTTATGTGATTAAGTGCAGTTCTTGTTTGTTTTTAATTTTTGTAATGTTTGTAGACGGAAAGGGTAAGATATGGGATTGCAGGATACACGGGAGGAATGGGATGTAATATATTAATGATATTAAATGTGGGTATTTAGAAAATTAGTTTTACAGTTTACTTGTGGTTGATAGTGGTGTTCCACGAATAGTTGTCAACCGCCCAGCTATGGACAGGTCTCGGTAAGACAAGCAATATTGAAATGCAAAGGTGGTGAGTTGGTCGGAGGGGGGGGGGGTAGTCCTAACAATTCGGGTGAAAGTTGTATACTTCAAATTTTATAAATTAATATAACTACGGAGCAAAACAACCTAATAAGAATACTTTTATCTCAGATGATAGTAAGCCGTTCAGACTTTCCAATTTGTAGCCACCTATCTAAGTCAGCTTCGACCACAATTAGAATAATTTTGAACGATTTCCCGCCGAAATACTTTCTTGGAATATTTGGAAACCTAAGAGTATTACAGGTCATCAATTGTTCCTCACATGTACCAATCTCATATCCTACCTTTTCCGTCTAGAAACATTACAAAAATTAAAAACAAACAAGAAATGCACACAATTACATCACATTATTTTCCTCCCACGCTTACGCAATCGCAGTCAGCTAAAACCCTAAAAACCATCGAATGCGCAAAACTGCAGCCATATTGAACTAAAAAAAAAAATTTAAGGCAAAAATCATATATCTCGTCACGCTTTGCAAAACCAGCCAAAATTCTAGGAAAAAATCAAAAATGTTCCAAACACGTCACGATAGTAAAACATGAACGCAAATATTGTGCAACATATAATCCGATAACATTCTTCACTCCACCCGTTTTTCTGCTCCGTCAACGAAACATTCACGCTTCTCTTGGTTGCTAGTTCCTGAACCAAAATGTTGCAGAATTTAAATAACCGGACACATGTTAGTGGATATAGCGATGTGTCCACCCTTAGCTTCTTTCGCTGTTCCTGTCGCGCCCTTACTAGATAGAGGTTGGTCACCATGGACTTTTTTATTTAGAATCATATTTTGAATAAAATGACAATTTTAAATTTTTTAAAAATTTCACCACTTCCGGTCCACACGTATGGCAAATAGATTATCACGCGTTCGGGGGTGTTTTTATTTTCTTTCACCCCTTTGTTTTAGCCCTGGGATGCCGCATTTTTGTTACTATACTCCCAGGGCCACCCTACACCAACCGTCCAAATTGCAGCCTGAAAGGAATTAAATACGATCTTTAACATTTTTTCGGCTTATTTGACTGGACTATAACGAGAGTACTGATATGCTATTCCTAATAAGTTTCATACGTCTGTAAAGTTGGTTCTCCTGGCGTGTCTGCTTTTCCGGCGTTTCTGGTTTTTCAGCTGGACTTCGATTTCATGTGATCGGTATGACACTGCGGGTCCCCTTGACGGGACAGCTGTGGTACCCCACACTTGACACCAATTTGTTACCAACTTCCACTCTTCCTTAATTGTACTGCGACGACTTCTCCAGTCATGGGGATAATTGGCTGCTTTGCGGTATTTCCACTTGATCGAGCGTTACCATCTGAATGCGATTTTTCGGGGGGAGGGGGGGGGGGGGGGTGTTCGTTGGGAACGCACCAGCAGACACTCTTGAAATCAGGAATATTGTTACCTGGGGCCCGGCGGAGGATAGCTCGGGCTTACTGGGAGGCTGTTGTTTGTTATTCTCTTGGTCTACAACGTTTCCACGTTCTGGTCTCCTCTTTTGATTGATGGTTAAAAAAAAACACTGCCAGTAAACTAAAATGTTTTACTTTATTACTCAAATTTATTTTTAAATAACTGGGCTTTTATTTTGTACAAAATTTGTTCGCTCCTTCTAGAAAAGACTCGACTTCACAATGGCGGATTACCAAAAAAAAAACCTTTTCTTTCGCGGCCTGTCTCGATTACTCTACTACAACTTTTTTCGCAGCTCTCGTACTAAAAACTCGGCTAATCCTACTCAGTGACCTCTATATGTCAATCCCTCCTGTCGTGAGGCCACATTTACCTTATCATTAGACTTTATTTGTTTTCTACATGTTACAATTTTACTTATTTAATTATTTACATTTTAAATTCTTTGTTCTTACAGGTCAAATTGTGTTTTACCTCGAAGATAAAAATGCTTCAAGTATTTCTATTTTAGTAAATATCCAAATGTTTTTATTGTCTTCATTGTAGTAAAGGTCAAAATGTTCTATTATTTCCATTTTAATTATTTTCTATTTTAATAAATGTCTAAAGTTTTCTTGTATTTCTATTTTATTTCCATAAATCTCGAAATGTTTCTACTATTTCCATTTTAATAATTCTTTATTTTAATAAATGTCAAAATGTTATTATATATTATAACAAGACGACTTACCCCGCTTCTCTTAGGCACTAGCAACAACTTCAGCCCTAGCAGTCAGCTCCCGTAAATTGTGGCCAACTAGCATTTGGAGGCTTATGGTCAAGAGCTAATCCAGAGAGAAATCTAATCTCTCGATATAGGGCAGTATTCCTAAAAAGTGTTAAGTCGGGTTGCCTCCTTATAATGGGAACCATTCCAGTGCAGTATTTCCTGACCATTCGCTGCCGTTCACCTACAAGAGGTTCTGGATAGTTATCGCTTTCGCCTTCTAAAATTATGCTGTCAAGGCATTCATCCATTTCGGGATGAGTTGAATAATTGCCGATGCACAAGTTCTCTACACCTTTAAAATTTTATGCGTAGAAGTTCATCACTTCTTGAACAATGAGACCAACACGTTAATGCATAGAAAACTTGAAAAATGTTAACATTTAAATTATGCAAGAAGTATTTCGTGAAAAATTAGAATTGTCTTTTTTTTCTGACAGCTTCTCTGTCAGAAGGTAAACCTCGAAGCCTAGCAGAACCCTAAACCTTAGGTGAAGACTCGTTTCCATTCCACCCCTAGATGTCACTACAATTTTTTTCAAATCTACTCCAATTCAAACGAACCCTCCCAACCGAGGTATAAAAGGTGAACCCAGACGTGGCCGCACGGAGCCGAAGAATTTGGTTAGATTCGTGCTTAGACATATGATCACCGAAAGTTGCAAAAAAATATTCCGTCGTCTCTCCATAGGAAATTGATACTGCCCACCGAAAAATGTTAATAATTTCGAAGCGAAAGATTTCGACACTTAGTAGAAGATCAGAAGCAAAAGAAATTTGACATTTAAAATAAACTTAAAATGGAATGAAGACTGACAAATGTAGAAACAATAAACGCCAGCAAATCCGTGTTGGCATTTGTTATTTTTGAAATGCACTCAAATGTAGAAACAATAAACGCCAGCAAGTCAGTTCTGACCTATATATTTCGAAATGCACTGACTGACAAATGTAGAAAAAATAAACGCCAGCAAATCCGTGTTGGCATTTGTTATTTTTGAAATGCATTGACTGACAAATGTAGAAACAATAAACGCCAGCAAATCCGTGTTGGCATTTGTTATTTATGAAATGCACTGACTGACAAATGTAGAAACAATAAACGCCAGCAAATCCGTGTTGGCATTTGTTATTTTTGAAATGCACTGACTGACAAATGTAGAAACAATAAACGCCAGCAAGTCAGTTCTGACCTCTATATTTCGAAATGCACTGACTGACAAATGTAGAAACAATAAGCACTAGCAAGTCAGTTGTGACATCTATTAAGTATCGAAATACACTGTCTGACAAATGTAGAAACAATAAACGCCAGCAAATCCGTGTTGGCATCTGTTATTTTTGAAATGCACTGACTGACAAATGTAGAAACAATAAGCACTAGCAAGTCAGTTTTGAACCTTGGTAAATTTTGAAATGCACCAGCTCGACACATATAGCAAGTCAAAACTAGCAAACCCAATTTGACGTCTGGCGAAGTAGAATAGTCAGGTCTGCCAAGCTAAAGGAAATAGAACGAATGACCGATTTTGAAACTTATTGCCTGGTATTGACTCTAAAATTGGCCAGATATGGAAAATAACTTTAAATTAGAACCTGTAAAAACAAGGAAGTTATTGAAGTAAATTGTCAAGTAGAATAACCTTAAATTAGAACCTGTAAGAACCAGGAAATTATAGAAGTAAATTGTCAAGTAAAATAACCCTAAATTAGAACCTATAAAAACAAGGAAATTATTGAAGTAAATTGTCAAGTAGAGTAACCTTAAATTAGAACCTGTAAGAACAAGGAAATTATTGAAATAAATTGTGAAGTAAAATGAACTTAAGTTAATTAAACCAGAAAGAAAAAAAAATATTGTCGAAATTACTGTGCGAATTGAACTTAACATAAGCCTTCAGAGATAGATGGCAGCCTAAAATTTTTTTGTAAAAGGTGCCAAAATAAATTGTAATAGAGTGCGAGAAGAGATAAGTAGCTTCGCGATAAGAAGGGACATGTTGTTGCTTTCTTGTAGAATAGTACGCCATATTGAGAACAAGTAAAATTAAATTAAGACCGAGTCGCCAAGTTTTGTTATATTTACCCAGTAAAAAGAAAAAATACCTGAAAATTAAAAGCAAGCATCCGAGTTTTATTTCATTTTCCTTTTTATTGGTACTAAGTGAACTTTGCTCAAAAGTGTGAGTAAGTAAGCCAAGCTTCAGCCAAATCGAAAGAAGTTCGGACTCCCAAGGGGACCCCAGCACAGTTTCGCCAGGCCCCAGTCGACGGGAACAGAAAGAAGGGATAAAAACGAAGAGAAACCGGGGTAAACCGCATTTGGGCAGGCCCCCAGGTACCATCACGCCATACACCACCTTCAACAAGCCAGAAGGTTACCAAGGTAAAAGAAAATTCCAGACATTTGTTTTAAGTTTCCGTGGACAAACCCACCCAAAGCTACTGGGTTACGCTGGTAATCGCTCGGCCAGGCCGTAATCCAATTTCAACATTTATCGCCCTGTGAGGATTCGTCCAACAGCTTACGGAGTATAGAGAAAATTGGATTGGATGGATTGGTGTCAAGTGTGGGGTACACTGAAGCCCCGTAAAACGGACCCCACTAACCCGCCGTTCGCTGAAATTCCGAGTTTTGTCTCCAGTTGCCAAGGTGACGTCATTTAAATCCAGTTAGATTAGTGGTAATAACGACGAGCGGTTTTATATTTTTTTTTGTCTCTCTCTTTTGTATGTTAACCTTACCAAGTAAGAGGAATTAGATAAAGTAAAATATTTTCTAGGTTTTGGCATTTGCGAATGAGGACTAAGGACTAAGTCAATTTGTAAATTTTCCATAGCTGCCAACAAAGAGTTGTAAGACAAGGTTATACTTACTAACTTGCTACATTTGCAATATTTACGAATTCTTTTTATATATTAATTGAAAATTGCTATATTTACTAATTGGCTATATCGATCGAAAATTGGTAAACTTGACTAATCTGCTATACTGGTGGAAAATTGCTATATTTGCTAAGTTGCTATATTAATTGAAAAGTGCTATATCTACTAATTTGTTATATTGATCGAAAATTACTATATTTACTAATTTTTTTTTATATTGATTGAAAATTGCTATATTTACTAACTGGCTATATTGATCGAAAATTGGTAAATTTGACTAATCTGCTATACTGGTGGAAAATTGCTATATTTGCTAAGTTGCTATATTGATTCAAAATTGCTATATCTACTAATTTGCTGTATTGATCGAAAATTGCTATATTTACTAATTTGCTATAGTGATTGGAAATTGCTATATTTACTAGTGTGCTATATTTCCTATAGTGACAGTATTTGCCAATAAACGCACGGTTAGAAAATATTGGAAATAATCTTCATATGGTTTCATGTTTGTCAGACAGCGACGTATAAAGTTCGAATAAAGTTCGAACAAATTTAAAAAATTTTAGCTTTGCCGGTGCAGGGTCAATAAGGCCTAGAGCACTTTATATTTGCATAAACTGTTACGATTGCTGATACAGATCGGAAAATACAGGAAATAGTTTCCATGGTGTTTCAAATTTGTCAGACAGCGGCGTATGAAGGTCAAATAAAGCTCTAACATTTTTTTACATTTGTTTGTGCTGGGCCAATAAGGCCTAAAACACTTTCAACATTTCTTAAACTTCTATTATTTGTCAAATATTCTTCATATGGTTTCATGTTTGTCAGACAGCGACGTATAAAGTTCGAATAAATTTCAAAAATTTTAGCTTTGCCGGTGCAGGGTCAATAAGGCCTAGAGCACTTTATATTTATATAAACTGTTACGATTGCTGATACAGATCGGAAAATACAGGAAATAGTTTCCATGGTGTTTCAAATTTGTCAGACAGCGGCGTATGAAGGTCAAATAAAGTTCTAACATTTTTTTACATTTGTTTGTGCTGGGCCAATAAGGCCTAAAACACTTTCAACATTTCTTAAACTTTTATTATTTGTCATATATTCTTCATATGGTTTCATGTTTGTCAGACAGCGACGTATAAAGTTCGAATAAATTTCAAAAATTTTAGCTTTGCCGGTACAGGGTCAATAAGGCCTAGCGCACTTTATATTTGCATAAACTGTTACGATTGCTGATACAGATCGGAAAATACAGGAAATAGTTTCCATGGTGTTTCAAATTTGTCAGACAGCGGCGTATGAAGGTCAAATAAAGTCCTAACATTTTTACATTTGTTTGTGCTGGGTCAATAAGGCCTAAAACACTTTCAACATTTCTTAAACTTTTATTATTTGTCAAATATTCTTCATATGGTTTCATGTTTGTCAGACAGCGACGTATAAAGTTCGAATAAATTTCAAAAATTTTACCTTTGCCGGTGCAGGGTCAATAAGGCCTAGAGCACTTTATATTTGCATAAACTGTTACGATTGCTGATATAGATCGGAAAATACAGGAAATAGTTTCCATGGTGTTTCAAATTTGTCAGACAGCGGCGTATGAAGGTCAAATAAAGTTCTAACATTTTTTTACATTTGTTTGTGCTGGGCCAATAAGGCCTAAAACATTTTCAACATTTCTTAAACTTTTATTATTTGTCAAATATTCTTCATAGGGTCTCATGTTTGTCAGACAGCAGCGTAGGAAGGTCAAATAAATTTCCAACAATCTTACACTTGTCTGTGCTGCGTCGATAAGGTCTAGAATACAAAATAATTACAAGATTCGCATAGCAATCGCGGCCTGACGAGATCTAGACGAACACTTCCTATACTTTGGCTCTTTGCTTTTATTTAGCGAAGGGTACCGGTAAGACTTGAACGGATCAAACTTTAGGCTTTGCAAATCAGTAATTGGATTGAAGCGCGGCTGATGGCCTTGGTGACCGTCACAGTGACCGAAGGCCTGGAAGTGGTTCCTATATTGGGGCCTTTTGCTTGTATTGATCAAGGAGTATTTGTAAAACTTGAGTTGATCAGACCTTAGATTCTGGAAAGCAATGAACGGATTGAATTTTAAGTAAAGGGTTGGCACTATTTTACAATTTCTGATTTTGGGAGGTTATCAGTCTACGTGTGCCAATAAAACTAGGGATTTTGGAAAGCAATAACTCAATTGAATTTTTGTTTGTTTTGTTTTACGAAAAGATTGGAAATAGTTCAACTATTTCTGCATTTGGGCTTTTATTAATTACGTGCATCGCTAAAACTTTAACACGAGAGCTCAGTACAATGATTGAACTTCTACCTAAAGGACTAAAAACTCTGAATTTTCGAGTTGAATAATATGACTTAATTTTTAATAAAAAGGCATAGAGATACTTTTACTATTTCTGCTTTTAGGCTTTTGGTGATCTACGGGCGTGGAATGAACATTCAGTCTTAGACGTTGATAGTTCGAATACGCTTTCGTTTAACCGAAGGGTGGAAATATTTTGCATAGTTCGGCTCGGGGACTGTTATTTCGCCACACGCCTTAGTATGACTTGCATCAATCAAGCGTTAAATTTTTGAAAACCCGTAAGTCAAACGAATTTTGATCGAATATTTCGCATAGTTCTAATTGAGGGCTTTTATTTCTCCACGTGCATTAATCCAACTTGCTTTAATTTCTGAAAGTCAGTGGTTTGATTGAATTCTAACTGGAAAGTCAGAAATATTTCGCATACTTCGACACTTCGACTCGATTTGCCTGGTTGGGTTAATAAAGCTTCAGAACCACGAAGAAGCAACAATTTGGGTAGATGTCCTTCAACAAACGAAATAGTTTCTGCATTTCCCTATAGTCGAGTAAATAGTTAACCTCATAGCTAAGGACTTTTGGCCCAAAATACCCTTTATACCCTAGATATTAAGGGAATAAGCATAAGGTTATTTACTAGCGTGTAATTAAGCGCTTCTTGGACCTATCTCCACGACGAGGTTATTTTTCAATCCTGACTTTTGATAACGAATAAGTCCCGCATAATTTCGATAGTTCAAGTAAAATCGGAGTGATATTTCCACACGCGCCATTAAGTTCGTAACAGTCCATGAACTCTTGACCTCAACCCAACTCAGAAGAAATCAAGCAGGATGGCAGAAGAACAGCTCGACAAGATCCTGAGTAAGCTCGAAGAACTGAGCGATCAATTCAATGCGCAATCGAATACGATGGCGGAGGTCAGCAATGAGGTAAAAGCCTTGAAAGGACAGCATTCGTCTTTCCGAGAGGAGCTGGGTACATCACAGAGGCAGCTGGCCGATATGTCGGCACTTAGCGGAACTGCTTTCGTGAATAGGGTAATGGACGATACGGAGGGTGACCCAAATTTAAAGTCCGCCGACAAAGCAGTTGGCAATCCCCCCCTAGTGGTCAGTCCACGCCGTCTTCCTCGAAATTTCCGAGAGAGAGACCCGATCACAACGAGCAACATCCCGTGGAAACAAATGGGCCTGCAGATATTCATCCTAACCCGGTAGGGTCAAAAGGATCCAGTGAGGCACCTCTGACGTTATCTAATCGACCGCAGCACATGGCGAATGACAGGCATATAAGAAAACCAATGCTTTCACCCACGGAGTATGATGGCAAAGCTCCTTGGAATCACTACGAAGTACACTTCGAAGCGACAGCGGAAGCAAACAGTTGGGACGACGGAACGAAAGCTCTTTATTAAGCGGCCTCTCTACGCGGCATGGCTTTGGGCTTTTACGAAACGTTAGGTCAGGAGGCTAGGAGGTCATACTCTAAAGCAAGGAACGCACTAGCAATACAATTTGGCGCGGAGTATAAACAGTCCATGAGCCACGTCCAGCTGAGCACAAGAGTTCAGAAGAATGGACAGAGCTTTTCGGAATATGCCACGGATATTTTACGGCTGACTAGACTCAAGTTTGCATATTGTCCAGAGGATGCAAGAGATCAAATAGCATTGGAGCATTTCCTAGATGGAATTTTTAACCTAGACGTTCCAGAGAGAGTGCGAGACTTCAATCCGCCTACTCTACAAGACGCTGTCCAAACAGCTTTTCGAATTGAAGCTAATCATCGAGCGACTCGGGCCGCGAGACGAAACATAAGGGTAGCTGTTGCATCCAGTAATACTAGACCTCCACCAAGGGAACCGCCAGACTTTAGAAGGGAACAAATGGGAGGCAATTCGACACAGATGGCGCCGGGAAACGCCAGCGAGCTAGCGTGAAGGAGCCGCAGCTAGCTCAAACAAATCAAACCTACATTCGCTACTACCTATCATAAAACAAACTTCATAGCTCGAGATGTGGCGGGGGCTATCCGTCGATATGACGTTCGAAGAAGGTTCGGTTTTATCGTGCGTGATGAGACTCAAGGGGACGTCTTCTTCCATTTCGCAAATTTTCAGAACCCAATTGCGAATCCAGAAGCTGAATTAACCCCTGCAAATCGTGTAAAATTCGACCTTATTGAAGGGCATCCTACTAACAGGGCGATTAATATCCGTCTGGTACCAATTGAGCCGGGGGAGGATGTAGTATGACCTCAGAAGATAATGCAGTCGAATTCGAAGCAAACCCAGATACAGCAGCTCTCCGGAAACAGAGAAAAGCGTACAGATGTTACTCCATCTAGTCTCAGCGAATATTTAAACACCAGTCAGCTGATCTCAGGGAGCAGAGACCAGCATACTCCACCAACGCTCCACGTCCCGCGCGCCAGCACGTCCTCGACCACATCATAGCTTACCCTACACCAATCTCCAAACTGATACACGTACCTAAGCCTAAGCCGCTCAGATGGTAGATGGTATCGTTGAGCTGCGGGAAACTATTGAAAATTTTCCACCACGCATTCCTTCCATGTAGCTGACGTCTTCGACAGCTGCATTATTGGAATGGATTTTCTTGCGGGTCACATATGTTCAATTAATTTAGAGAAACGCTTCATTCAAATTGCCCAGGAGGTCGTCCATATAGTTGTGGAGAATAGTGATATTTTTGTTATGACGATACAGGACTGTACAATACGAGCAGAGTCCTCCTGCTTCATAGCACTTTACAACCCGTTAGTGGGTGAACAAGATACCGTTTTGATATCTCCAAAGAATGTCCCATCTTCTCTTTGGATGGAACCAGCGGTCTGCCAGTCCGACAATGGAAATCTGATAGTTCGTGTGACAAACTTAACACATGACCCAATCGAACTCAAAGCTCATACCTCTCTGGCAGATGTGGAAGTGGCTGCAAACATCATCAGTTGGCCCGAGGAAGCAACACCTAAGATCGATAGTCTGCCATCCAAATTATACCAATTGCTTGCACCCACAACGGTGCACCTTGATAATCAGCAGAAGATAATACTGGAAAAGCTACTCCTAGAACACCAAGACGTCTTTGCGAAAAACAAGACTGATCTCGGCCGAACCACAATAATGACACACCAGATCGACGTCGGCGGCAGTAAACCAATTAAACAGCCCCCAAGGCGGCTTCCGCTGGCCAAGCGTCAGGAGGCGGAAAATCTAGTGCACGATATGAGAAACCAGGGTGTTATAAATCCATCTAATAGCCCGTGGACCTCTCCAGTGGTACTGGTTAAAAAAAAAGATGGCTCGACTAGATTTTGCGTCGACTACAGGCGGCTAAACGAAGTCACCAAAAAGGATTCATATCCGCTGCCACGTATTGATCTGACTCCTGATGCACTCACCGGCTCTACTTGGTTTTCGACACTAGACCTACAGTCGGGCTACTGGCAAGTAGAAGTGGAAGAAGAAGACCGCGAAAAGACCGCGTTCACTACAGGTAGTGGATTGTGGGAGTTTTCAGTTATGCCATTTGGACTAACCAATGCCCCTGCAACCTTTCAGAGGCTCATGGAAATCGTCCTCCAAGGAGTTCCACCTCAGGCGTGCCTAGTATATCTGGACGATGTTATTGTACATGGCCCCACATTCGAACAAATGGTAGAAAATCTCCGCCTTGTCTTAGCCCGATTAAGAGTAGCAAACCTAAAAGTATCACCGAAGAAATGTCAGTTGTGTCAGAGAGAGGTGAAGTTCTTAGGACACGTCATCAGTGACTCCGGCTAGTCGACAGATCCCGACAAAACTAATGCTGTCAGGAATTGGCCCCGACCACAAACTCGCAGGGATATACAGTCATTTCTCGGGCTGTGTGCTTATTATCGGCGATGCGTAAAAAATTTCTCAGCTATCGCGAAACCATTAACAGAGCTTACGGAGAAAGGTCTAAAGTTCCTCTGGCCGGATGCCTGTCAAGAAGCGTTCGAAGAGTGGAAAGACCGATTAACCACTGCGCCTGTACTTACTCAGCCTGACGAAAATTTACCATTTATCCTGGACACAGACGCCAGTCAACACGCTTGGGGAGCTATTCTCTCACAAGTTAAAGACGGGATGGAACACGTGGTGGAATACCACAGCAAGACATTCAGTCGCCCGTAGCGAAACTACTGTGTCACCAGGAAAGAACTGGTTGCGATAGTCAAAGCCTGCTCACATTTTCAGCCCTACTTACTGGGAAAAAGTTCACAATTCGAACAGACCATGCATCTTTGAGATGGTTGATGAACTTTCGGTGTCCCGAGTGACAAGTAGCTAGGTGGATAGAACGCATGCAGGCCTATGATTTTGAAATTGTGCACCGTCCGGGTAACTCACAATAATGCAGATGCAATGTCTCGCCGGCCTTGTTCAACCACTGATTGTAATTATTGTCAACGGCTCGAAGAGAAAGACACAATCATAATTCGCCTAGTCACCACTCAAGAAGATATAGTTCAAAAACAGGACGACGACCTCACCTTACGATGTATTCGCAGTTGGTTGACTACGGGTCAGCGCCCATATAAAGACAGCATCAAAGACCTGAGCGCTGAAATTAAGGCGTATTGGTCAATGTGGTCACTTCTGAAACTAGAAAATAACATCGCAGTTCGAATAATCAGTCAAGGATCAGAAACTACGAAACAAATTCTGGTTCCGAAATCCCTGCGAAAAATTGTTCTCCAGCAGGTACTTGACTCGCTAAGTGGCGGACACTTCGGCGTTGATAAGACGTTAGGTAAACTTCGACAGAAGTATTATTGGCTTGGTAGTAGTACTGATGTAAAGGACTGGTGTGCCGGATGCATACAATGTCAAGCACGGAAAGGACCTAGGCCGAGACGGAGGACTCCTCTACAAGTATGTAACATTGGCGCTCCTTTCGAGAGAGTTGCTGTAGACATACTGGGACCACTTCCAAAGACCAATAAAGATAACCGCTACTTAGTAGTCTGTATGGACTATTTCACCAAATGGCCTGAAGCAATTCCAGTACCAGATCAGACAGCCGGGCCGGTATCCGATGCACTCATATCAGCCGTATTCAGTCGACATGGAGCCCCACTACAGCTCCATTCGGATCAAGGTAGAAATTTTGAAAGTGCCGTTTTTCAAGAGGCACTGCAGAAGTTCGGAGTAGAGAAGACGCGCACAACGGCCCTACACCCACAGTCAGATGGTTTGGTCGAAAGATTTAACAGAATATTTCTTGACTACCTAGCGAAATTTTTGAATTCGCACCAAAGGGAATGGGACCAGTACGTGCCTTACCTACTGCTATCGTATCGCGCAAGTGTACAGGATAGCACTAAACAAACCCCGGCCAAACTACTTTTTGGTCGAGAACTTCGTTTGCCACTGGAGATGGTCTTGGGAAAGTCCACCTACCGAAGTTATGCCGATTAACGACTACCTGGACAATCTAACCACAACATTGAACACGATTCACGAAAATAATCGAACCATGCTGAACTCTGCGAGCCGGCGCATGAAGACATACTATGACTTACGGTCGAAGAAACCCAGTTTCCAAGTAGGTCAACTGGTTTGGTTGTATTTCCCACGACGCGTAATTGGGCGGTGTCCAAAACTGCAATGCGACTGGGACGGGCCATACAAGATCACAGACGCTATAACCGAAGTAGTGTTCAAAATAAAAAAATGTCACAGTGGGAAGATGCGAACTGTCCACGTCGACAGACTGGCCCCGTACCGCGAAAGAAACGACCTTTCCATATAACCACTAATACTTCTTGGTTGCCCTAAGAAGGCAACCAACCAGCTTAACTGGTAACTACAGGATACCAATGTGCCGCTTAGGACCTACCCAACCTAGCGGCCGGTATACCTCTTGTAAACTAGTCCACTTTTTCACACTCCCTTGCTGGACCATGAGTCAAAACCCCTCCCACATGGTACCCTACGTAGGCTGCGCTGCCGTAGGAATTCCACACTAAAGACTGTCTTCGAAATTTTAACCCCTGCCAGGGACCTTGGCGCACCCCCTCGAACGAATGACGATCTGCGGTCAGAAGGAGATGCCCGGGCGGAAGAGGTCCTGCAATCAGTTGGTTAGGTTGCTGGTTGCAGAGGCTTCTCCGACTGGTCTTGGGGTTGAGGGTCGGAGGTGTACTGGTAGACCAGATTTTTTGGGTTGCTGGGCTGCAGGTGCACCTTTGGTTTTCAATACCGAGACCGATATCGAGCTCTGACCAAGGGCCGGCGTGACTTCGAGGAGGTGTCGCTGGCTCGCCATGCACAGGTCAAGTCCGACGAAGCGTTGGCGGCGTTTCTTCATTATGTCCATAATACGTCTGAGCTGAATAAAATTTAAAAGGACACGATCCTAGTAGAACCCATCTCTACCTTAAATGAGTAGATGAATTTTGCTTGACCGTCTATAGCTCTAACCCCTTCTGGGTTATCTTTCAGTAGGCATTTTAACTTTCCTATCCTGCCTTCATTATTTCCATAATATGTCTGAGCTGAATAAAATTTAAAAGGACACGATCCTAGTAGAACCCATCTCTACCTTAAATGAGTAGATGAATTTTGCTTGACCGTCTATAGCTCTAACCCCTTCTGGGTTATCTTTCAGTAGGCATTTTAACTTTCCTATCCTGCCTTCATTATTTCCACAATACGTCTGAGCTGAATAAAATTTAAAAGGACACGATCCTAGTAGAACCCATCTCTACCTTAAATGAGTAGATGAATTTTGCTTGACCGTCTATAGCTCTAACCCCTTCTGGGTTATCTTTCAGTAGGCATTTTAACTTTCCTATCCTGCCTTCATTATTTCCATAATACGTCTGAGCTGAATAAAATTTAAAAGGACACGATCCTAGTAGAACCCATCTCTACCTTAAATGAGTAGATGAATTTTGCTTGACCGTCTATAGCTCTAACCCCTTCTGGGTTATCTTTCACTAGGCGTTTTAACTTTCCTATCCTTTCTTCCTTATTTACATAATACGTCAGAGCTGAATAAAATTTAAAAGGACAACGAGCCTAGTAGAACCCATCTCTACCTCAAATGGGTAGATGAATTTCACACTAACTCCTTCCGAGTTAGCCTTCGTTAGAAGGTTTTTCCTATACCACCCCTCCTTCATGATCCTCATGATTCGTGGCGCCCGACCTCAACACGTTGTGGGTGCGGTACGCCTGCGTAGAGTGACCATTTTGCTCTCCGTAGAGCCTTGAGCTCTCGAGAGGCCACCCTTTTACTCTCGTCAGGACGGTATCTCTGCATTGACACGGGTTCGAGCGTACAGTAGCAAAGTTCTCTTCGTGTGCAGTCATGTTTCTCCGGTGGCTTTTCCCGCCGCAATAGAAAGAGATGAACCAGCTTGGACGGAGCTACAAGCATGTAAGGGGGGGGGGTAGCGTAACAAGACGACTTACCCCGCTTCTGTTAGGCACTAGCAACAACTTCAGCCCTAGCAGTCAGCTCCCGTAAATTGTGGCCAACTAGCATTTGGAGGCTTATGGTCAAGAGCTAATCCAGAGAGAAATCTAATCTCTCGATATAGGGCAGTATTCCTAAAAAACGTTAAGTCGGGTTGCCTCCTTATAATGGGAACCATTCCAGTGCAGTATTTCCTGACCATTCGCTGCCGTTCACCTACAAGAGGTTCTGGATAGTTATCGCTTTCGCCTTCTAAAATTATGCTGTCAAGGCATTCATCCATTTCGGGATGAGTTGAATAATTACCGATGCACAAGTTCTCTACACCTTTAAAATTTAATGCGTAGAAGTTCATCACTTCTTGAACAATGGGACCAACACGTTAATGCATAGAAAACTTGAAAAATGTTAACATTTAAATTATTGTAATGTATTATAATTATATATATGTATATATATTTATATATTCGTGCAATAAAGCACAAATTATTGATCAGGCATTGCGAAATTCCCGACCTGGATTAACATGCAATTTGCAATTAATCCAGTGTCTTCGCAAAAAGCATTGACCTCTTGCAAACATAAATAACAAACGAAAGTATGCGCAATTCTGCTGATTCGTTCTGATCGCAAAATTGGGTCACGAAAGTGACGAAAGGTAAGTGCGCTCGAGAACCAAGAAGCGACGAGGAGTTTGATTTTGGAGTTTGAACAGTGAGCGGTTTTCGGTCTTCAAAATAATAAATTGAATTAGATAAAAAAAAAGAGAAATTAACCCAACAAAAATAGGAAAAGCGTAGTTTAATGATAGTAAATCGAACTTTGATATAAGGAAAATGTGTGAATTAAAAAGGTATTAATAATGAAGATTTGTTTCAATTATAATTCCTGACTCGTGAAAAAAAGATACCCTACATTATTTGGCGCAGCCGGTAGGATCTAACGTTTTTTTTGTTAGACCGAGTGTTCGATAGATCGATATTAATATCGTGTATTGTAACTTATTTCGCGGGCTCAGAAATTTAAAAGTGACACACAAAGAATTTTTAAAAGTGAAGAACAATTATCAATCAACGCAAAACAAAAATAAAATAAATAGAATTTAAAAAAAAAAACGGGAAGCAAAAAAAAAATAATCAGAGCACAAGTGGAGTAGTGAAAAAAAAAAAAAAAAAAAAATCACCAGTACAAGAGGATTATTGGATAACCTCCATACGACTTAACCATAAAAAATAAGTCTTCAGAAAGGGGCCAAAAGACTTTGTGATGTGTAAGCAAATTTAATTGTAATTTATTATTAGTTTTAACCGATTTACCAATTTAAAAAAATAATACAAGGGTGTGCTTACTATATACAAAAACTATATAAAAATTATTCTATTTATATTAAATCTTAAACAGAATTTTTTTTTTGCAAAAGGTAGCACACATTGACAATAAATTTTACAGAGATGAAAGGTTAGCTAATTATTTATTTATTTTTATTTTTTTTTAAAACTGAAATTTTTTTTTTACACAAACAAAAAAAAAAATCACTTAATTTACATGAAACAGTACGTTTTTCTGTTTTACTTGTAATATCCTGAAATAATTCTTAACTTAAATTTCTATCTCAATAATTAGAACATTAACATAAATCGTATATTTCTTTCAACTTAATTTTGTTATTAATATATCGTCACCATTCGCTTTCATACTTTTAAATACCACAAATTACTCTAATTTTTCGGCACAATTTAGTAACATAAAGCTCCAAAGTATTAACAAAACCAAAGTGCTTCGCTGGCCAGCAAACCTATTACGAACTGTTAATTTCTTTGTAATTCTTTCTAGAAAACTAAAATCCTCGATAATTGCTATTTATTCCGCATGTATTTTTCTCTACCAAAAACACTAAAATCGAAACTCAAAACGCCCCGCAAACGTGCAAAGTCTTTGTCTAACGTCCATGAGTCAGAAAATGATGACTTTCATATCCGGTTGGAGCAACTCTCTTTCGAAAGCGTAAGCCTACCAAGAACAGAAGAAATCACCCCTCAAAAAACAAACGAAAATCTCGAAAACCTGGCACAACCAAATTAACAGGGAATATCAAACCACATTACGAGATTTAGTGACTGCCAATTAAGAAGTGGACACATTTTTACACGTAGTCGTTTCAACTCTGCACCCACACTCTACCAAATGGCACCCACAGTTCCCTCAAATGAAACAGTGAATGCACTAGAAAAAGTATCTAAACTCGCTAGCCGTTTGGTTCCTAACTACCCAGAAGGTAATAGAAACAATGCAGCGAACGAGCTTCATAACTTTCTTGACTGCTGTAAGCAAGTCCATAAAGCGTTATCTTCAGAAGAAGAAAAAAAATCTTGATTCCCCTCTTGAAGACTAAGCTGCGCGGTGAAGCTTATGACTTAGTCAAGTATCTAGATATTCAGACGCTAACAGAACTAGAACAATTGCTGCTCAATGCTTTTGCCCCACCAAAATCCATAAACGACATTCTGGGCGAAATTCGCAAATGCATTCAGATTCCCGGTGAAAGAATTCATACATTTGGCGCAAGACTCAACAAGTACGTAGTCGAGTGTAAAAGGGCGATTAAAAATAAATACGCTGAGAACAATCTCGCTCTTACGAAGGAAATTGAAGAGGAAGCTTGTTACGTCTTCAAAACTGGAGTCCTAAGCCCCGTGATAAGGCAAGTTTTGATCACTCAAAGAGTAAGTTCACTTGACAAGCTTATTCAAATTGCAGTGGAAGTAGAGAAAACTGAAGACAGGCAAATTCATGGTAGACATATGCAAACAAGCTTGTTTGAGCATACCCCCACTTTCAGTGAGAAAGAAGTTGAGCGACTAAAGATTATCGCGAATTATCAAGCTACACCGTTTCACAGACCGCCCGAACAAAATCATCTCCACCCAGAGAAATTTAGTGTACAACAACACCCACCACCCACCACATCATATACTGCTCCATATGGTACAAACGGTGCTTTTTATCAACCACCCACTGACCAATATACACCAATCGCTCACCAATCAATGCCAGCTAACCATTTACAAAATTCAATAAATTATAGTACACCTTCATATATATTCCCTGTTCCGAGACGAGAAATTAAGCAATGTACTTTTTGTAATAAAATTGGACATAACATTGCAGAGTGCCGTAACAAGCGACGCATACTTCACTGCTCAAGGTGTAAAGGCTATGGCCACATGTCACAAACATGCCCAGTTTCTATAATAAATCAATCAAACAACGCACCTTTAAGTACACGTCTTAAGTGTGATTGGTGTGCCCGATTTTCTCATAAAACAGAAGAGTGTCGAGCAAAAATAGCATGGGAAAGTAGACAGCGTCAGTCTCAACAGCAATCGGGAAACTAAACGGGGCTAGCCTAACCCACCCTATGGCTATGCCTACTACCAAAGGGTGTAAAGAAAACGAAAAACAGACCAATTGTCATTCAGACGAGTTTACTTTTAAGCCTAATTATAACACAAATAGCATTAATGAGCAAAAATCGGTAAGCACAGAGAGTACGACACGAAAATCATCAAATGGCAAAAGTACTGAAGTCTTCAAATCCGTAGCTTTACCGCAACAACACAATCATATATCATTAAATGACCCTTCAATCGAACTACCTTTAAACATTGCAAGAGGTGGCATAGTTAAACTATTAGTGGATACCGGCGCGGAAGTTAGCTTGATCAAAAAAGATAGCTTAGCTACAAGTACTAAAGTAGACATCAAAGACATTCTCCGCCTTCAGGGCCTCTATGGAGGATGTGATATTACTTTAGGATCTTGCGTTGGTATTTTTCAAATAGGAAAAGGTATTGAGTGCGATTTTTATGTCTGCAATAACTCTCTTAATATACCTTTCGATGGAATACTAGGCCGTAATTTTCTGTGGGATAATACAAATATTCTTACTACAGAGCGAGTACTACATTTCCCTCGAACAAAAACTAACCCCATCGACTTGAAAATTCCTTTTGCAAAAAGCTTTAGTAGCCAAAAACTCATCTCCCAAAACAAGAGCGATGTTTACGAAAACTCCAATATTAACAAACAAATAAATAACACGAAACAGTTAGTAGGAAAGAATAACATTCCCAGTAGCAACATATTTCTACCATCAAACCAACAGAAACAACTACACGGACCAACCTCAAGAAATAAAAATAATGCAGCTTCCGAAACTGCACCTGCGAATACAAGCACAAGAAAACCATTCAGTAGCAGATCTGCGATACGAGTACCTCAGAAATGGTATTAGAAATACCAGCAGAAGACTGTAAACAAGAGATGATATGTTTTTCGCAAGAAATCGCGCCAGGAATATTCACGGCTAATGGAATAGTGAAACCAAGATACGGAAAAATTCAATTAAGTGTTATCAATACCCATGAAAGGGAAGTAGAACTGCCTAATTATCACCCGAAATTGGAGTACCTAGATAAGTACGATATCTATACGTTGGAAAAGAGGCATGAGGAAACCAAACCTCAAACAAAGCAAAATCGATTACTTCTACTTGAAAACGAAATAATTATTGATCAAACCTACAACCAAGAAGAAATGCGGGCTATAAAGAATCTCTGTCAAGAATTTAATGATGTTTTCCATTTAAAAGGTGACCACTTACCTTACTCAAATGTAACAACACACACTATACCTCTCAAACATGACACAGCTCCCATAAACCAGAGACCGTACAGACTACCTGAGGTTCATAAAGACGAAATTAATGAGCAAATTCGTGAGATGCTAAGGGATAAAATTATTGCTCCGAGTAATAGCCCATGGAACTCACCATTACTATTAGTTCCAAAGAAACCATCGCCAAACGGGTTAAAGCGTTGGAGAATTGTAGTGGATTTCCGCAAACTCAATGAGAGCACTCTAGGCGATGCATTCCCACTGCCAAGAATAGAGGACATCTTGGACCAATTAGGAAATTCGCGCTACTTCTCAACGTTGGACTTAGCAAGTGGATATCATCAAATTTTAATGGATCCATCCGACAGTGAGAAAACTGCCTTTAGAACAGCTTATGGCCATTACGAATTCCTTCGAATGCCATTTGGTTTGAAAACTGCGCCCGCCACTTTCCAAAGAGCTATGAACCAAGTCTTAACGGGACTTCAAGGCTTGAAATGTTTCATTTACTTGGACGACATTGTAGTATATGGCAAGAGCTTAGACGATCACATTAAAAAGCTCAGAGAAATATTCTACAAGCTGAGGGAATATAATCTAAAACTACAGCCAAGCAAATGTCAATTTCTTCGGAAAGAGGTGGTCTATCTGGGACATAAATGTTCCAATGAAGGCTGCGCTCCGGACCCCGACAAAGTGAAATGTGTATATAACTTACCAAGGCCCCATACTATTAAACAGTTACAAAGCTTCCTTGGTCTAGCTAATTATTATAGGAAGTTCATTCCTAATTTCTCTAAAATAGCAGAACCCCTCACAAAACTTCTCCGTGGAAAACAACAATTTTTGTGGAACGACTGGTGTGAGACTTCATTCCAAAGTTGAAAGAATTACTAACCTCACCTCCGTTACTAGCATACCCAGATTTCACAAAACCATTCATTGTGACTACAGATGCAAGTAATGAGGCTATAGGGTCGGTGTTATCCCAAGGAACACCAGGAAATGATCGACCTATCGCATTTGCTAGTAGAACTTTAAACAATACCGAAAGACGATACTCTACGATAGAGAAGGAATTACTAGCTGTAGTATGGGCTGTAAAGAATTTCCGTTGTTATTTGCTAGGTAGGAAATTTACAGTTTACACTGACCATCAACCTCTTATAGGAGTATTCAATGTTAAAGATCCTACCTCGCGATTAATACGATTCCACCATAAACTTTCAGAATATGATTATGAAATAAAATATAAGCCCGGAAGAAAAAATGCTAATGCCGACGCTCTGAGCAGACTTCCGCAGAACGAAACAATAATTTCAATAACGACAAGAGCCCAAGCGAGAAATCAAAATGAAATAGCTCCCCAGACGGACTTATCATTAGAGGAGAAAATACAGTGCCCACCTGAGCGAGATGAATGTAATACCGAGATGTTATCCGAAATAGAGGAAACCAATAGGATAAACGAAAACAGTTTACGCGAACAGACTCCATCCTTTCAAATATTAACTAACTCAAAGGATATACAGAAAAAACTAAGGGCATTTCACTCAAACCCACTGGGCGGGCACCAAGGAATCGCCAAAACTTATTACAGAATTCGTCGACAATATAGATGGAAAAATATGTTAAAAGATATAGTGAAATTCATAAAATCCTGTCCGAAATGTCAGACTAATAAACATAGCCCTGAAATAAAAATGCCTATGATTATTCCCGATACTGCGGAAAAACCATTTGACAAAGTCTATCTAGACATAGTAGGACCACTCCCTGAAACTCACAATCGAAATAAATACATACTAACTTTTGAAGACGATTTAACCCGATTTATGGATTGCTACGCCCTCCCTGACGCTGAAGCAGCTACTGTAGCAAAAATTTTTTACGAGCAAATAATTACCCGCTATAGAATTCCCAAAAAGCTTATAACTGACCAAGGCACTAATTTTATGAGCGATTTATTCACCCGCTTATGTAAATTCCTACGAATTCGAAAAATTAATACTACAGCCTACAATCACCCACAATCTAATGGCGCCCTAGAGAGAACTCATAGGCCATTGGCAGAGTATTTACGAAATTTCGTAGCCGAAAATCCTCAAACATGGGACGAATGGCTAAGAGAAGCAGTGCACGTTCACAACAACACAAGGCACTCCTCAACTCGTCTCACACCAATGGATTGCTTGTTCGGATTTACGGCCGAGCTGCCGACAAATCTAAATCAAAGGGTAGAACCTTTGTACAATCATGAAAACTATTTTTATATCCTTAAAAATAAAATTCAAAGAGCACATGCCATTGCCAGAAAAAACATAATCAATAGTAAAGAGACAACGAAAAAATTCTACGATAGGACCACGCGTGAAGAAACTTTCCAAATCGGCGACTTAGTTCTTCTAAAAAACGAAAGTAAGAAAAACAAGCTATCTCCTATTTGGATAGGTCCTTATGAAGTGAAGGAAATTACTTCCCCTGTGAATTTAAAAATTCAGGTAGGTAGGAAAGTTAAGACTATTCACGCAAATCGATTAAAAAAATTCCACACTTCGAATTAACACCTACACAAGCACACACACTGTCTATCTCGAAGAGTAGACAAATAACAATACTATTGAAACGAAATAAAAGAAATACGTTTTAGGGAACATCGTCTGGATTATCTTGTGTGCATCGCTCACGGACGGCTCTTCTCAAGGAATAGAATTGCCTTACACGAGCAAGAAATTAGAAGGAACTGGAATAGTATTCGAAGACATCGACGAAGCCCTAATTTATAAAGACGAGTGGAGAATATTTACCACCATTAATTTAGCGCAATTGAAAACATGGGAAGAATATCTGGACTGGAGCAAAAACTCGGTAACGCAAATGTGCGAGCACTACCTGAAACTAGAACGTAACGCTTCATGTGCTCAGAATGTTCAAAACGTGCGCTATATTACGGTAAGAGCGAGGCATATGTTACAAAGACTAGACATGGAAGTTACTGGCAGGCATCGACGCGCAGTTTTCGACGGTGTAGGGACACTGAGTAAGTTCTTGTTCGACACAATGGACCAACAAGATTCAAACCAAATTAATTCCCGACTAAAAGATGTAGAGGCTGACAGTAAGCAAAATTTGGAATTATTAAAAGAACAGGTTAGTTTAGTTAAGTCTAATTACGAAAATACTCGAGAAAACTTTGATAAACTTCAAGTAGACTTAAATGAGACGAAAATTCACACATTAAACGTTATCAAAACCTTTAAATCTCAAATAAATTTTGCGATATCTGAAATCAATTTGCTCCAGGCCAGAGTCACATTTGACGAGGCAATGTCTAGCGTAGTTATTCACCTACAGGAAATAGAACATCAAATTAATACTTTATCCATTATTCTCGGTTCTTTAGCCACTAAACACTTACACCCTCTTTTTCTTAGCTATCACCAAATTAGTGAGTTATTAAAGGAACTCCCTCTGTCTTTCCAATTAAATACGGTAATGCATGATCCCTTTATATTACAGCAGCTTACATCTGTCGAAAGTGCCCACATAGGAGATCATCTCTTCTGTAAAGTAACCATACCCCTCATTGAAAAAGAATGGTTCACTATAAAGAAAGCTTATTCCTTACCATTTCCGTTAGGAGAAAATATATTTGTTCATTACGAAATAGAAGAGGAATACTTAGCTACGGACACAGGTGGAAATAAGTTCATACCCTTAAAAGAACAACAGCTGAAACTGTGCGAGAAAATAAATTTCAATAAGTCTGCTAGAATTAGAGTCTGCCATTTTGCACTACCGATTTACACTACTCCCCAAAATAATTGCATCCTACTTCTTTTCAAAGGTTGGTCTGAAGCCAACGAGATTTGCACTAAGGCACCAATCCGGAATAATCATAACGTTCTAATTAAAATGAATAGTGAAAACTCTTGGCTATATATTTTCCCACAGGAATCAGAGGTTAAATTACATTGTACCGATTTTCAGACCACTCTTCGACTAACTCAATGCGGTATGCTTTCCCTGAAACCAAATTGCCAAGCGCAAATTGATAATCTTCTACTGACGACTACAAACAAACTCACTAAGGCAGCTGAGGTAGTAGAAATTGACCTTGTACCGAAATTAGATCTTCAGCCATTTACTGAAATGCTCAAGAGTTTAAGACCCGAAAATAAAACCTCGAAAATCCATGTCCAAAATTATAAGCAACATAATGACTTCCTAAAAGAAAAAGGTGCAGAATTTAATAACCTATTGCAAAAAATTCAGAAGGCAAAAGATGACAGAGAAATTAGAAATAGAAATAAAAAACAAACCATTGCCCTCGGATTGGCAGGCTCCGCTCCCATAGTAATCATTTTACTGCTAACATTAATATTCAAATTACGAAAGAGACACCCCAAAACCTTAACTCCTATTATACTCTCAGCCCCCACAGAAAAAACGGTCCGGGATAAGGAAGTTTCAATCGAACTAAACAACAAAAATCCTTTCGCAAAGCCAAAACCTAAAAAGGCACCAAGCTTAACACGAGAAACTAGCATGACCGTAAGGTCTAAGCCTAGCGAGTTTGAAATCCTCTAATAATAATAAAAAAAAAAAAAAAAAAAAAAAAAAAAAAAAAAAAAAATGTGTTGCCTAAAAATTAGAGTAAAACGATACGACATTAATACACTTGTAAAACATAAGTCCAAGTAAAATAACGTTGATCAATGTACAAAAAACAATGTATGAACATATGTATATGCATGGTTCTTTCTTTACTTGAGCACATCAAGGTAATTTAAATACCCCTAGCCTTGAATTAGACCGAGAAAACAAAAAACGTGCAATGTGTTAACGGCAATACTACATATATTTATTATATTATAAAATAGAATAATTTACTCAAGATGTAAAAAAAAAAAAAAAAAAAAAAAAATCATAGTTACGTGTACCTATAGAAATAATGAAGAAATAATGAATGTAACCTAATCTCTCTAATTTTATTTTTAACAAAAAAAAAATCATAATGAATGTAACCTAATCTCTCTAATTTTATTTTCAACAAAAAAAAAACAACATAACAGAATATATTTAAATTAAAATAAATTAGAATAAAAAAAAATGCAATGTAATAACTAATAATAATATTTTACTCAGAAAGATAAAAAAAAACATGTTTACGAAGAAAGAGAAATTGTAACGAAGGCGAACACCGCTCATCTTTGGCGTAATTCTATTCCATAGTTTTTTTTATTGTTTTACAAAAAATTCTTGGTTCCGGACAAACTTACTGGCGGCTTAAAGCATTACTTTCTATACGCGAAGATATATGATACATCATATACCTTCTTTTCGATGGTGGAGGAATGTAATGTATTATTATTATATATATGTATATATATTTATATATTCGTCCAATAAAGCACAAATTATTGATCAGGCATTGCGAAATTCCCGACCTGGATTAACATGCATTTTGCAATTAATCCAGTGTCTTCGCAAAAAGCATTGACCTCTTGCAAACATAAATAACAAACGAAAGTATGCGCAATTCTGCTGATTCGTTCTGATCGCAAAATTGGGTCACGAAAGTGACGAAAGGTAAGTGCGCTCGAGAACCAAGAAGCGACGAGGAGTTTGATTTTGGAGTTTGAACAGTGAGCGGTTTTCGGTCTTCAAAATAATAAATTGAATTAGATAAAAAAAAAGAGAAATTAACCCAACAAAAATAGGAAAAGCGTAGTTTAATGATAGTAAATCGAACTTTGATATAAGGAAAATTTGTGAATTAAAAAGGTATTAATAATGAAGATTTGTTTCAATTATAATTCCTGACTCGTGAAAAAAGATACCCTACATTATGCAAGAAGTATTTCGTGAAAAATTAGAATTGTCTTTTTTTCTGACAGCTTCTCTGTCAGAAGGTAAACCTCGAAGCATAGCAGAACCCTAAACCTTAGGTGAAGACTCGTTTCCATTCCACCCCTAGATGTCACTACAATTTTTTTCAAATCTACTCCAATTCAAACGAACCCTCCCAACCGAGGTATAAAAGGTGAACCCAGACGTGGCCGCACGGAGCCGAAGAATTTGGTTAGATTCGTGCTTAGACATATGATCACCGAAAGTGGCAAAAAAATATTCCGTCGTCTCTCCATAGGAAATTGATACTGCCCACCCAAAAATGTTAATAATTTCGAAGCGAAAGATTTCGACACTTAGTAGAAGATCAGAAGCAAAAGAAATTTGACATTTAAAATAAACTTAAAATGGAATGAAGACTGACAAATGTAGAAACAATAAACGCCAGCAAATCCGTGTTGGCATTTGTTATTTTTGAAATGCACTCAAATGTAGAAACAATAAACGCCAGCAAGTCAGTTCTGACCTATATATTTCGAAATGCACTGACTGACAAATGTAGAAAAAATAAACGCCAGCAAATCCGTGTTGGCATTTGGTATTTTTGAAATGCACTGACTGACAAATGTAGAAACAATAAACGCCAGCAAATCCGTGTTGGCATTTGTTATTTTTGAAATGCACTCAAATGTAGAAACAATAAACGCCAGCAAGTCAGTTCTGACCTATATATTTCGAAATGCACTGACTGACAAATGTAGAAACAATAAACGCCAGCAAATCCGTGTTGGCATTTGTTATTTTTGAAATGCACTGACTGACAAATGTAGAAACAATAAACGCCAGCAAGTCAGTTCTGACCTCTATATTTCGAAATGCACTGACTGACAAATGTAGAAACAATAAGCACTAGCAAGTCAGTTTTGAACCTTGGTAAATTTTGAAATGCACCAGCTCGACACATATAGCAAGTCAAAACTAGCAAACCCAATTTGACGTCTGGCGAAGTAGAATAGTCAGGTCTGCCAAGCTTAAGGAAATAGAACGAATGACCGATTTTGAAACTGATTGCCTCGTATTGACTCTAAAATTGGTCAGATATGGAAAATAACATTAAATTAGAACCTATAAAAACAAGGAAATTATTGAAGTAAATTGTCAAGTAGAATAACCTTAAATTAGAACCTATAAAAACAAGGAGATTATTGAAGTAAATTTTCAAGTAGAGTAACCTTAAATTAGAACCTGTAAGAACCAGGAAATTATAGAAGTAAATTGTCAAGTAAAATAACCCTAAATTAGAACCTATAAAAACAAGGAAATTATTGAAGTAAATTGTCAAGTAGAGTAACCTTAAATTAGAACCTGTAAGAACAAGGAAATTATTGAAATAAATTGTGAAGTAAAATGAACTTAAGTTAATTAAACCAGAAAGAAAAAAAAATATTGTTGAAATTACTGTGCGAATTGAACTTAACATAAGCCTTCAGAGATAGATGGCAGCCTAAGATTTTTTAGTAAAAGGTGCCAAAATAAATTGTGATAGAGTGCGAGAAGAGATAAGTAGCTTCGCGATAAGAAGGGACATGTTGTTGCTTTCTTGTAGAATAGTACGCCATATTGAGAACAAGTAAAATTAAATTAAGACCGAGTCGCCAAGTTTTGTTATATTTACCCAGTAAAAAGAAAAAATACCTGAAAATTATAAGCAAGCATCCTAGTTTTATTTCATTTTCCTTTTTATTGGTACTAAGTGAACTTTGCTCAAAAGTGTGAGTAAGTAAGCCAAGCTTCAGCCAAATCGAAAGAAGTTCGGACTCCCAAGGGGACCCCAGCACAGTTTCGCCAGGCCCCAGTCGACGGGAACAGAAAGAAGGGATAAAAACGAAGAGAAACCGGGGTAAACCGCATTTGGGCAGGCCCCCAGGTACCATCACGCCATACACCACCTTCAACAAGCCAGAAGGTTACCAAGGTAAAAGAAAATTCCAGACATTTGTTTTAAGTTTCCGTGGACAAACCCACCCAAAGCTACTGGGTTACGCTGGTAATCGCTCGGCCAGGCCGTAATCCAATTTCAACATTTATCGCCCTGTGAGGATTCGTCCAACAGCTTACGAAGTAAAGAGAAAATTGGATAACAATATCTTTCATTCTGATAAATGTCTAAAGGTTTCTTGCATTTCTATTTTTTCATCGATGCCAAAGTACTTCTATTATTTTCGTTGTAGTAATCTCCTATTTTGCGACATGTCAAAATGTTTCTATTATTTCTATTTTAATAAAGGTCAAAAGTTATTGTATCTAACTCTTCCTTCTTAGTGAGTGATATTCGTTTCCCGATTCCAATACGTCAAAGCAGTTCATTTGCAACATTATTATGATTGGTGTCTAAGCACCAGTTCAGCCGAATGCGTCCGCTTCGTGCGGCTACATGTGGGTTTGCGTTTTCTAATATCAGCCGGAGCGATCTGCCCCGCAGGTACTAGATTTCGGGTGAAATTGTAGGAATGGTGTGGGGATCGGAATGGGTTTGGGTGTGAGCTCTTGTTTGATTTAAGGCCCGGCTATAGTTCGACGTATGTCTTTTTACATGGAATAGTTGACAGATCGAAATGTCACGTTTGCTTTTGTTTTGTGTCGTGCCTAATCTGAGTCTTGCGTTGGGTTTAGTACAATTTCGTTTTCGTAAGTTTCAATTTTTATCGCACCAAACCTGGGTTATGTGTTGATGCCAATTCACAGAGCGTTGATTATAACCGCAGATACAATTCGCAAATTGGAACTACGCAAAATGGAACTTGGGTTACTTGAATTTTTTCAGGTGCTTTCCAAATACATTGTACAACCTGCTTCTCTAGCAGCGAAGGAACAACAAAGGCCAGCGGAGAGAGGTTCTTATAGCAATTCGTGCTAGTACTATTAACTTCAAGAAGTTCTTAAAATTTTGGGTATTTCTTTAATTTCGCTCCTGTTATATTCTGCGAACATTTGCTTGATGAACCAAACTGGCTGCAGAATTAGAGAAAAACGCTTGAAGACCCAAAAGCTGCTGAATACTTCTCGCTAGAGATGGGCTGTCGCTCACAGGCTTATGCGGGGTAAGTGGTTTTGTAACAATATTCAATTCTTAAAAAAATCAACGAAGAAAACATAAATATTTCTCTTCATGCCTCTTCCCCAGCAAACATTTAAATGAAAAGTCTTCAGGACATTATGTGGATGATATTGCCAAAATATCTTAAACGCGAAATTGAAGTAAATAAGCGAAATGATTTCTTCCTTGTCTTGCGTAGATGAAAAGTAGATGATAATACAATCAATTTTGTTTTCTGATTTTAAGGGGTAACGCCACTGCAAATTTTTTGAAAAATCGTTTTTTTTTATTGGGTTAAAAAATAGTTTAAACCCTCTAGAATAAGAAAAAAGGGTCCCGTGCGAGAAAATTTTTTTTTTCCCTTGAAAATGGAGGTCGCCACCAAGCGTTTCAAACTTGCTCCGAAACGACTACCTGAAGCCTGAAACGTAATTGGAGCTTTTCAGCCAGCTTTATCGGCTGGTTTCTTCTAAAGCTGTCAGAAAAAGCTGAATTGAAGACAACTGACCTTTTTGACATTTGCAACTTTAACTTGTTTATCCGTTAGTTTAGCGACAGCAAGCGAAACACGTTTTTTTCAAAATGGAACGCAGCATAACTCGAACAATTTTAATATTATCGACTTGAAATTTTGACCAGATGTAAACATTAACATTATCTAGAGAATACCGTAAGGGACTTTCAATAACTTTATTTGTCGATTTTTTATTAACAAAAAACCTGCCCTTTTTTTCGGCACAAATCAAACTTTTTTTCAAACGCGCGCCAAATCTACAAAAATTAATATTTTTAAAAATACGTACGGCGTTCTCTAGCTAGAAGCCTCTAGATTATTTTTTTTGTGTTTTGGTCTAGATTCAAATGTGCACCAGTGGTGCTGCGTGCCGCGGAGACCTGCAAGCAAAACAGGTCCCGGGAAGATGGCTGTGGAGCCCCCATTTTGTTTTTTTTTCGCTGTCAAAAATTTATCAATAAAGTTCAATGTATGCCCGATAACACCCTTAAAAGGTTTTTTTCAAATACCTTTAAATTCGAGATTAAGAAATTCGTGAAAAAACCTTTTTTTTTTAGCCGCTACAGTGGCGTTACCCCATACATATATGGGGAGGCAAGAAGACAATAGTTTCGCTTATTTGTCATCTCGATGATACATTAATTTATAATTTGTTAGATCGCCTCGTTAGACTTCATGACATTGATTTATTTGTGAGTTTACTAGTGATTTTAATTCTACCAATTCATATTAAAATAATATATAAAATAAATAAATAAAATAAAATAATAATATTGTTTCGAAATCGCTAAAAAATTTAAAAGATGCTATCCGTTTACAACAAATTATGGAAGCACAGAACCACACTATTACTGAAGAAAACTTACCTTTAGGGCCGTTTCCAACTCATGGAATGTATCCACCATCCGTACTGAAGCAGCGAGTATTTAGAAACTGTCCCAGCTTTCATTAGCGTGACACTTTTGTGTCATTATGTACACTAAAATGGTTAAAAGCTCCTTAGTAGACGAAATAGAAATTCGCGAACAAGACAGACTACACAAAACCCCAAAGAAACCTCCACCCATTTGAACTCACCTGAACAAAAGATTCCAGATGTGCAAGGCAGATCCGCAACAGATGAATGACGAATAAAGCCTCCTTGGCCCCGCAATTAGCAACACTCGTGAAATTTAAAGATAAATTAACAATAAATATTCTAGAATTTGTTATTTATTTATTAGAAAAAAAAATTGTAAAAAAAGAAATTGTAAAATAAGAAACGCAAGTCTTGTAGAGTAGCCCAAATTCGTAGAAAGTCAAATTGAGCTCACTGGATAACCTGATTTTCGGCATCTTCGATAGAACGGTGAAATAAAATGGCCCTGTCATGATCCGGAGGCTTCTTACAAAGTGACTGGCGAATAAGATAGTAGTGTACAAGCAAAGAATTAATTAAAGTGCGAAAAAAGTTTTTATTTTGTTTTATTCCGGAATTCGAAGAAGTAATTAGTGCCTCAATTACTTATTTTTCGTGAGAAAATAGCACAACTGCACAAGGTTGCAGTGAGTAGCTTACGTATTCAATTTTATCGAAGTGTCGCAGGATAGTACCAAGTACAGGGATTTGTACGCCTGGATCTCATGGAAAAACACTGGGAAAATTGCAAGTTCCATGTTAAATATAGGAGTATTCTTGGCGAAATAAGATTATTTAAATCAATACCCATTGTGTTGGTTACACATCCATTTAGACACATATAACCTATAGCACTTAATCACAGCGGCACAAGAAGCAAAAAGCTATAGTAGGACATCAGACAAATAAATACAAATTTTACAAATATCCACATTTTTTTTCTCTATTCATTATTTGGTCTAGCAAAAAAAAAATAAATAAATAAAAGCGCACCAGAGTGGATGTCCCATAGCTTCCGAGCACTCAAACTTGTCCCCCTTCGAAGCTCGCACTAACACTTATATGAATAATAGAAAATTGTTATACTTACTAAACGCCATTTTGACCTCAGCGACTAACAAACAATTTGTTTTCGCTAATTACCTGTAGCGACTCCAATAATTGTAAATAAAAATACAGATTACTCTTTAGGATTTTTTATCGGGTTAAACTTATATTTGTTCAAGAAGGAATTTACATATTTGGATTCTCCGGTATATAGCAAAAACTAAAAAATGTTTTTAATTTGTTATTTCATCACACAACCCATTATATTTTTGGTAAGAAGTTTCAAATCTTGGTCTGACTCATCAACAGGTCCCAAATAGCGAACTGAAAAACAAAAAAAAAATAGAACAAAGAAAAGAAATGAAAAAATGAAAAAATTGAGACAAATAAAAAAAAATATATTAAAAAATTTAAAAAACCAGATTCATTCGAAACGAATCGAACCTGTATACGCCCGCAGTGGGCTGAAAAAAAAAGGAAGAAGAAGAAGCGTTTCGTGTTAGCATCGTGTACTCATCGCTACAGCTTGGTTTTCTGCCTGCTGTAGACGCTTGAAACAGATCAAATTGATCTGCTCTCATATAAACTCAGAATAAATTACTAACATATATGAGGCATAAAACAGTCCTATATTACACCAAGGAGGAAGAAATAAAAATAGAGATTACTCTTTAGGATTTAGGATTTTTTGCCGCGTTAAACTTATATTTCTTCATGAAAGAATTTATTTGAATTCTCCGGTATATAGCAAAAGCTAAAAAATGTTTTCTTCGTCAGCGACGTCTACACCGTACTTAGTTGATATATAAATGGTTATGATAACAGGCTTTTTACGATCACCTGCGGACTCGTCGATGCTCTTATCGTAATGCAAAGTTGACATAATCAGTACTAATATAGGGATATAAGACCTAGGTTATCTCTTTTTGGTAGCCAAACTGACAACTATTTATATTTGGACTTGTTCTTTTGAAGGCATCGGGAACTTGTGGCTCATTCCTTTAAACTGTACCTACAGATGTCAGTTTATGTTGCCTGAGCAAATACAACATAATTGGATAAGCAGTAAACTAATTATCAAGTGCCACGTTTCGCCTTGTTTTTGCAATAGGCTGTACTAATCGGTCGACGATGTCTAATCCCTTATTACTTAGCAAGTATTGTCCAGGCGGTTTTTAGTATATAAAATGTTATAGCATCGACTAATGCGTATATTTTAATACCATACTTAGGTGATTTATTTTTAATATATACAGGAAACGTATATGGTCCTCGAAATGATAAGAACATCTCGTCGATTGTCAAGTGCTCAGCAGGAACGTAGGCATCAATTTACAACAAACTGAGCAAAGATTTACTTTTCTCATCAAATCTGATACAGTTCGGGAGAAAATAAAATCGTTGTAAGGACATCGTGGTTCTAAAAATTTCGACGGCAATACCATCAGTCCGCCATAAATCATTGAGATTTTGGCTATTCGAGCAATTAAGACCTGCTATATGTAGAAGTCCTAAGAATGCCTTCAGCTCGATAAAAGGTGTTTCTTTCATATGCTACAGCTCTCCTCCTTCTTGACATGTCACCTTCTTCTATCTTGTATGGCTTGGAGCATAAATAGTTATATGTTCGGAGTAAATACCGACGTTTGTCCGAGGACAGGCTTTGAACTATTTTGTTCCATCTTTAGAAATAAAAAAGATCCGGGTATCTTAGAGGAAACTTACTTTTCAATAGAATTTCCTACATCTTCAATCACTTTCCTCACTGCGGTGGGAGTAATTATCACTCTCCACTGCACTTTCGCTTTCCGCGTCATCAAAATTCTCGACCGAAATCTCATCTAATAGAAGATACTGAATAAAATATCCTTGGCATTGGACATTTTATTACATTAACTGAAATATATTATTGTAAAATATATCGAAATAAAATTTCCACACATATAGCTCTCGTCACAGTCAGCGCAAAACTGATTCCATGAGGGCGTTAGCTTCCAGGCACACTGACCTCCAGCTACTGAGACTGAGGAAACCGTGTGCCAGAAACCATTCTTTCAATGCATAAAGTTTGTTTCTAATATGGCTGGGTATAAGATACCCGACCTCACTCACGCCGGGTAAAAAAAAATTAACTTACTGTAAAATACGTTCAATGTTTTTGGCATAACTCCAATTTTCTTTCATTCTAAAATAGAAAAACAACAACAACTATTATTAATAATCACTCAAGCAAAGCAGATAAGCTAATGTTCCACGGTTTTTTTTTAAACTTCAGTAACCTTTAAAACGCATTCTTTCCATTCACATACACACAAACTGATGAATTTTCCAAAACTTATGTACAATTTTACAAATTTCAATGACAACATATTGAATATTGTCATTGATGTTCTGAAAATCGATGTGATGACATCTATAAAATATCAGCTACCTAAGGGAACATGTTTTTAACCAGTATCGAGAATATGTAAAGGGAAAAAAGAAATTGTTTAGGTATGGAAGGCAATGAGGGAAAGGTGCCCGATGTTGCCTACTTTAGAATTTACTTGGTCTAAAATTATTGTACAAAAAATAACTCGTTTAAAAATTTTCATGATTCCAAGCTATTATCTGTGGGATAATTACGTGAGCACCTTACTTATAGTAGGTGTATTTTATCAATTTATCTAAAGTATAATACAATCACAAGATGATTGAAAAACAATCACTAGCTGTTTGCTTCTTGCCAAGCTTTGTTGAATGTTAAACATAAATTTTACAAATCGTATAATTTTCATTGAAAGTCACATTATTATATTTATTACTAAACAGGTACTTTTAATTTTCACAAAAGTATAATAAAATCACTTGCATGTGATGTTGATACTATATCGGTACTCACAAAACTTAATTAAAACCTCCCTCAACAATTTGTGTACATATAGAAAGAAATTATACACTAACTATAACCGTACCTATAATCTGTAATTACTTGAATTAAAAATAATAGGTAGTAATGATTATTTTTTATAGGCATTTGATTACCGAACATTATGTATTTATTTATTTATTTATTAAATTATAAGAATATCACAAATTTTGATTATTATTTCTACTGTAAATTTAAAAAAAAATTATATATGAATTTCAATAGGATTAACATTTCAACGTTTTACAACTTTACAACGCAAGGTGAGTACATAATAATTTCGTTGTAGATTAGATTAGATTTGTGGAGGGCTGTTCAGGCGTTGGTGTTGAATTCACTTCGACCTGAAAGATCTATTGTGTCCCCGCTTAATTTACTCCTTTTCTAGATTTAGACTGTTAATAAAGTTTATTAACTTTCTGGGACTTATGTCCCGCACGTAATATGGTGTATGGAGTAAGCTCCGCCTGGCCAATGCTTCGTAGTTGCAGAGCAGGTGTTCCGAAGTTCCATGAGCATCCTGGTACAAGCGGCAAGAAACGCAGCCGGTAGAACTCGAACCTACGCTTTTTTTAAAAATGGTGGGATACTAATTAGGCTATGAAGCAAAATTTTAATTACATATTCTTGTTAATTCATTTGAATACCAAAAGCTGTGAAGAATATAAATAAAAAACATATACATATATATAGCTAACAATGGCGCTAATAAAAGATAAATTAAAATCGTAAAATTAAGAAGTATTTACATACATATATATGTACAGCAGAAAACGAGAGAGATAACACGAATCAGAAATTGATCTCAAGAAATAAATAAAAAGAAATTTTAAATTTGCCAATCCAATTAAGTCACTCTATTTAAAAGAGCTATAGAAAGTGGAGAAACTTGGTCAAAGTGTACCGAGAAAAATTTAATTGCGTAATTCAAGATGTGTATCCTTTAAAATAATCTCTCAGTACTAAAATGGATGTGCTCTTCCTTACGGATTCCAATAATTGTTTATAACAGACATTGCTGGATTGTGTGTGTTAATTAAATTGAAAGAAAATTTAAACAGAATAACTCCTTTCAAAAAAATTAAAAAGACTTTGTCAGTTTTAAATGAAAACACCTAAACTTTCATAAGAACAAAATTATAAAAAAAATAATAATAAATTTTTTTCTTTTCAACAATTCGCTTGTAACATAACGATTATAATGAAAATAAAGTAACAAAATCAAACAAAAAATAAAATTTGGGTTGACTAGCTTCCTAATAGTAACAACAGAAGACAGAGAAGTGGTAACAAAATAAATAAAAAGCTAAACAGTGAATTTTTTTTTGTATAGTCAGAGGTAATATTCCTGACTTGTTCTGGTCAGATCCAGTGGGGTGACGTGCCTACACCTAAGGAAGGAAGGAAGCTAAACTTAATAACGAAGAAGAGTGAAGCCGTTATCCAAACTTCAACATTCAAATTGGTCACAAGAAGTAGATCCAAGTAGGTCCCATACGAAATTCTACAATGGTACACATATATATTTGTTTTTATTTTATACACATACATTTTTAACAAAAAAAATATATACATGGAACTAAAAATTGAAATGAAAGGAATTTATGATATAGTGTATATATATTGAGTGAACCAAAGCAGATCTAAAATCTGAATAAAAAATAAAAAAATAAAAAAGGAATATGCTATAGTGAAAAATATCTTAACAAAAAATATAGATGATTCAAATAAATCTATAAAATAAAATTGACAAAAAAAAAATATATATAAATAAATAAAAGGTTCACAAAATAAGTTTTGAATATGAGAAAGTATTTTTTTGTTTGATACAGTTACACAAAAATTTTTTCAAGGGAAGATAAAAAAAATATATATATATATATAGTACGAACAAAATGACATATACGGGTAAAATGACATACTGCTCTTAATTCTAAATTCGCTGGCTGTTATATATATAAAACCTAGGTTAGGATATATGTATATATAAACATGATTTATATTAAAAATCCTGCAAGCCCTGAAATATCGCAAAATCAGTATCATTCCCAAAGGTTTCCATAAGCTTGGGTTCAAACAAAAAATCTATATACAAAAACAAGTGAAAAAACTAGAATTGGTCTAAGACCAATTCTTATGATACCCTAGATGAATCCATGTATGAAATTTCGTATTTGAAATTTTATATTCTATTAGTATGAAAACACGGTGTTCAGTCCTCACACACAAATATAATCCTAATCCCTCGATGTACTCCCAGTTTCACGTTCAATCTACCTAAAATATACAAAAAAAGAACACAAAGTATCATTCAAATCAAATTACATAAAACTAATAGAATACTTATCTAATTAAAGCGTCTGGTATATCAATTCCTAGTTAAAATGAACTAGGTAGATGCCTCCTAAACAAGGTGTTCAATCCAACCTGCATAAAAAGTGGCCACCATTTGATCTAAAAAGAGAAAGTAATCAAAAATCCACTTAGAAACAATCAAAATTGATTAATAAATATAAAAATGCAGCAAAGCATACTTACCTCCTAATATTAACATTTTGTGATGACAGCAAATGACATTACGTCAGCCAGCTGTCTGTGGTATATTCAGACATCGCATCAATCGTTGCTAGCGCAACACCAAGAGGCGAGAAGACGTAACTGGTTACAGCGGCTATATAAAGCCGATTAAATTCAGCAGATGGCACCATTATTTTGGCAGAGTTGATCTGTATCAGAGCTAATCTGAGTAAAAAGAATTATGCTTCCTACCTTATTACACAAGATAATTCTGGTCAGGGACAACCTGAATTTCCTTTCCTATCATACAGAAGATAATTCTGGTCAGGGATAACCTGAGCACCCTATTATTACAGAAGATAATTCTGATCAGGGATAACCTGAGTGTCTCAACTTTCTATAAAATCCTTTTAATTCTGTGTGCCCTCGCGCATCACCAAAGAAGATAATTCTGATCAGGGACCTGAGTGCTTGAACTCTCTAGATTCTTTTTACTTCCTTGTGCTTAGACGTAACACCCCTTTGAGTTTATTTTAGAAAATTTTAGAAGACTAACATTTTGCTTCTTCTTCCTTTTCAGGATAAATAATTCAAGGGTGGCGGACTGCGTGGCCAAGTTTTTTTTTGAATTGTTGGATTTATTTTTTTTTAATTTTGAATTTTGTTATTGGATTTTATATTAGTTTGTAGGGTAGTTTTAGATTGAATTTATATTGAATGTTTTATGAATTTTGTGATATTAGATTAAGTAAATGAATTTATTCTTGAAGTATTAAATAAAATTTTATATTTGAAATAATAGAAAACTGAGTTATCCTCTGAACCGGCTCTCCTCCCTCACGAACGAGACTAGGTCTCACATTGGTCCTTCAAAGCCGGATAACTCAGTCGAATCAAATATAAAATTGAATACATTGCTTAGTACTATCACGTGATTCAAGCCTCTATATACAAAATGCCTACAGATGATGAAGGCAGTATATCTGACGCCGGGGACGAAACCATTAGCTCAGTATTAGAGTTGGTTGAATCTCACAAAGAGGTCAAAGACTTAATCGAAGACCTCTTTAAAAGGCATCAAAGAGACGGTAAAAAGAAAACTGTCAAATCGACAGAAAAACGCCTACAAACGTTCACCGAATATTGGAAAGAATTCCAAACACGGCATAGGGTAATTCAAAAAAGAGCGACAAAGGAAGATCGCAAATTACAATATTTCACGAAAGAGACATTTAGTGATGCACAGGAGTATTATATTGAAAAAGCAGCAAGCATGGAAGAGGATATAGACAAACTAACACCAACGCCTGTCAACAATCCTCCTCAGACTCAGACATCACATGGTAGCACAAATTCATGTTATAATGAAAGACTCCCCAGAATTAAACTTCCCACCTTCTACGTGGATTTCATTCCACGATTTATTTAATTCGGTTATTCATAAAAACAATAATTTAAGAGACGTTGACAAATTATATTTTCTAAAAACGAATTTAATAGGAGAAGCTGAAAAATTGCTCAGGCATTACGAAATATGCGACGCAAATTATAAACCAGCTTGGAAACTCCTAAAGGAATGCTACTCAAACAAACGAATTCTCGTCAATGTACAGCTAAAAAAATTATTGTCTCTCCCAACCATAAGCCATGACAGTGCCGACAATATTAAAAGGCTATTAGATAACATAACCGAGGCTTTATTAGCACTACAAAATTTAGAAATAGTAACTGATAATTGGGATCCAATAATTATATATTTAACAGTGCAGAAATTGCACCCAGACACTCATCAACTATGGGAACAGAGCTTAAATAATAGCACTGAATTACCAGAATTAAAGACACTCACAAAATTCCTAGAGTCTCGCTTCAGAACTCTAGAAATGATAGGAAACAAAAATATGTCGTCAAATACGACACAGAGAAAACCTTTCTCACCTAGAACAACGTATGGACTCTTAAACAAATCTAAGAATCCAGCGCCCCCACCTAATAAAACAAATTGCAGCCACTGCAAAAAGGACCATATAATTTTTCACTGTCCAACATTCCGAACTCTGACCACCCAACAGCGACACGAAGCTGTCTCAAATTAGCATTTATGCAAGAATTGCTTATCACCTAACCATACAACATCAAATTGTACAAGCAAAAAAAATGTTATCATTGTAACAGAAATGACAATACACTGCTCCATTACGAAAGTAAATCACCCAATCAGCTCACCCAAAAATCCAATATGGAAACAAAGCAATACTCATCCGCCGACAGAAATAATGAGCAACAAGTTCAAAACTTTCTAACATCTAATATGAAGAGAGCGCTACTCTCTACAGCTTTGATAAATGTCACATCACCATCTGGAATCACAATAGTGTTTAGAGCACTGATCGATTCTGGATCTCAAGTTTCCATTTTAACTGAAAGAGCCTTTAAGCGACTACAGCTTAATGGACTCCCAACTACCCATCAATTAATTGGACTTGGTACAACGCCCACCAATACAGCTGTAAAGCAAACAACTGTCATCATTCAGTCATTACATACCAAGTTCAAAATTACAAGCAATATGCTCGTGATAAAAAAAATCACAGACTTGCTATCTACTAATACGATTAACGTGGTCACATTGGAGGCACATTAACAATCTCCCATTAGCGGATCCCACCTTCTCGATTCCGGGAGAGGTTGATTTCTTCTTGGAGCAGAAGTTTACGCCGCCATTATTAAAAATGGCATTAAAAGAGGACCTAGCAATACACCCACAGATCAAAACACAGAATTGGGCTGGATTCTGGTTGGAGCAGTACCAGAAGCGAAAAGCACTATCACCACCATAAACAATACGTTGGACGATCAATTAAGAAAATTTTGGGAGCTCGAGGAGTGTAGCACCCAACCAAAACTATCACCAGAAGATCAACTCTGCGAACAACTCTATCAAGAGACAACTAAGCGATTACCGTCTGGCAAATATGAAGTAAACTTACCTTTCAAGACCAGAGATTCATCCGAACTTGGACAGTCCAGAAACATGGCCGTCAAACAATTTTTTCAACTAGAGAAAAAATTATCCAACAATCCGACAATGCACAAACTATATAAGGAGTGCATAGATGAATACGTTCATCTTGGCCACATGAGGCCTATCTCACCTACACCAACAGAAAGTATTTCACATGATAACACCACTTTCTATTATCTCCCACATCATGCGGTGCTCAAAGAGAGTAGCACAACAAAACTCCGGGTTGTTTTTAATGCCTCAGCTCGTACATTAAATGGAAAATCATTAAACGAGCAGTTACTAGTTGGACCTACAATCCAGCCAACGCTATGGACCACCCTACTGAGATGGCGCCTGTACAAATTTGCATTTACAGCAGCTATAGAAAAAATGTACAGAATGATTCAAATGACGTCACAACACCAGAATTATGAGAGAATAATCTGGAGAGACAGTCCAAATAAAAAATTAAAAGATTATATTCTGACTACGGTCACATTTGGAACTACACCAGCACCATATCTCGCCATCAGAACTCTACAGCAACTAGCAAAGGACGAAGCAAATAAATTATCCGCAAGCAGCTAAGAGCATTATGAGAGACTTCTATGTTGATGATTTGGTCTCACGAGCACATACTTTGAATGAGGCACCACAACTACAACATGAACTCATTGAAGTTTTAGCAAAAGGAACATTCAACCTGCGCAAATGGACTGCCAACCATTATGATCTCTTAACTAATATACCATTAAATCATCGAGAGTTGAAAGCGAACCTAGAATTTTCAGAACACGAGTCCATAAAAACTCTTGGCATCCATTGGTATCCAACCACAGACTGCTTTTCATTCAAAGTTAACATTCCTGAGCCAAAAACCACATATACAAAGAGAATAATATTATCCGAAGTCTCATTTCTCTTCGATCCATTAGAATGGCTGGCTCCATCCATAATCACGGCAAAGATCTTAATTCGGAAACTTTGGCTCTCAAAATGAGATTGGGATGACATTGTATCCACAGAAATATCAAGAGAATGGAATTATTTTAAAAATCAATTACATGCAAACAGTTGTGAAGAAGAGTTTTTAGTTTTAAAAGCAAAAATGTAGCAATAAAGTGTAATTAAATAGCACAAAAATCACAAAAGGATTAGATCCAGGTGGGAGCTTAACAGTTAGTACCTACCCCTTTGGATTATACATATATAACTTTTAGAATTGTACCCTTTCAGCAAGATAAAAAAAAAAAATATTAGAAAGAAAAAACACAACTTTGATTTTAAACGTTTATTAGAAAAATAAAGCTTTCTCGACTACGACCGACTTGCACGTAAATTAAAAAACAGACTGACTTTCTTGTTAACTTGAACTTTTCATTAGGTTCTTCATCAAATAAGCAAAAATGCTTGCTTCTACAAAATTACAAAATGCGCGTGTGAGAAAATGATTTAAAAATTTTATTTGATACTTTTGTTTTTCACAAAAGTATTTTCCGGTGGAGGAATATTTTAAAATGTTATTTGATACTTTTGTTTTTCACAAAAGTGTTTTCCGGTGGAGGAATAATTTAGGTGAGTCTGCGTGCTTTTGATTATGTGAAAAAAGGGCGAATCTTGTGGGGACGTGAACCGCCCTTCCTTAAGATTCTTCTCCGAAGAATTGAATGATTTTAATTCGATTTTAACATTTGATCCCTTTTTATGATATTGTTTAATTAGGAAAATTATAATCATTATGATTGAAATTATTATTATTACGGGCATCGTGCTGAAAGTAATTCGTTCATGAAAGACGCCTCTGTGTTTCAAGATTTCGATTACTTTTCTATTATTCAAATGTTTAATGTGCAAATCTTCTAATGAAAAGTTCATTGCAATATTTTTAGTACTTAAATTATTGAAATTTGGTATTATGAAATTTTCGTCAAATACATAATTTTCGTATGATACATTGTTAATTTGAAGTACACAGTTTTCGAATTTTATTAAATTGTTATTTGATACATTTATTTAAAATGTATTACAGTTATGAATTATCCTTGTATATGGCACATTTTTTGTAACTATAATATTATTACTTATCTGTTTTATTTTGGTTTTATTATTCATTTGAAGTTACATTTGGCATTATTCACAAGGACCTGACATGAGTTTTCTGCAATTTTTAGATTTTTCTTTAATATGACATTTTCTTCATTTTCAAACAATTCCTTTGCATTCATTAAAAATACTTTGTTTTCTAAGTCTACTTCAAGATTATTTTTATTTGGTATTGGCTCCATAAAAACTCTATGAAACTTACTGTCAGAATAAATTGGTAGCATTAATACGAAAACAATATTTTCGTTATACAAGATTACTGAAGTTTTTACGTACAACATATCTTTAATTGTAATGTTGTATTTTTCAATTTCTTCTGTATTCAAAATATCTCTACCTATAACTCCTAGTCTGCTTAACATTAGATTTTCTTTGACTTTCCTGACTTGCTCTCTTAGCAATTGAATATCATATTGAATTTGAAATGCGTGCTGCATATTTTCCAATTCTATTGTTTCTTTATTTATTTTATTAGCTTAATATGATAACTGGTAATTTATTTGCATTTGCTGTGTGTTAATATGTTTCGTTATGTTTGTTATGGATTCGTTAAAATTTTCGTTGATATGGACTTGATTATTTAAGTTTTGTATGAGTTCGTTGTTATCTTTGTCTATAGCATTTAATTTTTCTTTTATTTCCTTTTCGTCGTCTGAATCCATTACTCCTGCTATGTACTTTAATCCTTTGCCTACTATGTTTATTGAACCTCTTCTATTTTTATTATGTGGGACTAAATTTTCTATTTCTTGGGCTAGAGACATAAAATTTTGCTTCATCGCTAAATATCCGCTTCCGTTTCTTAATTTTCCTATATTGTTCTCAATAATAAGTAATGTTTTTGACCATGCGTTTAAGTTAATGCTATGTAATATTTTCTTATAACCTGTTATAACATGTACTTCTTGATCTTGAATCATCACGTATCCTTGCCCTTCGTTTAAGTTAAGTACTTCAATTTTTTGCGTCTGTACTCTTGTTGCCGTCAGTATTATTATTATTGCCAACACTATCACCTGTAATAGTAATAGTTTTGTATTTGTATTTGCGTTTAACTTGGTCTTTATAGTATTTAATTCCGTTCTTGTCGTTGTAATAGTCACCGCTTGTTGTTTTATCTTTTAACTTTTAGTACTTTGGCTGTAATTTAAATGTCTTTGATATTACGTTTCTTGATTTTATATACTGATGATTATTATCAGTTAAAATTACATTTTCCCTATTCTTATTTATTTTATCAATGTACCTTTCTTTATTTTTCTGAACCTTATTAGCTATTTCCTCATACCCTTCTGCTTTAATTTTTGCGTTAATAAAATCTAAAGGTTTCTTTTTCGTGGTAGAGTGAATGGTTTTATTATAAGTTTCTAATGCTTTTAAAACTAAGTTATCTAAATTTTTATTGTCTGTATTTTTGGTGCTAGTCTTTAATATTCTAATATGTTCATTTAAAGTCGAATGATATCGTTCGATGTCTGAATTACCTGTGTGTCTTTGCGCGGTTGTGGTGTGAACTTCTATTTTATTTTCCGCGAAATATTGTTTTAATTTTTGTACTGTGAAACCAGGCTCTCCATCTATTACGATTTTTCTCGGTACTCCCATCATTGCTATTCTCGATTTCACTGCTTCTAATAAATCTACCCAAGACCTACTTCTTAATTTATGCATTGTAACGTGTTTTGTAAATTTATCAATTACTGTTAAGTACATTGTTTGCCTATTTGCAATCCAAACGTCAATATGTAAAATTTCGTTAGGTTTAGTTGGTGTCTCAGTTACTTTATACAAGGGTTTATACGGACTTCTTTCAAATTTTGAAATGTTTCAAATTTCGCAATTATTTCACACTCTACCTATCTTTTCTTTTAATTTGGGAATGTAGTAAGCATCCTCGATTTCTTCATATGTTTCATTTATTCCCCTGTGATTAAATTCTTCATGCGTATTGGATATTAGTTCTAATGCCCTTTCTTCATCTTCAATATCGTCTAAGAGTTTGCTACTCTTGACGAATTTTAGTAGTTTATTACTACTGAATTATTTCAAATAAGTTTCTTGAAATTGTGCAAATAAATGTTCATCGTTTGAGTATACTACGACGATACCCTTGGATGGCAAGTATTTTTTCAAGATATCAGTTAATGTTTTGTAGATAATACCATCGGTTGTATTTCTATGCTGAAAACAAAAGTAATTATGTTGCTGGCGTTATGAAAAAACACAACAAAGTTTTTGTGACGACTTTCAGTTTATTGGATTTTTTTATTTTTTTACATCTGTTAAATTTGATGAAACACAAATTACTATTGACGTTGTTTGTGAAGGATATTGGAACATATCAATCTTTCCACATTGTTGTGTAAATCAGTACAATTTCCCAATATCTGTGTTCAGATTGTTCGCGACGTAATGTATCATTCGAGATACAATTTTAGGGTTCGCAAAATCTGAAAAAAAGGTTAGAAGGTATTCAACATATACCCGTTGATGCACCTTTGCTGAATTAATTGCTGGGGGCTTCTGATTTGTTTACTTCGTGTTGCCTCTTAGAGTCCTGTAGAGAAACTGACATCTTTTTGAAATTGCAACGCCTTTTTATAATACTTTTTTTATATCGATGCTTGCTGTGATTTTGCCAGACTCCACATGCCAAGTGAAACTGTTTATTGTTGTCTACTATGTTTTTTATTAATTTCCACATGCAAAGTGATTAGTAAGATGTGGAACTCAACCTTTACTAATTTCCACATACGAGGTGATTAGTAAAACATAAATTGTAAAATTGGTTCGAGTTCTCGCATTAGCTGCTGAAACATACTCCCACCCGTTGAACGACTATGTTCAACCTCAGTTATTTATTGTTGGTCGCTGAGTTTTCGCTACTTGCATAAGACTTTATAACTTATCAACGATTATTCAACTTGTAAAGTCTTAATTGATGAACAGTTAAAAGATTCTAAATGCACAGTATATATATTTATTATTCAAAAAAAATTTTCTTCCACTATTTGCCATGTTTTTTGGTTCGTTTTCTTCTCTGGTGGTGATGGAAACCAATTCTTCCATCCTTATACACATGTAATTTTATTTCATACCTGTCTGGCAAATTGACTTTAAACTCCTTAGTTTTCGAATTTTGTATTTTTTCGAAATTAATTCGTTGTAACACCGTTTTTGTTATGTATATGTCTTCGCCTTCCCTGGGGGTGAACTTCTGAATGGCGTTGTCCATTCGCATCTTTACTTCTTTCTGAAGGAAGCAAGATACTCCATTTGGTGACATATTGTCCATTAATGTTGACCGGATACTGGTTGGCTTGGGACGATATTTCTTGGGGTCCTGAATCGGTCAGTTTTAGTGGTAAGGGTTGTGTCGGCTTCGTTTGTGTCATATATTGAGTGTGCTTCCATCGTTGTGCTGGGGTTACTTGTTTTTCACATAATTTGTGTTCAGGAACAGTATTAAGTGCTTGCCCAAAAATAAAATGTTCTGGCGTTAGTACTGAAAGATCTTCAACATTATTTCTAATTGGACATAGTGGACGTGAGTTTACACAAGCTTCAACTTGAGTCAGCAATGTAGAATATTCCTCATATGTATATATTGACTGACCAATTATTCGACGTGAATGGTATTTGATGGACTTAACCCCTGCCTCCCAGAGGCCCCCAAAATGAGGTGATGCTGGTGGGTTAAAATGCCATGTAATGTTCCTGGAACTCAGATATTGTCCTACTTCTGGCGATGCTTCCCTTACAGCTTGAGCAATTTCTTTATGTAAAGTTTTTTCTGCACCTTTGAAATTTGTACCGCAGTCGGAGTAAATATCCGTAGATAGTCCCCGTCTGGCAACAAATCTCTTCAATGACGCAATAAACGCAGACGTTGTCAAATCTGATACTAATTCTAAATGGATGGCTTTTGTAGCCATGCAAACATATATACAAAAATAGCCTTTGTATATTTTTGCAGCTCTATGTGGTGAGGTTTTTAGACTTATTGGTCCATCATAATCTACACCTACATGAGAAAATGGTTTTGAAATGTTTACTCGTGAGCAGGAAGATTTCCCATTAATTGTGTTCTCGTTTTTTGACGTTGTATTACACATGCTTTGCATCGACTTATTATGCGTGCAATGGTTCTTCGCCCATCCAGAATCCAATACAAGTGGCGACTGGTATTTAACGTTAGTCCCACTCCGCCATGTAATGTCTCGATATGTAGCTGCTCGATGATGAGATTTGTTATGTGATGATCTTTTGGGAGAATGATTGGATGCTTCCTAGAGTAGGGAATGTTGGCATGTTCCAAGAGACCTCCCACTCTTATGATTCCATGATCGTCCATAAACGGGTTTAATGATAACAGGTGACTTTTGTTTGATAGTGCAACTCCTGTTTTAAAAGCGGCTTACTCTTTTGAAAATGCCGATCTTTGAACTAATTGTAAAATTGTAGTACGTGATGCTTGCAGTTCTTGTGTCAATAACTGTCCATACCTTTTATTTGTGTTTCTTCGACAGTTGTGTATAAATCTTTTGACAATTGCTACAACTCGGGTTAACTTAAAAAGGATGAGTAATTTGTCAAGAATTCCGAGCTTATGTAACTATGGAAGTTTGCTAAGGATATTTTTTTTGTCTCTAATTGTAGCTGGTTGGAAGATATACTGATCTTTGGCCATTCCTCCTCTTCTTTTATAAGCCACTCTGGGCCGTGCCACCACAGCTTGTTTTCTAACAGCTCATTGGTACTTATACCTCGTGATGCGATATCGGCTGGATTGTGTTTTGTAGGCACATGTCGCCAGATTTCTGGATCTACAGTGTCTTGAATCTCAACGACTCTATTGGCCACGTACGTTTTCCACTTTGATGGATGACTACGAATCATGAAATCTGACCAAGCGATTACTGGAACATCTTCCAATTGCATATCTTAAACTGTTGTCTTGATTAGTCGAGCCAGTATTAATGCTCCATTTAGTTCTAGTCGAGGCACAGTAATTGGTCGAATTGGAGCTACCTTGGTTTTAGATGTCAATATGTAGGATGTATTTTTTCCATCTATATTCTGCACGCGTATATACACTACAGCAGCGTATGCTTTGTGCGAAGCGTCGTAGAATCCGTGAAGTTGAATACTTGGGGATGTCTTCATTGTCCCTATCCATCGTGGAATCTTCAATTTCTCTAAATTCTTCAATTCATCTTGAAATTGCTGCCATTGGATGGTGTAATGTACGCTTGCGACATAGTAAAGTAAATGCACGCACTGTTTGTTGTCACTCCTAATTATAGCGCGTCACCAAATTATACGTACTGATTAATGGCGTCAACACTGTACTAGCAGCGGATACGCCGATATTGTTAAAGGGTGAGTTTGATTAGTGAAAGACACGCCGTATGGCAGCGTTAGCTTGTAAAGTCAAAAACTGTATTTACTTTTTTGCCTCGCTTAATTTATACAAATTTAAACAAAGAAAATTGATCATAAGAATCGATTACTACTATGAATGTTTACATGAATGTGCAATTCTTTGTTTCTTACCCTACTTTCGTTTTATTTTTATTCATTGAAAATTAGAACATGTAATTGCTATAGAGAGTGAACATGAATGTACATACGGTGAATCATGTTACACAATTTCTTTTGCATACTTGACCTAGAACGATGAGTCAGAGTGTGGACATTCGTAATGATAACAAAAACGAAATTATGTTGTCGTTTTTGTTATTGGGTCACTATGTGTGATTTATGTGTGTGGTGTAATGATATCATGATATCGTAAAATCATGAGATCATTATGAGATCACTACACCCTCACCCTTCCTGTTGAGTCTTTATAATTTTTAAAGACGAAACACAGATTATACCAAAGTTTAGTACTATTTTGGAATATAAGGACTTTATGGAATATATATTATATTATGCTAAAGTTTAATACTATTACTAATAATGATATCCGTAACTTTTATCTACTTAGGTTTATGCACATTATGAGATATGAGAACGGTTATGTTGTCTATCATTATGGTGACATGTTTACATTGTACATATCTATTTTTACATCGTATTTCTTTAATCTATCATTATGGTTACATATCTATTTTTACATCGTATCTCTTTAATCTATTATTGTGGACTTTTTTGGGTGTGCTGTTTATTTCGATTATTCTGTTGACACCTTCTCTTTGTAATACTTTGAATGGACCTTTATACGGTTTTTGATGTTTCTTGCGATCTTCGTTTCTCAAGAGTACTAAGTCATTAGTTTTGATGTTTATTGGATTTGATGCATTTTGCTTTTCAACTCGCTTCTGTTTAACGTTTTCTATTAAGTTTCTTGCTTTTGAAATAGCTGTTCTCAATCTGAACTTTAGTTCGTTTGCATAATTATCTAGATTGTAAATTTTGTCACTATTGTTGATTACGTCAAATGGGAGGTAAGGTAGTTTGCCAAATATTAATTCGTACGGTGTGTAATTTGTGTCTGTGTGAGGTGTAGTGTTGTAGGAAAAAGTGTAATAAGGTATCCATTTATCCCATTCTAAGTCTTCGGCGAACGAAAGCATGTATTCATTAAGAACGCGATGGTTTCGTTCCGCTATTCCCATACTTTGATGATGATAAGGGGTGCTAAGATTTTGTTTTATTTCAAGTAGTTTACATATTTCTCGCATTAATCCGTTAGTGAATTCTGTACTTTGATCCGTTTTTAAAATCTTAAAATGTCCATATTTTAAAATAAATTCCTTTACTATTGTTGAGGCTACTGTGTTAGCATCTTTTGTTTCTAAGGGTGCTGCTATCACGAATTTCGTCAGTTCGCACTGCATGGTTAGTATGTATCTGTAATTATTCGAGATCCTAAGTGGTCCTACTATGTCCATAGCTATGGTTTCGAAACTTGTTGTTGGTGTGTTGGTCTTTATCATTTTTTCTTTAGTGTGTCTTACTTGTTTGTTTAGTGCACATTGTTCACAGCTGTTAATATAAGCTTTTACCATTTTGTTTATGTTTTTCCAACAAAATCGTTGTTTAATTTTTAGTACTGTTTTTCTTACTCCTAGATGTCCTCCGTGTGGTGAATTGTGATATTCCTCTATTATCTTGTTTTGAGTTTCAGTGATATTTATTCTCTTAGGGGGTTCATATAATATTATGTTTAGTTTCGCGCGATTATTATTTTCAATTCTTTGTTGCAACATGTTTAATAAATTTTTAAATTTTTCTTTTGGAATGCATTCAAATATATTATCTTTGTTTGATAGAGCTAGTTCATGTATATTCATTTTGTGTGTAGCATCCAATAGCTTCTTCATGATAGAAACGTATTTCATATCAGAGTTATTGTTATTGTTTTGTTTACTGCTACTTCGTAACTTTTCCGTGATGGAATCTTGTTTCGCATCAGGGTTGTCGTTACAATATACTATTATTTCGTTTTTCGTACGTACGATTTCTATTTGTTTCTTATAATTGCGCAATATTATAAATTTTAATTTTTTTATATTTCTGATATCAGATATGGAGGTGCAATCCCAAGTGTAAAGTTGATCAGGCTTTAACTGTGGTTGGAAAACATTTCCAATTTTTGCTTCCTCATTATTGCATGCTTTTTGTTTTTTTATCATACCCCTTGTTATCACTAGTGTTTTATTTACTGTTAGGTCTCTTTCTTCCGGAACCATATTTTTCAGAATATCGGAGTCTAGTTTTATTCTTGACAATGCATCAGCGTTGGTGTTTATTTTACCTTTCTTAAATACTATGTCGAAATCATAGTCAGCTAAATCTAATCTGATTCTCGTGAGTTTTGACGAAGGATTTTTGTGTGTGAATAACGATACTAATGGTATGTGGTCAGTGACTACAATGAATCTTTTTCCGTATAGGTATGGTCTGAAAAAGTTTATACCCCAATGTATTGCAAGTAATTCCTTTTCGATAATAGGTTTGTTTATATCGTGTTTTGACAATGATTTACTTGCGTAGGATATCGGTAAATCTGAACCAATTTCACCTTGTAAGAGAACTGCTCCCAAAGCATAACTTGATGCGTCTGTTGTTAAGATGAAAGGTTTGTCGAAGTTTGGATACTGGAGTATTGGTGGTTGTGTAAGCTTTTTCTTTAGTGCTTCGAATGCTATTTGGCAGGATTCATCCCATATAAATGGTGTGTTCTTTTTTAGAAGAGAATTTAGGTTCTTCGCTATTTCTGCAAAGTTAGGGATAAATCGTCTGTAGTAATTACAGAAAGCTACAAATCTACGAACTTCGTCGGCATTTGTGGGTACTGGATAATTTTTAATGACTTCGTATTTGGAGGGGTCGGTTTTTATGCCTTCATTTGTTATCAGATGTCCTAGATATACAACTTCGGTTTTTAGGAATTGGCATTTACTCGGGTTTAGTTTGAGATTGTATTTGCGCAATCTCTGAAATACTTTGGTAAGATTTGTATTGTGGTGTTTAACACTACAACCGAAAACTATAATATCGGCTACATAAAGGAATGCTTCGGAACTGAGTCCGGTAAGAGCAATTGTTAACATTCTTTGAAAACTATTAGAAGATACTTTTAATCCAAAAGGTAGTCTTTTGAATTGAAAATGGCCGTTTCCCGTTGAAAATGCTGTGAGTGGTCTTGAGTCCTCCTCAAGTTCGATCTGGTGGAATGAACTAGTCATATCAAGAGTAGTGAAATATTTCGCTCTTCTTAACTTGTCTAGAACATCCTCCAATTTAGTTAAAGGGAACTTGTCGCTAACAATCCTGTTGTTCAGCTTTCTGAAGTCTACGACTAAACGCCATTGTTTTTTATCGCCAGTGCCTTCTTTTGGTACCACGAGTAGTGGAGCATTATAAGGGCTAGTAGATTAGATGGTTCAATGATATCATTGGCTTCTAGCTCCTTGACTTGTTTGTTTATTTCCTCGTTTTGAGTGTGTGGTAACCGGTAGTTCTTTATGTACACGGGAGTATTATCCGTGACTTGGAGTGTTTGCTTGTAAAAATTGTTCGTAGTCAAAATTTCATCTTGTCTAGAGAGACATATTGGTATTATCGCTTCTGTTCTTGCTGGAATTTTTATCTGTGTTATCTGTAGTGGTTTTATTTCCATAGGTAAGATGATTTCGTGCTCGTTCACGTTAAACGATATAGTGAACGTTTCGTAGTCTATTTTGCATAGGAATTTTCTTAATATGTCTCGACCGATAATTCCATCTGTATCAATTGGAAAATCTTCATCTACTAAATGAAATGAATTACTGACTCTGTGGTCTCCAATGTGTTGCATTAAGCTTGTTGATCCTAATAATTACCTCATTAGTAATTCCTGATAATTTGCATTTATTGTTTGGATTTAAATAAAAATTAACAATGTTTAATTTAGTTGTTTTTATTATTGATACGTCTGCGCCTGTGTCTACTAAGAATTTAAGGTGTCGATTGGCATTCTCACAATATAATGTTATATAATTCGTGCAGGTGTATGAGATTCTGTACATCTTATTACATTCTCCGGGAGGGCGTTTTATTCCTCTCCGGAGTCCTGGACGTTTCACTGGTCCTGGACATAGTTAATTTGCGTGGAATTATTATTTCTACGAAAATTTCTATTATTATTGTTATTCCTGTTATGGTTAAAGTTTCTATTATTATTATTGTTATTATTATTATTAGTATTTCTGTTATAGTTTCTATTATTATTTTGTTGGTTGTAGCTAGTCCTAGTATTATTATTATTATTTCTGTAATTAATGTTAGGTCTGTAGCTGTAATTCCGGTTATAATTTTGCCTATTGAAGCTTTGAGCACTCTGATTGTGTCGATCAAGTTGTTGCTGTCTGTTTGAATTATTCTGCCTTTTAAAATGCATAATATTACTGACAGGTTGTGGATCACTTTTTTCCAATTCTAGTGTGATCTCAATTGCTTCTTGAAATGTTCTTGGTCTTGAGGCGAATACTGTACTTTTATATTGATCGTTTAGACCATTCTTGAAGATTGTCAAAGCGTAAGTGTCATTAATGGTTTTGACTGCGGTTTTTTCTTCTGTTTTAGCAGTTGAACCAAGAGCATCTATTTGCAATTGACTTAACTCACTTATGAGAGTTAGTATTTTGTCCTTATACACTGAGACTGTTGATCTTCTCTGGGTTAAATTGTTGAGAGTTGTGTGGATTTGGGATACTGTATTAGTATTTTTATATCTTGAAGACAGTTCTTTTTTCAAAGCCTCAAAAGTTGTTGGTGTCTGAGCACCTAGAGCTGTTTGCACGTTCAAAGACTGTTTAACGTTGAAAACAAAGTCCAACAAATCCAATTTTGCAGATTCGCTTAGGGTTTTATTAATGAATTCTACTATTTTTAAAAAAGCGTTTAATTCGCTGAATTACCCTTCAAATATAGGGATGGCTTTCATGGCCGTTCCTAAATCAAAGTTGGCCATTTCGCTGTTTTCTTCCGTCAGTGATTCTTGTAAACCTGTTACTAATAAAGGTTTTAGTTCTCTTGAGAGTTTAACAAATTCAATCTTAATGTCAAGTGTTTTGGACCCGTCTAGTGTAGCTACTATAGCTTCAAATTCCTTATTTATTTCCTCTAATCTTTGTGACTTTAATTCCAAGGTTGTAGTTGTAAAACCACGATTCTGCCCTTTTTAAAATTTGCCAATAGTTCCTTAACTTCTTCGTTTAGTTCTTTCAATGAGTCCATTCAGAAGAAAAGGAATTGAATATTGTGTTCATTTTTTATTATATTATATTATTGATTTATTAATTTTTACTATATTTTTTTTTGTTTGAACACTATTTATTATGGATATTAGGAAATCTTAAACATCATTTACTATAAATTTTTAAACATTAATGGTCCTACTTAATTGTTTTCTAACATAATTTCTGTTGTAATTATTGTAAATATATAAAATTATCGCGATAATTACGAAAATCGCCGAAGTCGTCAACGCCTGTTGGTACTCGATAAAAAAAGCTGCTCTGGACGTTCGTGGGGCTGCAATTTCCCATGATTATCGCAGTTTCTTCAGTTTCTCAAAAAGTGCTGCTTTGTTTCTTCCTTCTGCGATAGGAATCAACCTATGTATCTCGGCTCGTTGCTTCCTTAGGGCTACTTTTTTGCCTCCTCTCTTTTTCTGTCGCTTAATCGGGATCTTCTCTGTAGGTTTGATGGTTTTATTTCTGTTCCTATATTGTTCCAACGATATGGGCTTTGGTTCCCTCTGCTTCAGCTCTTCAATTGGTGTTGGCTTGTATTTCATAGTTGATTGACTTTCTCGTGGAGCCTCCGGGATATATTCTAGCTCTTTTTCAATGAGTTCGCTCAGCCTTGAAAATAGCGCATCGAAGTCCTCTTGCGTGGTTGGTTGTGTCATCGAGGTAGGATGGTGTTGTAGTATCTGGCTTATTGAGATCTCAGTCGTTAATTATTTGAAGAAGGATCTCAGGTAGATCAAACAGGTCCAAATTTCAGGTGGGTCCACACCTTGGTTGTTATTAGAACACACCAGTTAGATCGGGCAGGGTCGCCATGTAATGTACGCTTGCGACATAGTAAAGTAAATGCACGCACTGTTTGTTGTCACTCCTAATTATAGCGCGTCACCAAAGTATACGCACTGATTAATGGCGTCAACACTGTACTAGCAGCGGATACGCCGATATTGCTAAAGGGTGAGTTTGATTAGTGAAAGACACGCCGTATGGCAGCGTTAGCTTGTAAAGTCAAAAACTGTATTTACTTCTTTTGCCTCGCTTAATTTATACAAATTTAAACAAAGAAAATTGATCATAAGAACCGATTACTACTATGAATGTTTACATGAATGTGCAATTCTTTGTTTCTTACCCTAATTTCGTTTTATTTTTATTCATTGAAAATTAGAACATGTAATTGCTATAGAGAGTGAACATGAATGTATACACGGTGAATCATGTTACACAATTTCTTTTGCATACTTGACCTAGAACGATGAGTCAGAGTGTGGACATTCGTAATGATAACAAAAACGAAATTATGTTGTCGTTTTTGTTATTGGGTCACTATGTGTGATTTATGTGTGTGGTGTAATGATATCATTATATCGTAAAATCATGAGATCATTATGAGATCACTACAATGGCAATGTCATTCTCGACGGCCGTGTCCCACGAACATCCAGATATCCATAAAGCTTGAATCAATAGTTTCGCTACAATGATCACAGGTGCTATCCCACCCAATGGATCGTATAATGTTGCTACATCAGACAGAATGGATCTCTTTGTCATTCATTTATCCTTATGTCTGGGTGCAATAGAGAAAGAAAAATAATCAGATGTAGGGTTCCATCGAATTCCCAAGGTTTTGATGACTTCATTTTCATCGAAGTTTAGACTGGTCTTTAGTTCCCTATGCTCAATCGGTATCTGCTCAAAAGCTTGATGTTATTACTGGGCCATTTTCTTAAGTTAAATCCCCCTATTTTTAACATATTGATACAATGCTTCTGGAGTTCCTTAGCTTCTTCGACAGTATCCTCTCCTGTCAACAAATCATCTACGTAGAAATCAGTGAATGCAATTTTAGACGCTAGAGGCCAATTTTTCTTTGCGTCCGTTGCAAGCTGTTGTAGTGTACGTACTGCTAAATACGGTGCTGATGAGGTACCAAACGTGACTGTAGCCAATTGATAGTCTTGGATACATTTTGTCTGTGGATTCTGCCACACAATTTTGTGAAAGGTGCGATGCTTAGGATGTACTGAAATCATTCTATACATCTTTTCAACATCTGCCGTCATTGCTACTTTATATTTTCTCCATTTCAACAGAGTTGAGAATAGTTTGGGTTGTATCGTTGGCCCAACTAGTAACTGTTGGTTTAGTGACTTGCCGTTATGGCTTTTCGCCGAGGCGTCGAACACAACTCTAAGCTTAGTCGTTGTGCTGTCTTTAAAAACTGCGTGATGAGGAATATAATAGTCCTGGCCGTTTGTAATAACTGCTGGATCTATTTCCTCCATGTGTCCAAGTGTTATGTATTCGTCCAAACATTTGGTATACTCGCTTTCTAAATTTTTATCGACAATGAATTTGCCTTTTTGTTGGAATCTTTTTAGAGCTAAATCTCGCGAGGCACCAAAATTAGGCAAGCTTCCGTATGAAAAAGGAAGTTCCACTTGATAATGCCCATCCTTCATTCGACGGTGCGTTTCTTTAAAGATTCTTTCACATTCCTCGTCTTCTGGCTTCATTATAGGTTTGTTGTGGACCTCTTCAGTTTCCCAAAACTGTTTAAGTTGATAGTTTAACGTTTCCAATGACTGATTGATCACCGTAAATGCTTCTACTTTATGTACTGGTGATTGTATGTTTCCTAAAATTATCCATCCAAATAATGTATTGATGGCAATTGGTGATTTCTTCGATCCCTTTCGTAAACCATCTAGTAATATGTTGGCATATACTTGTGCTCCAAGTAAAATGTCGATTGGTCCTGGCTTCCAATAATTAGGGTCTGCCATATTGATTCCTCTTAAGTGTTCCCATTGTTTTATCTGAACTGGAACTGTTGGCAGATGATCAGTAATCTTTTGTATGACTAGCATATCCACCTTGACACTTTTGTCTTTGTATTTGTATGATGTCAATTCTAGTGTCACCTCTTGATTGGACCATGCTGTCTTGCTTTTATTTAACCCGGTTATTTGTAAGCGAGTGGGTCTTTCCTTGAGACCCATTTGTTTACACATTTTCTGAGTAATAAAGGAGGTTTGTGAACCTGGATCCACTATGGCACGCAGCAGTACAGATCGACCGTTTCGATCCTTAGCTTTTACTAACGCTGTGGCTAATAATGCGTTGTGGGTTTTTGTTGTAAAGAACCTTTTTGTTTCCTCCTCTGTTTCAGCATAACGGATGGATTCCGTCTTGTAACCTGTTGTGTCTTTTTTATCTTTAAGAGACCTGTGGTTAAAGCTGGGCCACCTTTCTGTACCTTGTCCTTACCTGATACTTCTTTTTGAATAGGTGTGTGTAACAAGGTATGATGTAACCCATTGCAATTCTTGCATCTTCGGCTGTTTGAACACTGCCTTGCTGAATGCTTGCTCGAAAAGCAGTTGAAGCATCTTCTTGCATCTTCAATGCACTTTCGTCGATTTGATGTGCTCATCTTAATAAAGTCTTTGCAAATTCCCACGTAATGTGCATCATTGCATACGGGACATTTGGTTGTGTTAGTTACGTGATATGTCTTCGCTATCTGGACTGGAGGCTTGGAACTCACAGACTGCGACATTGATTCTAGGACTCTGAATCGAGTTAGCAGGAATCTTTGAAAATGTTCCAACGTTGGCAGTTTCAGCATGTCACCCAATTCTTCTTCCCAAAGCCGTAGAGTTACGAAAGGCAGTTTCTGTATCAATAAATGAATCAGCAATATATCCCATGTTGAAACATCTACTTCCAATGCCTTTAATTGCTGTAAACTTTCCTCAGTTGTATCCATGAGAGACTTAATGCTCTTTGCGTTTTCTATCGTTAGCTTTGGTTGATTTGTGAGTACTTTTAATTGTGTGTTTACTAGAACTCTCTTGTTGTCGTAACGCAGTTTGAGTTTTTCCCAAGCTGGCTCATAATCTTCTGCAGTAATGGGAATATGTTTTAACAGTCGCTCTGCTTCTCCTGCGAGACATCCTTTTAAGTGATGGAGCTTTTGTACTGCAGGTAGTTGTTTATTATTGTGCACTAATGACACGTATAAGTCGTGAAATGACCTCCAAGATGAATATTCGCCATTGAATATTGGTAGGTTAATTCGAGGTAACTGACTGAGGTTGCTACTTGTATGAACAATTGTAGTTGCCACTGAGTTAATTGCTTCTGGTTTTACCCTTGGAGAATTTTTAAGTACTCCTTCAGTTAAATCCCCTAAATATTCCATATATTTAACCTCCAATATCGAGTGTGTCTCTTCTTCTACATATTCGTGCGTGCATGTATCTTTTGAAATTATAACAGCTTCTCTAAGCTTTGTGTCATTAATATCAAAATCTGCCCATAATTTTCTTAGACTTGTTAATTGCGTCTCATAAAAACTTGTGTTCTTTTTTCTAACCTAGTTTTTTTTCCATTTGTGATGAATTGTTCTAGTTTGTCTGCTGGAACGCATTGTTTAACGCATAATTCTTCGATTGATGCCATTTTTTTTATTTGTATTTTTTTATTATTGCGTGATCAATTATTATTATTTTTTTTTCTCGAAGACAGTACTAGTTTCTTAAAGAAAAAACTTCTTTGATTGTTTTGCGGGAAACTTCAAGTCACTTTCTTGCTGTTAATAAGATCCAGCGTGGCATAAACTGGGTCGCACAAATCCGGTTTCGAAGGACCAAAATGTTTTGTAGATAAACCATCGGTTGTATTTCTATGCTGAAAACAAAAGTAATTATGTTGCTGGCGTTATGAAAAAACACAACAAAGTTTTTGTGACGACTTTCAGTTTATGGGATTTTTTTATTTTTTTACATCTGTTAAATTTGATGAAACACAAATTACTATTGACGTTGTTTGTGAAGGGGGGATAGTGGAACATATCAATCTTTCCACATTGCTGTGTAAATCAGTACAATTTCCCAATATCTGTGTTCAGATTGTTCGCGACGTAATGTATCATTCGAGATACAATTTTAGGGTTCGCAAAATCTGAAAAAAAGGTTAGAAGGTATTCAACATATACCCGTTGATGCACCTTTGCTGAATTAATTGCCGGGGGCTTCTAATTTGTTTACTTCGTGTTGCCTCTTAGAGTCCTGTAGAGAAACTGACATCTTTTTGAAATTGCAACGCCTTTTTATAATACTTTTTTTATGTCGATGCTTGCTGTGATTTTGCCAGATTCCACATGCCAAGTGAAACTGTTTATTCTTGTCTACTATGGTTTTTATTAATTTCCACATGCAAAGTGATTAGTAAGATGTGGAACTCAACCTTTACTAATTTCCACGTACGAGGTGATTAGTAAAACATAAATTGTAAAATTGGTTCGAGTTCTCGCATTAGCTGCTGAAACAGTTACACTTTCTTCATTCAATATTTTTAATTCGATGAGAAGTCTTCTTTTACGGAATGGGTTTTGAAGATATTCACCGGACTGTAAATGATTGGGATATCATTTGAGCTAACTTCTCTCGCACTGTGAATTGTTCCTCCCGTCGAAGAATTACTATTACTTTCTATTTCGTTGCCTCCTCGTTTATTTCATTATTATGGATTTCTATTCTGGAAAGACCGTCTGGTACATTGTTATCCTTACCTTTAACATATTCAATATCGTAATTATATTCTCCTAATTTTATTTTCCACCTTTGTATCTTACTATTTGGTTCATTGAGTGAACTTAACCATACCATAGGTCTGTGGTCAGTCTGAATAGAAAACTTCCTGCCGTAAAGGTACGGTCTGAAATATTTTACTGCCCATATGGTGGCAAGTAATTCTTTTTCTATTATCGAATAGTTGATATCATGGTCATTAAGCGTCCTACTTGCGTAGCTAATGGGGTGCCCTTCTTGTGACAATACTGCCCCTAACGCGTAGTTTGACGCATCTGTTGTTAAGGTGAATTTTTTATTGAAATCCGGGAACCTGAGAATTGGTTCAGATGTAATTAGAGTTTTTAAAGTTTCGAAACCTCTAACATATTCCGGATCGTTGATATTAATTTTCTTACCCTTTTTTAAATAAATCGTCATAGGTTTTGCTATCTTGGAATAGTCTTTTATAAATTTCCGGTAAAGCCCGTAATTCCTAAAAATGATTTTATTTGCTTTGTGGTTTTTGGGATTTCGTATTTTATTATTGTTTCTATCTTTTTGGGATTTGGCTTTATACCATCAGTGGATATTACATGACCTAAGCATTCCGTTTCTTTTCTTAAAAATTCACTTTTATCTAGTTGTACCTTTAAATTTACTTCTTTTAATTTGTTATGGTTGTATGTAAAATTGATTGGTTAGGACGTGAAGTCCAAACTGCCAGCATGAGCTGACAGATCACTCGATGACAGCGATAACACAGTCACTTACCTACGTTCCACTGAAGGCGCAGATGGCATGCCTTCCTTGCCAAGCCCCATCCTCCCATTGACTTTGGGTGGCACTGTTTTCCAAAGTCACTTTGTTGACCTGTAAAGAGAGACCAGAGCGGACTAGGCAAACCTAGATGACCTTCATGCAGAGGGCTTCAGGAAGAGGAGGGAGAAAATAAAAGTGCTCACAGCATTATTACGTTATAAAGAGTCCATTTATTTAGCTCTATCCGCCTTACAACGTGGACTACCATTCATACCATTTAGGATAACAATTGGTTATGGTTTTAGCACTTAAATTCACCCCCGTAGAAGCTTACTTTCCTCCGCAAAACTTAATTTTCTTTAACAAACGACTTAGGCTAAAAATTGGACTCGCCTACGTACCTAGGAAATGGACTGGAGACACCCCCCAAGCAGAAGTGATTGTATTTTAATTACCTTGACCAGAACTGTCCTCCATGAAGGCCTTCTGGAGTACTCGCATTTCTGTAAATAGAATAAAAAGAAAAAAACGAAACAATTCATAAAGCCTGCAAGGGATTGCCTTTACATCAATACTAAATTCTTACAGATGACCTGAAAGTCTATAAAGCGAAGTATTATTCGGACATAGAGCCCTATATGTGTAACAAAGACTATATAAAATTATTTTGTTCGACGATACTTCCGTACAATTCAGTTTGCTTATAACAAGGTCAGTGCCCTGTGATACTACAAATACAACGAGAAGGTAGGTACGTATGCTTACAAAACTTTCAAGGTAAGTACTTCATTTCTGATTTATGGGGAATGCCTCAAATCAGTGTATCATATATATAAATTTAAAAAAAAATTAAAATTGATTGTAAATATTTCAATATAGTTGTGTACATCTAATAATAACATAGATAAAGCTATCATCTATATGCATTTCTTCATTTCAAAAATTAAAATTTGATTGTAATTATTTCAATATAGTAATGTACGTCCAATAATAAGATAGATAAAGCTATCATCTGTATGCATTTCTTCATTTCAAAAATTAAAATTTGATTGCAATTATTTCAATATAGTAATGTACGTCTAATAATAAGATAGATAAAGCTATTATCTATACGCATTTCATCAGAAGGTACGTGGATCGAAGATAAATATCTAGCTCTAGTGACGACGTAAGCAATCTGTCCGATCCAAGACATTTAAGTATCGTCTAATCGAGTATAAGTATATATATATATGTCTAATGAGGAAGTAAGCATGCTAGCTCTGCACATTAAAAAAAATTTCTTCAATATAGTTACTTACATCTAATTATAGGATAGGTAAAGCTATCATTTCTACGAATTTCTTCATAAAGTACGTGGATTGACTATACATATATATCTCTAGTGGCGACGTGAGCAATCTGCGTACTCAGGAGCATTTAATTATTACATAAGGAAATATCACCATATAGATCTAATAGCGACGTAACTGCCTGACCACAAAACATTCAAATATCGCCTTATCGCGTATAAATATATATGAATCTGATGCGGATGTAAGTATGCTGGCTTTTGATTTGACTTGCCCTTGTTAGGGAAGCTGTTCTGACAGCCGCACTCTGCGCACTCACCAGATGATTCCCACCCAGAAAGGTGATGACTTGGAAATTGCGTAGTTTTCCTTCGGAGGGAACTTCTAGCTCCACGGGTCGTGAGTTGATTTAGGTCTATCTTCCGAACTTGTTTGGGGAGGATTGACTTCCCTTTCTCCTCTGTTCGTCGTTCTGTGTCTGATGGTGGCCAGTTACTTCTAACCACTTTCTTTACTTTTGATCTGATTCCAAATTTATTCGAATCATCCTCGTCTATATCGGAATTGCTCATCGATTCGTCTACAGCCCTCGTTTTAAAGGTCCTCTTACCAATACTTTTACCCCTTTTGGTTAAAATTTTTTTACTTTTCCTTACTTTTTTAAAAAGACTCACAAAATTGCCATCCACCTTCTAACTTTTATCACACTTGACAACCTCCTTTTCTTCTTCTTCTCCATCACCTCAGCGTACAACTCTGAGCTCGAGGAAGCATTACTCTCGGTCGGGTGCGTTCGGTATGCGGTTTACTTTAAGGCCAGCATACATGCGTCAGCATTTTACGTGTAGCATATTGCTATATGCAATAGCTACGACCATAACAAATTTTGAAAATATTTTCCTTATAGAATCAACATGTTCTTCTAGGCTAGTGGAAAATATGATAATGTCGTCTAAGTACACTAGACAGACTTTTCCTAAATATTCTGAAAGTACTGAATTCAGCAGCCGTTGGAAGGTGGCTGACGCATTTTTAAGGCCGAAAGGCATACGCGTGAATTCAAAATGCCCTTCATTAGTAGAAAAAGCAGTCTTCTTGATATATTCTTCTTCTATCTCGACTTGTTGGAATCCCTTTACTAGATCGAGGGTCGTAAAATATTGTAACCTCCCTAATTTGTCGAAAATATCATCTATGTTCGGTATCGGGAATTTGTCATCTATCGTGACTTCATTTAATTTTCTTGCCCGATGCATCCAGTTTTTTGGGTACCACCCATATTGAAGCAGAATATGGTGAATTACTAGGGCGTATAATGTTTTGGTTTTGCATTTCTTGTATTTGTTCCCGTACTTCTCTTTTATGTACCTCAGGGTACCTGTAACTTTTGTTATAGATTGGAACATCGTTTCGCGTCTCAATAGAATGTTTTATCACATGCGTGAAAGAAAAATCAGTTCCTTCTTGGAAATATATGGATGTATATTCTTTTACTAGCTTTGTAATAGCTTGTTTCTCTTCGCTATTCAAATGATCAATTCTAATTCTCTGATAAAGTGGGCAAATATTTTTCTGAAGATCAAAATTATAAATTATTTCTGTATCTAAAGAGTTTATCAAGGTTTCATAATCCTCTTCAGATTTATCAAAATATATTTTTATTTTAGCATCTTCCGTTTCTAAGGTTCTATTTTTATAACTTAAATTAATGTTCAAGGGTTTTAAAATATTGTTTCCTATTAAACCGTCGTATTCAGAGTGAAAATTAAATTCTAAAAATTCTGCCATTTCCCTAGTTCTATTGAACTCTTTGAATAATGGTATTTTAACTTTATTAAATATTTTTACATTTTGATTTATCGTTTTTAGCTCAATGGGTTTTTGCATAGGGATTTGCCATTTAGGATTGCATACGCCTGGGTTCACGATGCTAGATGTAGCGCCGGTGTCTATTAAAATTCTTAACTTTCTAACAGCTGTGTTAATTATTATATAGGGTAGGACCGGATATTGGAGGCTATTAATTGAAAATTTTCTTTTCTATCGTGTTGATTTTCTTCGAAGTTATAATTACGTCTGTTGACTGTCGATGTGTCGACGTCCATCGGTTCTACGGTATCGTTCCTGTTAATGTTCGTATCGTTGTTGGTTTGACTTTGATAATTTTGTCTGTACCTGTCGGATCTAGGAAGTTCAAATCTTTGACTTGATTGATTCCGTTACCTCCAGTAACTATTGTTATTATTTGTATTTGGATTCTTTTTATTTCTATCGTAATTTGAGTTATCGTTTCGATTGTTACTATAGTTATTTCGATTGTTCTTATCATTTGTATTTTGATTGAAGTTACTATTTCGACCTACATTAACCCTAGTGAAAGCATAGCGAGTTTCGTATAAAATTTGCATAGCGGTTTCTAAACTATCTGGTTGCCTGCAATATAACAGACCCCTCATTGGCTCTGGTAACTTGCTTTGAAAAATTCTAAGAGCTGTTTTGCAATTATTTTTGTTTCAGTTTCGGCACTATTTTCAAATTTGTTTTATTATTTAACCTGCGTAGCATAGCATTTCTTTCAATATAAAAATCTACACAATTCGTTTTAAATGTTATGAATCTAAGTTCATCGAAAAATTGATCGACGCTTAACCTATCACCGAAATGTTGAACAAAAAGAGTTTTCTCATCTTGCCACTTTGAAATACCATTATTTATTTCAATCACTTCGCGAGCTTTTCCAATTAATCTACTTTTAATTATATCGAAAAATATTTTTTGACTCAGATCATCATACTTAGCTAATAAAGGAAAAACCCTATCTACTAAACTTGCAAAATTATAAAGGTCATATCATTGAAAGCAGGCAGTTGACTCAAATATTTTATTGGTTTAGGCTTACTTGTGTCATCGTGTTTATTGGTTTGATTCCTCCTTCGTGTACGTTGAGATTTAATTTACCGTTTTTTAGTAGGTTGCTGCTGACTTGGGAATTAATGCTTGGTTTTTGTTGATTATTGATGGTGATATTGCAGCTGTCGTCTGATTGTACTTCTTCTGGTTTTACTTGGTCCTGTGAATTCTCTTCCACTGGCGACAAGGGCCTGTTGTTGTTCATTAGTCGATGTCGCTGGTCTTTTGTTTTATTTTTCCTGATTTTATTCTCCACTTTTTGATATTTTTGACAATTTACTTCAGAGTTTCGCAATCAATTAATTTACTTTATTTATTTGTTTAATTGATTAATAGATTTATTTAATTGATTTATTTTGTGTTGTTAGAAAACGTTTTTCTTTCTTTTCTTTCAGGTTCGTGGAGTTAAATAAGTAAAATTAACCGTGTTTTATTATTGGAATTTTCGCTTCCTACAAGTACTCCAAAAAGATGGCAAGTACTAACAAATTTTAATAACAATTTTCAGATGGTTCCCTTACTTCGGAAATGAAAAATGTTGATTCACAAAAACTTGTTTCGCACAGAATTATTTTAATAGAATTTGCACTGAATAACAAAATTCGTTTCGATTATATTTTTTTTGCACTGGATGTCCTTTCGCGAACATCCTAACGACTGCGCCACATTTAGAATTTTACCTTTTCAGCAAGATAAAAAATAAAAAAATAAAATATTAGAAAGAAAAAACACAACTTTGATTTTAAACGTTTATTAGAAAAAATAAAGCTTTCTCGACTACGACCGACTTGTACGTAAATTAAAAAACAGACTGACTTTCTTGTTAACTTGAACTTTTCATTGGGTTCTTCATCGAGTAAGTAAAAATGCTTGCTTCTACAAAATTACAAAATGCGCGTGTGAGAAAATGATTTAAAAATGTTATTTGCTACTTTTGTTTTTCACAAAAGTATTTTCCGGTGGAGGAATAATTTAGTTGAGTCTGTGTGCTTTTGATTATGTGAAAAAAAGGGCTGAATCTTGCGAGGACGACCTCCCCCTGCACCACTTTTATCCCACTACTAGTATTTGGTTATATAGGGTGGTATTACAGTATCGGCATAAACGCTTTTAGCATTTCATGAATTGACTAAAAATTTCAGCCACATAATGTAAAAAGGGGCTAAGTCAAAACCGGTACACTATCTGCCTACTTTTCATGAAGTGTCTAGACTTTTCGTGAAATGCTGAGTTCCGTCAAATGCTTACGACATATATACGACTACATGGAGAAGGATGTTGCGATCCCAAAATCACACCATATTCATATGCATTACTTTTCCTCAATAGATTTTCTAGACAAAAACATAAGAATCAATATTGTGGTCCCAGAATACCACACCATGCATATTATAATAGATTTCCCTAATATGCACAAATATCTAAAATTACTTACAGTCATACATTTCTTCTCACATCATTAGACCACTTGCATAAAATACTTACTTGATATTTTCGTGCACACATAATTCCCGGAGTTAATGTATTTCACTTTGCTTATCGCTCGAAATTTCATGAGCAAGATCATATTACAAGACCCAAGCCAAGAAATTAATGAAGGCACATGTCTTGCCTAGTGTAATTGTCTTTGTCTTTAAATATTTTGATTTTATCTGATTGGTCAGTTAAACACACCAATGACGAAAAGTTTTTGATACTTTTTGCTGACGCGAGGGCGTCAGCTAATTCGCTAATAAAGATTTGTTTCAACGCTAGGGAATTCGAAGTTCAGGATCGGTATTCCAAGCTAAAGCATGGCGAGTTTCGAGGTCGAGAAAGTTTTTGTTTTAGTGTAACCACATATGTACAGATGTGAAAGAAAATAAATAAAATCAATAAATATTCTCGGGAAAGTATTTAATTAGCTAATATTTTAAGTCGACATAAAAGTGTAATAGGCTAATTTTTCTTTTAATAAAAAGGTATTATCATAATAAATATTTATAATTACAAGTGTTTCCTGTACCAAAAGATCCTGAACTTTCCCCCTGTGCCAATCTTTTCTACGCGAAAGCACGGTGGTACATGGGTTACAACAGACAGGAAAAAAACACAACTTTGATTTTAAACGTTTAATAAAAATAAAACTTTTACGACTACGACGACTCATATGCAAATTTAAAATAGACTGACTTTCTTATTAATTTCAACTTTTCATTAGGTTTTAAATTTTTCGTCTTTGAGTAAGTAAAAATGCTTACTTCTGCAAAACGCGCGTGTGAGAATGATTAAAACGTTATTTGATACTTTTGTTTTTCAGAAAAGTATTTTCCGGTGGAGGAATAATTTAAAATGTTATTTGATAATTTTATTTTTCAGAAAAGTATTTTTCGGTGGATGAATGAATAATTTAGTTGAGTCTGCGTGCATGAAAAAAAGGGTGAATCTTGTGGGGACGTGAACCGCTCTTAAGATTCTTCTCCGAAGAATTGAATGAGTTTAATTCGATTTTAACATTTGATCAATTTTTACGATATTGTTTAATTAGGAAAATTACAATCATTATGATTGAAATTATTATTATTACTGGAATCGTGCTGAACGTAATTCGTTCATGAAAGACGCCTCTGTGTTTTAAGATTTCGATTACTTTTCTATTATTCAAATGTTTAATGAGTATAAATCTTCTAATGAAAATTTCATTACAATATTTTTGATAGTTAAATAATTGAAATTAGGTATCATGTAATTTTCGTTAAATACATAATTTTCGTATGATACATTGTTAATTTGAAGTTCGCAGTTTTCGAGTGTAATTAAATTGTTTTTTGATACATTTATTTAAAATGTATTACAGTTATGAATTATATATTGTATTTGGCATATTTTTGGTAACCATAATATTATTGCTTATCTGTTTTATTTCGGTTTTGTTATTCATTTTGAAATTACATTTGTCATTATCCAAGTGGACCTAACATTAGTTTTCTGCAATTTTTAAATTTTTCTTTAATATAACATTTTATTCATTTTAATACCATTGTTTTTCATTCATTAGAAATACTTTGTTTTCTAAGTCTATTTAAAGATTATTTTTATTTCGTATTGGTTCAATGAAAACTCTATGAAATTTACTATCAGAATAAATTGGTAGCATTAATATGGAAACGATATGATCGTTATACAAGATAATAGAAGTTTTTACGTACAACATATCTTTAATTGTAGTGTTGTATTTTTCAACTTCCTCTGTAGTCAAAATATCCCCTCCTATAACTCCTAGCCTGCTTAACATTAGATTTTCTTTGAATTTCCTTACTTGGTCTCTTAGCAATTGAATATCATATTGAATTTGAAATGCGTGCTGCATATTTTCCATTTCTATTGTTTCTTTATTTATTTTATTAGCTTAGTATGATAACTGGTAATTTATTTGCATTTGCTGTGTGTTAATATGTTTCGTTATGTTTGTTATGGATTCGTTAAAATTTTCGTTGATATGGACTTGATTATTTAAGTTTTTTATGAGTTCGTTGTTATCTTTGTCTATAGCATTTAATTTTTCTTTTGTTTCCTTTTCGTCGTCTGAGTCCATTACTCCTGCTATGTATTTTAATCTTTTACCTACTATATTTATTAGACCTCTTTTATTCTTATTATATGGTACTAAATTTTCTATTTCTTCGGCTAGAGAGATAAAATTCCGTTTCCTAATTTTTCTATATTATTCTCAATAAAAACTAACGTTTTGGACCATGAGTTTAAGTTAATGCTATGTAATATTTTCTTATAACCTGTACTTCTAGATCTTGAATCATCACGTATCACGTTAAAGTTAAGTACTTAAATTTTTTGCGTCTGTACTCTTGTCACCGTCAGTATTATTATTATTGCCTACACTGTCACTTGTGTCATCGTGTTTATTTTGTTGATTCCTCCTTCGTGCACGTTGAGAGTTAATTGACCGGTTTATAGTAGGTTGCTGTTGATTTGGGAATTAATTCTTGATTGTTGTTAATTATCCATGATGATATTGCAGTTGTCGTCTGATTGTACTTTTTCTGGTTTTACTTGCTCCTGTGAATGCTCTTCGACTGGTGGCAAGGTCCTGCTGTTGTTCATTAGTCGATGTCGCTAGTCTTTTATTTTTCCTGATTTTATTCTCCACATTTTTAAATTTTGGACAATTTACTTTTGATTTGAGAATTTCGCAATCAATTAATTTATTTTATTTATTTGTTTAATTTATTTTGTTTTTTTATAAAACGTTTTTCATTCTTTACTTTCAGGTTCGTGGAGTTAAATAATTAAAATTAACTATGTTTTATTATCGGAATTTTCGCTTCCACTTTACACGTACTCCGAAAGCATGGAAAGTACTTACAAGTTTTATTAACAATTTTCAGATGTTTCGCTTACTTCGGAAATGAAAAATCTTGTTAAAAAAAATTTGTTTCGCACAAAATTATTTTAACAGGATTTGCACTGAATAACAAATTTGTTTCTATTATATATTTTTTGCACTGGATGTCCTTTCGTGAACATTCTACCGACTGCGCCACTTTTAAAATTTTACCTTTTTTTATAAGATAAATAAAATAAAAATAATAAGAAAGAAAAAAACACAACTTTGATTTTAAACGCTTAATAAAAATAAAACTTTTACGACTACGACCGACTGATATGGAAATTTAAAACAGACTGACTTTCTTATTAATTTGAACTTTTCATTAGGTTTCAGATTTTTCGTCTTCGAGTAAGTAAAAATGCTTACTTCTGCAAAACGCGCGTGTGAGAATGATTAGAACGTTATTTGATACTTTTGTTTTTCAGAAAAGTATTTTTCGGTGGAGGGATGAATAATTTAGCTGAATCTGCGTGCTTTTGATTATATGAAAAAAAGGGGAATCTTGTAGGGACGTGATCTACATATATATTATGGTGAGCACATAAATCAGTGGAAATCTGCAATTCTTCACACATTTTTTTTATAGAAGAATAACAATTAACATTGGCTGCAATATTAGTATCTCTTTATATAGTATACTATATTAATTACTTCATGAGCGATGTAAATATGTATATACATTCTCGAAGTTACTAGGTTTACAAATTAAAGTTCTTGATGTTAATGGTGAAAAATTTATAATTGGCATTGGGTGTAAAGAAAAATCTCCATTAATAGCTTAAAATTAACCTGTTTCGGAGGTAAGAAATATAAAAAGCTCTGTACTTAAAATGTACACATTTGTAAACTTAACTTGTACTCTTTTCCTATAAAAAATTACCTTTAATGTGGATAAAAATATTTTAAATAACCTTTTATTTTTATTCACTCTATAAGGATATGCTTTTAACGCTATTTGGAGTGAATGAGGGGATACAGTTTGGTTCATCTGAAAGGATAAAAATAAAAGGTTGCCCAAAGGGATGGACTCTATTCGACACCGTTTCGGAGTTAAAGTCACTTCTAATTTTTCTCTGTGTACCGCTTGGTGTTATTTAGCAGTTACTGGTGGATGCATAATCCTAATAGGCATGACTCCAGAATTCTACATACATTTTTTTTTGCAATTAATCACATTTTGTTTAACTTATCAAAATTTCCATAAATTGTTTCAAGTTTAAGCTACGGAATGGGTAAAGAAATAATACCCAAAATAAAAAAAAAGTTATTCGTGACAGCATATACATGTAATTTGTACCTACATACATAATAAAACTAGCATGGATATGAATTCGGAAATCTATAATCCAATAATTCACCAACATGCGCTAAGTAATCATGGAATAGTGTCTTTATCTTAATCCCTCTTGAAATTTGTAAGAACACAATGGTGGATTCAATTATCCCTTTTTCAACCCTTTTCTCCTACATACATACCAATGCAAACGGATGGAAAACAATCTTACTAATGCTCAATTAAAATGTTCTTTAATTAAAAGTTAATGATCTAGGACTCCCCAGCTTAATAAGTTATACCCTTATCATCATGGACTAGATAAGCCATCTCGAATACTTAATGAAAGGTTCTACCTGGTGACTGACCGAATAAAATAGCTCCCTAGTGTTTTCGTGTATAACAAGAATTAATTGGGACTGATTAGGTGGACTTAAGACGAGAATTCTAGGGTACTTACTCAAAGCAGTTTGAATCTGTTAATATAAAATTGTTTTCAAACACACACGAACATATACAGCTTACCTATGCTAATGGATGCTTATAAAAAGAGAAGAGAGGGTGGGGAACCATAGCATCAGACAAAATTCACAAATTAATTTATTTGATTAAATCTATATAAATAAAAATTAATTGCCGCATATATGTTACATTATCACTTGAGAACGGCTCGACCGATTTAGCAAATTTTTTTATTTATTTTATTTGTAATTGCAAGCACAAGAATTTTAGAGAAAGAAAAATTGTAATCGGCAGCCCCCTATTGGTGTTGCCATCCAAACTTTGGTTCTGATTTTCATTATATATTTGGAAACTACCTGAGAACGCGTCGACGTGGACAGCTCAAATTTTATACACGGCGTTTTTAAAAAAAAATGTAAATTTTAGTTCAAAAATAGGATCAATCCGGCAACTCCATCGTGCGGTTGCCATATAAAAATTTAATTTTTAATTATATATTTGGTCACTTCCTCAGAATGCTTCGACGTAGCTTCGTAGCCAAAATTTGGTACATGGTGTTTTCATAGTAATTAAATTTCTTAACTGGACTAAATCGGGTTACCACTTCTTGGTATTGCCATACAAAACTTTGGTTTTTCACTATATACTACTTGGAAGCTGCCCCAGAGATAGTCGAGGTAGAGAGCTCATATTTTGTACACGGCGTTTTCATAAAGATTGCAAATATAGGCTCAAAAGTGGAGCAGATCGGACAACTCTTTTTTGATGTGTACATACAAAATTTTAGTTTTTTACTCCATATTTGGACACTGCCGCACGCGTTGACGTAGAAAAATAAAATTTGGTACACAGGCCCTACTTAAAAAAGGGAAATTTTAGTTTGCAAATGGGACGAATCCGGTAAGTCCTTTTTAGGATTCCCATACAAAAATTATGTTTTTTAATATATATATGGGTGCCGTCTAAGAACGGAGGTAGAGAGGTACATTCTCTGATTCATATGAACGTATGGACCCCCCCCCCCACACGCAGTGCTAAACGTGCTAAACCTTAGAGTACGGAATGTGATGATAACTCATTTCAATTCCCACCCCCACCTACCGGCGAGCTCGTCTAGTCAATACGTAAAACAAGTAAACATCTATACTATTACTATGAAAACACAATGTACAAAAATTCAGCTCTACTTGGCGACGTATTTTCAGGCACTGCCCAAATACATATATAGTAAAAAACAGTATTTTTGTATGGCAGCTTTACGAAGGAGTTTCCCGATTTGTGCCATTTTCGAATTTAAGTTTACTTTTCTTTTTTAAAAGCCCATGGGTAAAATTCCAGCTCCCTAAGTTAATGCGTTCTCGAGTTATCGTGAGGATGGACTGACGGACGGACAGCCCGATAATTAAAAATCAAAATAACTTTTAATACTATGTGTGTTACAAACGGAATAACAAATTAAGTATGTCCTATGATTTCATGCAGGTAAGATAAAATAGCTGCATTCTGTGCAAGTAACACACATAAATTCATTCATATGCATCGACTCTTTGTGGTACAAAACTGAATGTGATTTCCTTTGAATATAGTTCGTCTCTGCTCTCATATCTGAAACATTCAATCTACATCACCATCATCTCTATCCAGATTTAGCCAGTGATTGAATAGGACATGGGATTTAACTAGTGTCTCTTTAGTGAAGGGGATGGTACGGGAGGATGACTTTTTATCGCGAAGCACTTCTGTCGCACTATACTTCGTTGAATTTCGGAGGAAAATTCCAGTTATGTTAGCAAATATCTCGGTTTTCTACACACCTAGTAGGTATAAGCATTGGATGAATACCTATCCTAGTACTTCATGTCAGCTACGGAAATAGAGTTATTTGTGTAACTACTGCTTCGACCTGGATTCCTTCCGAAAAGACTACGGCCAATCAGATTTTATTCGTGTGAGATAAATAATGCACCCTAGCTCATATCTGTGTATGTGCTTCGTAATTTTCCGATAATTTTATGAAATAAACTATGAATCGATTCGAGCTGGAAATGGTATTTTTGTTGTATGTAAAATTTTAGATTTTTTTTATTTTAAACGTAACACAGAGATACTATTTTACATGAAATATTCACGCAGGGGATCAACTTTGAATTTCAGTGTAGTTCTGGATTAGTTTTTTCCTCCCTGTATTACTTCCCAAAAACATTGTGTAAACCCATCAAATAATCCTAAATTACACAATCTTATAGTGAAAATGTGCTTTTGACGAGACATAGTGTAGGTTGTTGGTCAGGTGGAACTAAAAATACCTACCCCAAAATCTCATTTTAGAAAAAGAACCGTTATTAGGTAAATCCATGTCTATGATAATTTATAACTCCGCCATTTTTTATATGTCGAATTATTTTGTGGTGTATGAAAGAAGAGAGATAAGTATCTGTAACGAAATGTTCCCTATTTCGTTGCGATGAAAAATTACTGAGTTATACAATTTTTCCTCATGTGTAATATTATACTACAGAGAAAGTTGCAGAACCACCGGGTTTTAACTGTGAACACTGTGAAATTGTTAAAAAATGCAAGAAATAACAACAACAATATCAAAATCGAGATTGAATAAAAATAGCAGAGTTTTAAATTATTATATACATGGCGCTACCGAATAATGTTTTTCTTTTTCCTAAATTGATATTTTCGGGGTGTGTGAGAAATTTCTTCTATACCACTACTTCTAGTTCAACTAGATCTACAACCTACAGAGTATATCGAATTCGAGTTTATATATTTTTTGGAACACAGTGTTATGTACAGTGAAAAATAACTAGAAAAAGTGAACCGTTTAATTTTCAATTTTAATTAAATTAAATGTTCAAATCCACTTTCTATTGCAATCCAATTAAAACATCTTAAAATTTGTACTTTCAAATGATTCTCTCTCAATTGCGACTGCCTACACAGACTTTTAATTTTGTCGTGGGTTACTTAAGGAATTTTCACCGATCCGCACGATTTTTTTGTTTGGAAATTTTCATAATTTTTTTCTCTCATCAATGACCTATTAACTACAGATTACGTTGGGGACTAATCAACTTCTCCAATCCGCTATAAAGGTAATTTTATGCTATCTTATTTAATTTCTTTTTCTGTGTGCGCCTAACTTCCACATACATGACTATCCTGTTATCTACAGTACTACAGTGCCCACTTAAGCAAAGATTGCGTTCGAAATCTCGCAGAGAATCGCGTAAGTTTGCAAATAACTTCCGTTTATACCGACTGATAAGAATTAAAAGAAATATGACGAAAATTATTTGAACTATATTTCTGCAAGTTGAACCAAATAGCGAAACAAAGACTTAAAAAAAAAACTGAACTTAAATTATTTGTCCATAATGACAAGACCAAGAAACAAAGAACAGTAAAACAAAAACGGTTAGTTGCTAGATAGCCTACAAATATTTTAACATAGCCTCCTACATATTTTATACAAGGTATCAACCATCCAGGCCGCTTTGGAATAGAATTCCAACATATTATTGGTTTGTCGTCTGGTCAGCTTCAAGAGACTGCGGGAATACCTTCGACATTGTCCTCGTGGCTTCTCCCGATGTAGTTCTGACTCTAGCAACTCGAATCATCCCAGCTTTCCACGGGTTGATGCCTACTACTCGACCTATTGCCCGCCTTTGTGGTGTAGATTTCCTTCCTTGAGAATTACAAATGATCCAGATTTAATGTTTTCCTGAGATGCGTGCCGTTTTTTTCGGGTTCAATTCGGATATTCATTTGACTATCTACAGCAAGACCTTTGAGCAATCTGCCGGACCAATTGTCAACGTGAAAGGCGGCGGCTAATTTTCATTTCCTTCAAATTCACGTCTAAAAAAGCCGTCAAGCGGGCACCGAATTGAAAGTGCCCTGTCGTCAGAGGTGCTAGATCGGAGGGGTCGCTTGAGTTTGGATGAAGTGGCCTCGAGTTGAGACAGGTTTGTACTTGCACTAACAAGGCTCGGAGTTCCATACTGGTGAATATATGATTGCCCATAATTCGTCTAAGGTGATGCTTAGCCGACTTTACTGCGGCCTCACAGAGACCACCGTGATGAGGTGAACGTACTGCTATAAAATGCCAATTGATTTGTTCGTCAGTGCAAAATCGTTGAACTGCTTTAGAATATTCTGTTGAACTTCTATATTTAGGTTCATTTCATTTCCAAGATATAATTTCATTATTCGTTAGGCTTACTTAACAGTGCTACCCAATTAAAATACATTGGCACTGATCTCTGAGGGTACCAAATATAACTAAGTTTATGCTTTAAATTTAAAGCTATGCCACTGCATCAATATTGATTTCAATTAAATATTGAAAGTGTAAGAAAGAGAATAGTCTAGAATCAGCCAATATTGGTCAAGATTTTACGGTCGTAAAGTTAAAGGCGTGCGATATGGGAAAAACATGAACATTTATTTTATGAGACGTGGTACCAAATTGCCGCATGCTCATGGCGTTTGATGTAGTTATTGACTGAGGTGTACAGTTCAACTCTAATAACTTCAACTTCAAAGACAACTATACTAAGGCTATAACTATACCTCTTATATCTTTAAATATTTCGACTTTTATTATTTAAATTCTGTGGTAACATTTCTATATTACGCTCCGTTGCTATACTATAATATTATATATTATATATATAATAATAATATTATATATTATATATATTATACTATAAATTTTAATTAAATTTAATTTTTCCCTTAAAGACTACGGGTGTTATAATTTCTACAAAATCTTGTTTTTAGTTCTTTTCCTTTAAACCAAAGATTGCTTTTGTCTCTTATCTTTATGTCTATTTTATTTAAAAAGATGAACTTTTACGTTAATACCAATATACGTGATTCATTTTGATATGTTAGGTTCCCGTCATTATTATATCGAAATTACTTTGGGGAATTTAAGCGAAGCGAGGACCGTGGTCCCACATTGGGATTAGTTAGGGATCACTTGAATGTAGAAGGGATTTGTTTTTTTTTTGAAAATAAAATAGGTATACCTACTGTTAAAAGATTTCAAAAGGTGTACCAGCCGCTAGGTAGGTTTGACTAAGCGGTCTTATGATACCCTGTCGTTGCAAGTTAAGCTGGTCGGATACTTTTTTGGGACTACCGGGACTATTCTCTTAGTCATCGGGAACTTTATGATTGCAGGGCCGAAGATCTTTAACATGCCATACGCCCGCATTCTTACCTTCCTCGTTAACTAGTTCGAATGTCCATAGTGATAAACGTTTCAAAATCTTGTAGGGCCCTATATATTTCGGGGCTAACTTCGCATTGAAATATTTAGCAGCATTGGATTGTACGAAGTTTTTCCTAATGACCACATCATTTGGGTAATATGTAACATCTAGTAACCTCGTGTACTGTTGCCACTTTCGCTACCTGAACATCTCATAATCTATGTTTGTCCGAGATATAAGCTCTGAACATTTTCTTTACAACTTGATTTGTCCTTTCTGCCGGATTCGCTTGTAGGTGGTAGTAGGCTGTGTAGGATATAGACGTCCCATATTGGTCGGACAGCTGTCTCAGATCTTTGCTCTTAAATTGTACTCTGTTTTCACATATTATAGTGCTGGGTACACCGAAAATGAGGAAATCGTTATCTTCCAGGATTTGAGTTATTGATTTTGCTGTAGCCGCCCTGAGCGGGTAAAGTAATGCAAATGACTAAATTGGTCTACAATAGTTAGGATATTGTAGTACCCTCTAGAGGAACGGGGTAAAGGTCCGATGATATCCACGTAGACAACTTCCCACGGATATCGAGCATTGTGTCTATTAGCCATTACCGCAGCAGTTTTCCTTAATTCAGGTTTCGTCGCTTGACAAGTTCTGCAGTGCTTTACGTACTGTGTTACTGCATACCTCATCTTGGGCCAGTAATATCGAGTTGCTACTCGTTCAAAAGTCTTCTTTGAGCCAGTATGACCAGCAATGGGATCATCGTGCAGGACGCGCAATATACTTTTCCGTTTTTCTTTAGGAACGACTTCTCGCCAGTAATCGTCCTCCGCAGCAAGAGCTGGATATTTAGCGTCAACGTTTTTCCAGAGCTTCTCGTCCTCTATTTTAAAGTTGGGGTATTTTCCTGGATTCTGACAAATTTTGTCTTTCAGTTCAAGGTACCATTTATCTTGTGGGACGCCTGTGTTTCCCGAATCTGTGCAGCCAATCTGAGGTACTGAATCCGACAGGAGGTCTGGCACTTAGTGGTCTTTACCTTTGTGGTGCTCCACGTTATAATCAAACTGTTGGAGTTTAACTGCCCATCGAGCTAGTCGACCGGTCGGATCCTTGAGATTATTTTAACATACTAACGACGCGTGGTCCGTGATCACAGTGAAATGAGTACCTTCTAGATATGGACGAAGCTTTTCAATGGCCCACAGAACGGCTAAGCACTCTCGCTCGGTAGTCGAGTACTTCCGGTCGTTACGATTTAGAGATCTGATATGGTCTGCAATAAAGTGTTCTTTGTCTCCATTCCTCTGTGTCAAAACGGCTTCTAGGCCATACGCTGATGCGTCTGTGCGAACGTAGATTGGGTGGTCAAAATCCGGACATGTAAGAATCGGGGCTGAAATAACCTTCTCTTTATTGAGTTAAACGTTTCTTGACAGTCATTATTCCACACAAATTTCCTGTTCTTTTTCAGCTAACTGATCAAAGGAGCAGTGGTCGTGGAAAAATTCGGTACAAAACGACGGTACCTACCACGATACAGTGCCTATGAAACGTCATAAGTCTTTAACCGATTTTGGGAAAGGAATGTCTAATATGCTTGTTACTTTTCCAGGATCGACTTGCAAACCATTTTCCCCTACTACATATCCCAGATATTAAAGTTCATCTCTACTAAATTCGCACTTCACAAAATTGACCACCAGGCCAGCCTTAGAAAGTCTATCAAAAACATCTTTTAGTACTCTTGTGCTCTTCAAAAGTCTAAGTTATGACAATGACATCGTCTAAATAAACGGGCAACAAATTTTCGAATGCACCCGAAAGGACTGAGTCACCGCCAGGCTGCTGGGGAGTTCGTTAAATCAACAAGCATTCTATTCAGGTGGAACAAGCCTCTTCCGGGGACGGTGAAATTGGTATATTCTTTAAAGCTTTCTTCAATCGATACTGGCCAAAACGCTGATTTTATATCTAGAGAAGATAAATATTTTGAATCCCTAAGTTTGTAACGAGCAGCATACCTACATATACTATATATCCATAAGGTCAATGGCATAGAATAAATAGGTCACTGAAATATCGACCAAAACAAAGCTACGTAGATGTTATCACCCAACATGATAACAATAAATGATACAAAGAGAAAAATAAAATTTAGTCCCGCTTGAATTCCAAATTGGAATGGAAATTCAAACTTGCTCAATTCCTACGACTGCAAAAATTTCACAAACCCGAATTCATCTATGGTCCCACGATAAGAGCGCCATTCGATTTGTCAATGTATGCGCACGATAATTACAGGCGTCATCATCTACGTCCTGTGGTAATATTGCGCTTATCTATCGCAGCGGCCGTGATTGCAGAAAATGATTGCACTGGTGAGTGATCATGGTGACGATTTTGTTTGTGAAAACCCGCTAGGTATTTTTGAAGAACCGATAATTCGGTGAAGTGCAGATCATTTGATCTTGTGATATTACGAGGGGCAGTCAAACAGCTAGTGGAAAAAAAGTTGAATTGTGAGCCATTAACAGTGTGGATGGATTCTGGCACCCCATAGTGATGGAAGACATTATCCTCAAGATAAGGATTAAAGTACGAGTTTTATTATTGCCAAAAGCCTTTATTAGTGGAAATTTTGAAAAGTGATCCACCAAGACTTGTTTACAGACATCGCATTTCCGAATATAATCGGGTACTTGCTGACGCATCCGCGGCCAGGAAAATTATCGTCGTATTCGCTCGAGTTTTTTTTAATACCACCATGAGTAGTGGTTGATGACTCATTTTCTCTGCGAATAATATCCGGTGTCAAAGATGTTGGCAGCCAGAGCTTCCATGGTGGGATGTCTGCAAACTCATCTACTTCGCGAGGGTCAATATGAATAAAAACATGTTTTTCCAGGACCTTCATATTTGGTAAAATTCTCATCACGTTCCTTAATGGTGTCCTCTCCACTTCACATATTCCACGCTCTGGAACGCCTCTGAATTCATTTCTATCTGATAATCGTAATCGTATCCTTCGATGTATACCCGAAAATTTCTAACGTAACATTTTTATTCCGTTATGCTGTAATTTTTTTGAGCAGAGTTTAGTTTTTGGGACATATATGCTATCGGCTTTTCGCATCCCTCACTTGATTTTTGGAAAAGAATGCTTCCCACGCACACTTTACTCGCATCGCAGCGGATGAAGAAAACTGTTTGGAATTGTCAGGATTTGCTAAAAGAGGGCTGCTGAGAGGAGTACTCTCAAAAGCCATTTGTGCTCCAAGAGTCCAGTGAAAACGCGAGTTTGCTTCAGCAAATCCGTAATTGGTGCTGAGAAATTCGGAATAAACCGCCTATACTAGCGTGTCATACCAACCAGAAAGCTGTCATGGTTTTACGGCACGGCACTGATGCACTGATGCACGGATTGAAGACGAGCGACAATCAACGCCCTTGACAGGCAGAATATAATTTATATTCTGTCTCAACAAGTACCAGTTTATGTCAGTGCATGCTTGACATTGAAATTATTGGTCGAAGCGAGACCTACCTAAAATCTCTTCCGATTTAGCGCAACTCCACGCCGTGAGCCAATCCTCTAAGCATACATTAATAAGCGACCATTCCTCATTCACGGACGCTGTATGCTATTTTGTCAAAAGAACAAACTACTCTATTTAGAGAAGAATGTTCGCCCAAGTCATGCAGACTCAGTTAATCTCACTCTGCCCGCGATATGGGCTACCACAACCACTCCCACTCCCACAAGAAGGCCTTCCCATGTTGAGACGAATATTGCTCAAAGAGCTCTATTCGGGTCTCCTCAACCCCATAGTACCAAGTTAGCAATGTCGGCTACCCAATTGGTATGGCTTCGTATCACACGATCATACGATCATGAGTATTCCCAGTGAATCTTACATGCAGACTCTTAAACGTTACTGGTACCTCCGTTCGGGCTTAATCATATCATCAGCACTTAAAAAGTGACAGCAGTGGACCACGAGAAGGTTATGATCCACCCTTTAGGCTAGGAGAGGCTTGATACTACCTCCAGTAGTCTTATAGCATACCAAGGTACAAAGAACAAGCTGCATACTAGGTCATTTACGCACTAGGCTTCACTAGTTACACGCACAATCATCAGAAATCAGAAAGCTATGTCCACAGCACAACGAAGCACGGTGGTTTTTTCACATCCAGTTATTCTCCAACAGTCTTCGCGCCTGTTTCACCGTAACCGGTGACGGAAAATTAATTATGGCTGTTATCTCGTCCGGATCCGTTCGAAGGATACCCTCGCCAACTATATAACCCAAGTACTTGATCTGTTTGAGCAAAAATTTGCTTTTTTCTACGTTGATGGTCAGCTTCGCCTGCCCAAGTAGGCTAGCAACGGTGTGCAACAGCTTAATGTGATCATCGAAATTGACGGATGTGATTAGCAGATCATCCAAGTAAACAAATATTCGGTCATGCCATTGATGTGGGATAGCTTTATCCATCAGACGACACATGGTCTTAGGAGCAGTGCAAAGACCGAACAGCATGACCTTAAATTGATACAGGGGTCTGCCTGGCACAGAGAATCGTCCGACAATGGAATCTGCCAAAACGCATCCTTTAAACCTAAGCTGCTGATGTATCTTGTTTCTTGTAGTCTATCCAACAGCTCCTCTATCAATTGCAAGGGATATGCATAATTAGGTCACTGACATTTCGCCCAAAACAAAGCGACGCACATGTTATTACCCAACATGTTAACAATAAATGTTATAAAGAGGAAAAACAAATTTAGTCCCGCTTGAATTCCAAATTGGAATGGAAATTCAAACCTGCACAAGGCCTGCGACTGCAAAAATTTCACAATTTCTATGCCCTGTGGTAATATTGCGCTTATCTCTCGCAGCGGCCGTGATTGCAGAAAATGATTGCACTGGTGAGTGATCCTGTTGACTATTTTTTTTTTAAATCCCGCTGAGAATTTTTTAAGAATCGATAATTCGGTGAAGTGCAGATCATTTGATCTTGTGATTTTACGAGGGGCAGTCAAACAGTCGAGTATTCTTGCCAGTGGAAAAAAAAGTTGAATTTAAAGCTTGTCCTTTAAAAGGAAACAAAAAGGTTCTGCATAGTAAGAATAATAATATCTTCTTCTTAAAAGAAAAGCAAAATTAGCAGTGCTGTGAGTGAAAGTATTCCCTTAAAGAGGAAATTAAGTGGTTCCAATTGCGTTGTCTCATTAGTTTCACTGTACGCATACGGTGGTGATCTACATCCTCTAAAAGGAGAACCCCTATACAACGGGGTGACTGTATTTTTTTCAGGTCAAAGCGGGACCTCTCGTGATTCCGGCCAGAGCTTCACAAAGCTCTTGAGCTCCATAAGGCGTTTAGGAGTATTTGGAAAGAAAAGAAAACGATAAGCAGAGGACCATAGTAAAAAGCTGTTAAATATTGTACGTGCGTGAAGGACTGACAAGGAAGCGTGTTACATCCAGTTAACGGAGCAACGTAACTGTAATAATAGCAAGGGTGGAAGTAGCTAGGTATCGTTAGTGGATCAACCAGAAAAAAAAACAATCAAACAGAGAAAACTAGTCAGTTTAACTTAATCATTTGTTCTACCGCGTTAAGATCATCTATAATTTAGTTAGGTTAGTTATAGTTATCTTAATTGTTTCCGTAGAGCTTAGCATATTGATTCTTGTGAACCTTTCCCAACCTTCGCGGTTTATTTATTTTTATTATTTGCATAACAATTATATCAGTCGTGGCGACACATGAGGTAGAGGATAAGCGTCCTTTTTCGTCGCTTTATTTAGTTTCCTATAATCCACGCAGAACCGAAACGTTCCCATTTATTTCTCAGCAGGATAACTGGCAATGAGCATGAGCTATTTGATGGCTCTATAACTCCTTTTTGCAACATTTCGTCCAGCTGCTCGTTGATAACCTTTTGTTTTGTGGGCGAAAGCGGATAGTATCTTTGCTTAGTGGGTTCTGAATCTGTGTTAATGACATGTTGGATGCCATTGGTACAACCCAGACTTTTACCCATTTTTAATTTTGATCTACTTATAAGTTCATCCAGCTTTAATTTTTCCGCTGATTCTAGTTTTGATACTCCCTCCAAAGAAGCAAGCTGGTAAATTATATCAGTTTGCGTAAAGTACCAACAATCGTACTTGAAGTTCGCCGAGATTTCCATTCCCTTCCAACAATCGGTACCAAGAATAATTCCAAGGAGTAAATCTGGCACAATTAAAATGTTAAATAATTTAGTTTTAATTTGATCTCGAACATACGGGTTAATCACAGCTGCTGAAGAAGACGGTGCAGCGACATAGGCCAAATCTGTCTCTAACAGGTTAGCGTGGCGCCTTGACGGAGGTACGTATTGCCTCTAGTTTTCTTCCTAGTTCCACCAAATCCTCAACAGTATCGACGTCACCCACTCCCAATAGATTCTGGTAGGAGGGACTAACATTTCCCTTAAGAATATTTAACTGTTGGTCTTCGGACAATGGAACGCTAAACCGTGAGAAGATATTTATCATAACCGCCACGTAAGTCCCGATCTTTTCTGTTTCACCTTGGTTTCTCCTCTCTATTTCCTCCAAGAGTCGGTCATCATAGTCTACTGGTAGACACTGTTTACGCAGTTCGTTCTCTAGTTCACTCGAACTAGAAATTTTAGCCTTATTCGCGCGATACCAAATCAGGGCCTACCCGAAAATAAGTCACTAGCTGATTTAAAACAATTGCACCTTAATTACTCCGCGGGATTCAAGTAACTCGATAGCCCTCTGTATGAATGAAATTAAGGATTCCTCCTTGTCTCCTGAAAACTTGAGGTCCCACCCGTTATGTGCTCATATGTTTGATCTTCGTCCGCTTGATTCGTCCGACTCATTTTTCCCTTCAGCTTTAGCCTGTATCGACCCTAAAGATAGTGTTAATGTTCCCTTAAACTTGATCGCTTAAGCGTTCCTAACGCAAATCTAATTTTTCCCGATATCTTCTTAAAGTCCTTACTGTCATAGTCCCCTCTGAAAGTATCTAAAAGTTTACCAATCTCTTCTATCTTATCTTCTACTGCTTTCTTATCCTACTCAAACTCGAAAGGGTAATGTTGAATCCCAAAACTTTCACAAGATTTTTCCTTTCGAATCGCTGCCCTTAAGTTCTTTCGCATTTCATCTACCGACCCTGTATTAAGACCACGAATAGCTATTTCATAGCTAATTTCATCCTGAACTAGCCTATTTACATCCATATTGTCTAAATGAATATCCAAGTAGGACTTTCGGTCAGAATCAATTTCTGTTTATTAGAGCAAAACCAAAGTAAATAAAGTTATTTATATGAGGTAGTCTCCTGGGTGTAATTAAGGTTTGGATAATATGCAATACGATGCACAAATTTAAATAACAATCTTTGAGTTGCCGTAGTGGCAAAACATAACTTAGATGTATAACAAATTATTATAGGATAACTCATTTCCTGCAGACCAATCAACCGCCACTATTACGAAAAATATGTATATACTACTGGTGAAGAATATTTAATTGAAATATATATACCTGTAAAAAAATTCTTTACTAACCCGCCGATTGAAGAAATGACCAATATCATAAAAATATAGAATAATGATATATGACTTTCCCTCTTAAATTGTTTTGAGGCCACCGCGCAACATTTAAATTACAGTTTTAGTTCACCACCAACAAAAATGTAAAGAAATTTTGTTGAAAGTTATATCCATTCAGTCATGTTAAAATTCACGAAATATCTGCGTATTATAATTTCAATTTATGTATCTTAAATTATCATATATATTGTATGTGTATAGCTGATAAGATCCACATATTCACATCCCAATACTCAAATCACAAAATAGTATAATAAAAATGTAATATAATTCATTTCAATTTAAAGAAAAAATTTCGTAACAAATAACTTGCTGACTTAGAGAATTCCCATAGTATCCCAATAACCCAAAAAAACTAAACTAATTTCCTCTTTTAATCGGTTGAGCAAATCACAAATCTTCAATTATTCGATTATAAACACCTTTATAACCTGTGTACTTCTGTACAACCTATATACCCCCGTATAACCATTCTCTTTGACGAGACTTATAACCTTGCAGCGTGCATGTGTCGCAACTATATTATAAACGAATCTGCCCATAGAATTAGTATGGTAGCATAACTCTACTAAAGCACGACTAAGGATAAATAAAGCACAACTTAATCACCCAGTTTCCACTGCACACACATGAATTGTTGTTGCAGCTATGCAGCTTCAGGCAAGGGTACATAGAACTCCTTATTAGAGGAAGAACTCGTCTGGTCACTGTCAGCGCACAGTTTACGTACATACAAAATGTACTTCGTAGCAGTATACTCTAACCTTTCACGAGTGACGTCAATGTACCATCAAGAATCAGGCACTTATTCCTAAAATTCTGAAATTATTTTACGCGCCGCAGTTTTATACGACTTTCTCATTTCTTTTCCACTAATGAATTGAGAGAAAATGCATAGCGTTTCTCGGTGACCATAATGAATCAAACGTATAGCGGAAATGATGGTTAGATAGAATCGACCTAGCTGTGATTTGCATATGATTTCTTTCTTGGCCGTGCGGCTCTTAGGTAATAAACAAATTAGACACGGATGTTGTCGTGAAATACATTACCGAAAATACTACTCCTTAATGTGACAAATCGACATAATGTCCGTTGTTTGCTCGAATGTACAGAATCCAAATCTAATTATATCTCCTCGTCAAAAATACTGGATTTCATAGAATTAATTTACATACATTTAATCATTGCTCAGTAGAACTCAGTGTTATTTTCGTTTTGTACGAGCAAAGAAAAATCCTGTTAATCTGCTGTACTCTTCAGGTAAAACTAATGTGGTAAATATCGAAATAATAAATCCTTTTCTTAAAAAAAAATGTAAATATTTAATAATCCTTGTGATGCGGGCAAACGGCACCATATATGTATGCGATGGTGTGAAATCATTCTATGAACTTTTCTCACAAAATTGTGCCTGTCGGGCCCCACGTTGGGCGCCATTTCATGTTACGTCAATTTTCATTAAGCACGAAATAAAAGAAGAATCGAGTTCATATAAATGCAAATACTGTTATTACTTATCGATCTAATTACTACTAATACAAAAAATGATCACATTACGTACTTGATAAATTGTTCCAAAATGTTCCCTCGAAATTACCTTGGTTCCGCCGCTCTAGATTTGAGCACCAAAATATCCGACCAAGGTGCAAGATTGAGAATCGAGACTCCGAATTGGTAAAAGAAAATTAAACTGCGTGCTAATTCTAGCTGGATTATAAAGGATCCACACCGATGAAAAATTAAAACCAGTCAAAATTAGTGCCCTGCAAAGAGATGTCGGCCCCTCCCCTGTTCGTCTCGTAACCAAAAAAAAAGTTTTCGGGTCTGTCAGAACTGGTGAAAAATCTCGTCTTGTTGCTACTCTCGACTGAATGAATTCAGTGTTACGTTTACACGTACTTTCGCAGTTTGGAACATTTTGGGTTAGGTTAAACACATAAGTACCTAACACTTTTGTCGCACGACTTAATCATAAATTACATTTAATTATTTAATTATGTTTAATCGTTATTTAATTTTAATTAATCCAGTGCAGTTGTAATGGCCTCCCCTTCGCTTTTAGGTGTTGGGTAGGGCTGTTGTTTCGCCTCGCAATTCCCACCTTCCTATGGAGATAAAAAGGATCCAGAGTAGTACAGACTTAGGCAGAAATTATGGGGACAACACGAATATTAATATAAAACTTGGTCACTCTTACATTCGGATGGTGGATGATTTGAGATTTGTAACAAATGAGCTAAATGGAAAAGAAATAATGTTGGCATGAAAATTGTACGCTTCTAGATTTGGATTCATAACAAAAGAACAACCAGATTGTTGCGAAAACATCAGATACAATGATGGACAACATCCTTCCAAACATTGCGTCCAGGGATGACCCAAAACCGTTGCCTTATATCGTTTGATAATGCTAGATATCCCGGATGTCAATTTCGACGATGCTCATGCCTCAAAAGCATTGTTTTGAAGTGATGCTTCTGTTCGGGTGCAATGGGAAACTTTTTATCATAGGAAAGCTGACCAGTATTTCGAAGCCTACATCCAACGCGTATTATGCTTGAAGAGTCCAAGAAGGCATTGAGATTAAATAATTTGCTGCTTCGGCTAATTTTCTTCTGCGCTTTTATGTTTCTAATTCCCTCAGAAATCGTTTAATGCTAGACAATTACGAGAATTCGCTTTAAGGCCAGATCGATATCTACTGCTCCTACATTCTTTAGCAATGCAGTTCTTACCTTGTCGTTCAGCATTTGGAAATATTTTAGCCAAATTGCAACACAACGAAGTAGCTTATTCAAATATGAAAATTTGTTAATGTAATCGTAGTTCGGAACGATTGTAACTGAAATTGCTATGCCTACCTTTTTACTGTTTGTGGTCATAGGCTTCCTTCCTCATTTCCAAACATTGCATTTCTGGTTGATGTAACTTCTGAACGGGCCACAATCGCTCATTCTGCGTAATGAAATGAGCGCCCTTCCATCTTCGTTTAGAGAAGAGTAGGTACAATGGGAGAAGTCCACGTGAAACAACATCGGCGGAATTTTGATCTGGTGTGATCTGGTACCAATTATCAGTGGAAGTCAGTTTTTGAATTCGACTTATGCGATTTACAACAAACGTTACATACCTAGCTTAAGCTGACTTTATTCGATAGAGTGTAATTTCTAAGTCTGTCCAGAAATATATACGATTAAACTGGATATGTATTGACGAAATGACTTTCTCTGCAAGTTGAGCCAGAAAAAGTGAGTCGCAAAGTTCGAGTCTGGGAATGGTAGATTTCCGTAAAGGTGCGACTCTTGGCTTACCGCACAATAAACGAACGAAATGCTTCCCATCATTATCTGTGGACCGTACATATATACAATAACCATATCCCTTCTCTGAAGCATCGCCAAAGAAATGGAGTTGAACTTCCCGTAAATTTACAGCTGGAACTAGGATGACACGTCTGGTGATTATAATATTCGAATGTGTGGGTAACTGAAGAGTAATTCTGTCCCATTGTTCTATCAAAGTAGGAGGAAGAATCTCGTCCCATCTAATTTCAGGGTGCGTCCATAAGGTCTGCATGAAACACTTTGCTAGGAACGTAACTGGTGCACAAAAGCCAAGAGGATCGTAAATAGATGCTATGGTCGACAATACTGTGCGTTTAGTATGAGATTTATAGAATTTAAATTATACTTTGGAATTTTTAGATGATCTATATTTCCGGAGCTCAAAGCCACCACAATATAGTATATTCGTAATATTTCTCCGCAAGGCCTTCGCTTCTTTAATTGTCGGTGCACCTGTAAGGAGGTCATCTACACAAAATGTTTGAACAAGCTGAGAACTATCAAAACACCACAGTATTCTATGCAGCGGTCGCTCCTCTTCACGGATTAATACCTGACGATACATTTTAGCAATGTCTGCATTTATAACGTCCGTATGTAGGTACTCTAAAACGCATGAGAATAGAAAGGAGATCTTCTTACACTGTTGGGCCGACCTTGAAATCGTCATTTAAAGAAACACCACAGGAGCACTTCGCTGATGCATTAAATACGACACGAAGATTTGTTGTAGTTGACGAGGGCTTTTGGACTCCATGATGCGGCATGTAATAGGACGGTGAATGCTTGGTTGTCATCTTTCACTGATTGAATATATCCGAGCTGTTTGTATTCACACATAAAATTGTGATACTATTGCTTGAGAATTGGTTTCGTAGACAAGGGCCTTTCAAGACTATACATCGTAAAGTATTCTGTTTTGAGTCACTTAATTTTTTGTAAGTTGAGCACAAAGGAAGCGATACTACATATCGTCCTTCTTCTGAACGTACAGTGCTGCGAACAAAAGGATCTTCACACTCTCGATCCTCCATAGACCATCGATTAGGTGAACTGAATGATTCAAGTTCCCAGAATTTTTTAATATAGTTATTAAGATCATAGATGGTACAAAGAAACGAAGTTGAAGAAACTTGAGAATACTATAACGGCTGGGATTTTGCCCATTATATTAAGATATCGATGTCATCTGGATGGCAAAACAAGGGATCAGCTAGCTTTCCACTAAGTTCATTGCATATATAAAAGTTGTCCATGTTTACTTGGTGTAGATTAGTTTACTGGTAATTTTAGGAGTAACAGCGAAATTAATTGTCCAGTCAGCAGGTGAAATTCTAGAAACCACATTTAATGTCACTGGATATTAAATAAAATTGTGCTGTTCACCTATACCGTTTATTACTAATCCAAGCTGGGATTTAGGTAATTGTAGCAACTGTGCTAAACGTTCTGTCATGAAGTGAGACATGGATGCGCTATCTAGCAAAGCTCTGCATTGGTGCATGCATCGAATAGAATCATAAATATTTACTGCAGCTGTCGCTAATAATATCTGTGAGACATTGCGAACAGGACTTGTAGTTATGTTGCTTAGAACTGCAGCTAGGTGATCGAATTTGTTGTCGGGTTCGACTATTTGCCCTTCTGATTACGTTACGCTGGTTTTTGAGTGCTGGGAAACAGTATAATGTAGAAGCGTATGATGCTGCCGATGACACACTCGGCAAGAACCATACTTGCACACTTGTGAGCTATGCTGAGAGTTCAAGCAGTTGTAGCATAAATTAAGTTTCCCTACAAGTTCGTGTCGTTCATATACACTCATTGTAGAGAATGTTGAGCTCTTGAAAACTGAGTGATTTGGTTTGCACACCTGACAAGATGACGCGAGTGATGTTGCTAGGAGATTGCGACTATTGTTCTCATCTTGATATGTTGGTGTTAATTGACCCACGGGCTGTTTTGGTGGCTGTATCGAAGACATAGCCTCGAGTACCCGCAGGCGGGAGCTTAAAATATCCATGTACTTTTCTGTAGTTTTAGTTTTGTCCACAGGAACCTTTTGTTTTATTTCCATTCGTGTTCTGGTATATAATTTTGTCTATAAATGATGCGTTAGCAAAAGGTCCCAATGTTCAGTGGGTACATTAAGCGCAGTGAATGCTATAAAGTTCTCCCAGGAGTTGTATATAAAGGCTTGTAACGAAGTAACTGTATTCTTGCACGTTGGAAAGTTCATATATATTTCGCATATGTTTCGTAATTATTCGAATTTCATTGCCGTACTCTTTAGCAAGTGCTTTCCACGCGCTTTCATAATTTTCATCGCGAGCAAATAATGATATCTGGAGGAATTAGAAAGAATTGTCTTGTTATGTATCAAATCCAAATAGGCAAAGCGAAATTTAAGCCAGTCTACTGGCTCACCACTAAAGGAAGGCAATTTTATGTCTGGTAATTTAACAGCTGCTAATTGCGTTGTACCTGTAGACTGTGTTGAACTGCCACTTGTATTCAAGGTGGGGTTGTCAGCAATAATTATGTTTGACTTCTGCTTAGATCTTCTGAGTTCGAGTACTAGCGATTATAAGAAACCATACTCTTCCTCGAATTGTTCCCTGATGGCGAAATCCAACTGATCGTGATCGAGTTGTTCCAGTTCTGATTGAGTATTTTGGTACTTTTCATATAATTATGGAAGTCTATGGTGGATCGATTAACATTCAGTGACTACGGCTTTATAATTCTCAATTTGATTTTTAAAATATGTAATTCTTCCTTTTATGCCCCTGCGTTGGTTTTTTCAATGATCCAACTGAGATGCTATACTCAAATCCAGTTCTTGAGTTCTGTTTCTAGAAGCTTTGATTACACCAGGAGGGTGATTCTGTGCTCTTTGTCGTTCTATTTAGTCGTGAATTTTGACATATTTTGTCGAGGTTTTACTTTTAACACAGTTCATTTTTAGTCTTCACTATTATATACCACAAAATGAACTATAATGAATTTTCGATGAACAAACATCAAAAAACACGACTAAATAATCGACAAATTAGTCAGCTGCTCCCACAGGTTGTGACAAAGATTTTGTGCTGTGTGACAAAGAAATGTAAAGTGCTTCAATTCGCTTACACTACGTTACTGCTTTAGGTACATCGAATATATCGAGTATAAGGATGGTAAGTACATATTCTATATTAAAATATCTTTGTTTTTCAATTATTATATTTATTTAACCCAATGGCCACAACAAAACTTTGGGTACAGCGATTGAGATATGAGTGAATTTATTCAGCTTAACACAAGCTCGGTGTAGTGACACGTTTAATAAATAAACGGTGAATAATACATGCATTTCATCACTTACTCAATGTAATTTACTTAATCTAGTAGATATCCTATAATAATACCTACCTAACCAACTACTGTTCCTGCTTTTCTTTTCCTCAGAGGCGGATTAACCATAAGGCGGGATTGGGCGATCGACCGGGGCGTAAAGTCAAAGGGGGCGAAACCGAAAATAGAAAGTAAAAAATTATTATAAATAATAGAAAAATAATCAGAGCACCCTGATAATACCACGAAATAGCTTCCAATGTAAATTAATTTAACATAATTAGGAATAATTGACTGGTCTGGCAGCCCTGCGTTTAATTGCATGCTTTAGGGTGAAAGCAAGGTTAGCGATAGTTTTATTGATGAGATTATAAAATCATATTGAGTTCAAGATTTATATCAGCTTGACTTTAAAAATTCAAAGAGAGTTTATGAACAGGAATTCAGATATGCAACAAGAAAAATGTTTTATATTCAACTCGTCAATGGCGAAACAGTTCGCCGTGATTGGCTCTTGTATTCTTCATCTACTAACAAAGTATACTGCTTACAGTACAAATTATTTAGCAGTCGGAATACTCAGAATGTGAATGCATTTGTTTATGGTTTCAATGATTGAAGGCATTTGGAGGGAATAGTTGATCATGAGCAATCGCTTGACCACAAAAATAATATCACTACATACATTCTCAGAGTTAAGATACAAGGCAGGATGGACACTACTCTATAAATACAAAGGCTGACTGAAGAAGATTACTAGAGGAATGTTTTAAAGAGAATTCAAGCAGCACTGACATTTTTATCTCAACAAGGACTGCCATTCAGAGGACGGATAGAATATTTGTGTAAGATTCATCAGAAAATTATGAAAATTATTAATTGTCCACTTTCATCCTTTTTTAAAAAATCATCTGGAGTTAAAGACCAACCAAAGAAGAGGAAATATATCTTATATTTCCAAAACTATAGTGACGAATTTATTGCCTGTATCGGAAAAATGATGAGGGAAAAGATACAAATTGAAATAAAAAAGTAAGAAAGCTACAAATGGTTTAAGACCAATTCTTATGATAATGACTGCCCTGCCCGTATGCATTTTCGTATGGTCACACATTTGATTTTTGAAGTGGTTTTTCGCATTTATTTCTAAAACCGTTCATCGGACAGAAACAATGATTATAACCAATTTTATAGGATTTTATGTTCTGAAGAACTTTTCAGTACATTAAAACTGCCTAGGACTGATCGTTTTTACAGTATACATAAAAATTCTAAATTTTTATATGGCAACACCAACAAGAGGTTGCCCGATTTAGTCCATTTTTGAAATTATATCTACTACTTTTATGAAAACCCACGACAGACGGACGGACAGGCAAAAGTCAAAATAACATTTAATAATATACGTGGGTGTCTAATCCATTTTGCTCTACCAACATAATTTCTAAGTGTTACAAACGGAATGACAAACTTAGTATCTATATCCTATGATTTCATCTAGGGTATCAAAATGTAAATATTGCAATGTTGATTCAACCCCTGATATATCCCGAACAGACCAGACTTTCATAATTAGATACACCCATCAGAATGGTAAAGTGGCTGAACGTTTTATAAAACTCATAAGCAAGATCGGATACAAAGCTTCGGACTTGAAGGAAACTATTATAAATACTTTAATAGAACTAGATCTAGATATAAACCATTACAGACGGCAAGCTTATGATAACGCAAGCAAAATGTCGGGTCAATACGCAGGACAGGATTAAAATCATGAATTAAGGAGCATAGTGATTAGCTTTCTATTTTCTTGTTCTGCACATTCGCTTAATTCAGTAGGAAGTTATTCTGCCTAATGCTGCTTGAGTAATACTTAATTTTTTATGTTCGTTAACGCGTTTTATACCTTCATTTCTGATTCAACATATCGTTGGGAAATACTGGGGGATGCAATTTAATCTTTAAATATGTACTGCTACTTGTCTGCCAAAAATAAATTCGACGACAACATGGTCAGCAGGAGCAGATACAGTAAAGGTAATGTATGAAGACTATGAAGCTTTCTAATCTGCTTTGGAAAAGTGGAACAATGAATCTTCATAACCACCTAAGGTCCAAGTTCAAATAAGAGGCATGATAAAAACGATGAAAGCTTTAGAAACTAGAGTTCTACCAGCTTTTTTGAACTACATGCTCATACACTTTGATAAGTCCAGTAAAACGCTGCAAAAAATAAACACGGACGTACTTTTGGTTATGAAATTATATGAATTATCACTTGAAATTAAAAAACGTCTGAAAAATAATTTTAAGGAAGAATTACTGGGTGTCAGGATTTTCAAATCAATAACCAAAGAGCCAAAAAAGAAAGCTACAAGGCGACACAACTAGATTAAATAAGAAACCCTTTAATGGAAGGGAGAATATGCGACCAAATGTTTTTATTACAATTATAGACATACTTGTTACTGAGCTAACAAAAAGAAAATAGCACATACATACGTATGACAAAATTTTGGATCTGTTCGGGTTTTTGGAAAAAAATGAATTATCATCTGACGAGGAACGAAAGCACAGCATCTGACGAGGAACGAAAGCACAGCTACTTAACGACATTATGTATATAAAAACGATCTGAATGATTATTTTCCTCAGAAATGTGTTCAGTATAAATATTTTTTGATTAGTAGTAGTCACAATGGCAGCCAAAAATTTGGGAGAATTTCTACAATGTTCAAAACCTGAAAAACTAATCTCGACGTTTCCTAATATCGGGGTAGTACTGAGAATTTGTCTCTGCCTTCCATCTACCAATGCCTCTGGAGAGAGGTCTTTTTCCACATTAAGGATTTAAGAATATCTCAGGAGCACATCTTCAGATTAGAAAACAATTAACATGGCATTAATCATGAAATTTCTCGAAAAATTTTGAATTCTATTTCTGAAGATTTATATATAAAGAGATCTGTATCATTAAATCAAGGAAAAAATTGTTAAGCTGCAGTAAGCATTTTTCCGAATGTTCACTTTTAGTTCAAATAACTATGTAGTCTTGAATTAATACTGGTCACAAATATAGTCTAGAATTTCCTAACAAAAAGCCTTAGGTTTTTTTCTTTCCTGAAGTATCTTTACATTAAAAAATTGAAGGGAGGGCTCAGGAAAGGGCGAAATGGTTTTGATCGGCCAGGGGCGAAAAAAGTCTTAATACGCCCCTGCTTTTCCTACTGCCCTGAGGGGAATAGTGTAAGAGTAATATTGTTGACTAGGTCATATGCTTATAATTAAGTAGATCTATGTATCCATTGTATATGGACGTGGCCTCGGCCAGGGTCTTTCAATAAAGCGTTTTTGAATTGTATTGTATTGTATTTAAATGACTAAACCTAAAGATAATGTATATAGGTGGTATATAAAACAACGGGCCGAAATCACTTTATGACTCTAGAGATGGAATGGCGGATATAAATTTGATATGCTTTGTTATCTAAATAACCAACATTATTATCAAATTATTATCCAATATTATTAAGATGAGGTTGAACTGATGCATTATTAGTTTTCATGAATAACCTAACGATTGGCAGTTTGATTGGCAGTTCGAATTTGAATGGTGTCTTGTGATATTGAGGTATGAAGTAATCCTGCATAAATGGAAATGTGTTTGGCTTTTTTTTCCAGCAAGGCAGTTGGCTACAGTTAAAACTCCATCTGATCGAATTATTGATGCGCTGCTCTCTCGTAAGCTCTTTGATTCCGTAATCGTTTGGAAGTTCTCAGAAATACCACAAATGAATATTCACCATTATTAACAGTATTATTTTGAACTAACTTCGCATCTGCTCTCCGTTTGTTATTCAAAAGTTTGAGTTGTTTGTAGTTGCTGCTATAACCGCAAATATATTAAAACATTCCTGATCATGTAGTTTCAAAGGGACTGTGTGATGCTAGTTCTCAAAGAAGTTGACTTTATGTTGCCTAAAAGCACACACAAAATTAAATATTTTCACATTTCTGCTTTAGCCTAAATACTGAGCACGAAACTAAACAACCCTGTTAATTTGGTTATGTAAGCAAATACATATGTCCTTTATTGATTCAAATGAAGGTACTCACTTTTGAATATAAATATGTAACTCCTCTGTGTAGATATGTATCCAAAGATATAGGCACGGTTTGAAATTTGCTCTAAAAAATATATCTTGTGTAACGCTTTATTCAAGTAGTAAATAAATGAGATTGTTAAAATGACTTCATTATTTATTGTACATGGCTTGTTTCCACAATTATTATTAATTCGTTTTCGATTAAAAAAAATTTGTTTGATCCTCTATATTAAATGCTGTGAAACATTGGCACTGTCTGTATTAATTCTTATTCGAACCAGTAGTTATTATTATTAGGGTTTCCGCTCCGCCCAGACCAGGTAATAAAACCTTTATAGAAAATCAACGTTTTTATATTCTCTAAATTAAATCATAGGGTAATCTACGTTTGTAATTCCGTTTGTAACACCTGGGGGTAAAGATTGTAGAACAAAATGGATTAGGTTCGGTAAAATAAAAAAAATTATTTTGATTTTTGCATATCCATCGGTTTTTATTGTACTGAATAGTTCTTCAGAATATAAAATTCTATGAAATTGGTTATAATAATGTTTACTGTCAGACGAACCGTTCTAGAAATAGATGTGAAAAACCATTTCAACAATCAAACTTGCAGAGATGGCTGACCATACGAAATTTCATGCGGTCATTCATCTAGGTAGGAATTGGTCTTTTAGACCAATTCAAGCTTTTTACTTATTTTTTCCATACAAATCGGAAACGAAAAACAAAAAACATTTCAAGTTTTAATTCAGTAGATCCAACTTTGGAAGTTGCGTAGACTTTGCAAGACTCGAACGTGTAAAATCTGATGAATCCCAAGAAAAGAAGCATAGAAGTATACGTTGAAATTAACCAAGAATTTTGTGCATTTCAGAGTAAATTTTCGTTAAATCTAATTGCTGCAATACGGTTTTAGGGAAGCGAAATGGCTTGCAATTTCCGAAAGATAATTTTTTTTACCACCTGTAAAATATTTATATATATGTAATATGCATTGTGGACCCACTTATCTAATGATTTTCGCAAACTACATAGATTAACTGTTTTTTAAACCTTATTGAAATGGGAATACGAGATAATTATGCACTATTTACTACCTTATATGCGCCTTCGTATGATTCTATATTTGCCCATGTGTTTCTCTATAGGATTTTTTTTGCAGTGCGGTTGTGTTCCTTACATACTTATGTTGAAAAATCATTTCTTCCTGCATGATGTATGTATGTATATATGTAAATATATATATATATATATATATCTAAATATACGTCCTCCAAGAACTCGGGAAGTTTATTTGCTTTGACACCGTGTCGAGAACTCTACAGTAGGCTATGTGCGAGATCCATACCGTATTTCGAGTGGATTGTATTCTCGTAATTAATAAGATCCAAATAAGTTAAGTGTACTATTGTACTATATTTCTTGCGTTCTTGTATCATTTCAATTAACGCAATTGTCACTACTTCAGAGTTTTGAAGTCTCTCTCTTATTCTTCTTCTGTATTTCTCTTCATCCAATATTGAAATAATTGTAGTGGTCATCCTCCTTTTTGTGTAGTTCTTTCCTCCAAAATTTAGGACGGTATGATACATAAAATTTAGTACAGCTACTGAAACAGCTGGGTGGGTTGCCTTAGAGACCAAATTAATGCATCCTATCACAAGTTGTGGAAACTGAATGCCATTCTTACACATAAAAGTAGCCCAAAGGGCAGCAAACTCCCTTTTTTCCCGGAATTTTGTTTTTTTTTAAGCCATTATACAAACGGATGAACAAGAGGCAGTACGAAGGATTGCTGGAGAGTATGAAGGAAAACTTCTTATCTCTGCATGGACGCCACCCCAGCATCTCGGGTGCCCAAACAAAGGACGAAATATGGACCAAAATAAGGGATGAATGTAATGCGTTGGGGACAGACGATGCATCAGGATGGAAGCGCGTACGCTATTATTATATTTTATGCTTTTATATTGTTATGGTGTGTCAATTATGTTCGCTTTCCTATTCCTTTAGTAATGGATTGATATTAAGAGCAAGTTGAAGGAAAAAGTAAAAAGAAAACGGAATTACATCAACCAAACCAGAGGAGACCCTCCATGCAAAATTAGTTTTACCGAAGGAGAGCATGACATTATAGAAATGTGCAGCTTCGAAAACTTAGACGGGCTTGCTGCTGTTTGCGAGGGTGGTTTGGTTGTTCCAGATGCAACCCATTTTTCCATTCCTTCAGTAAGTGTTTAAATTTAAGTTGTATTAAGAAATTTTAACAATATTTAGTGTAGACATCGAGGGCCACCCAGGAATTATTGGAAGAACGGAGTGGTGTTGGACTGGGAGAGGCGGGCAGTTCACCGGCGAGGACATCGTTAACGCCTACGTCACCATTGTTTTCGCCAATATGTCTTTCAGCACCTGTAGGCCTCGAAAGTCAACCTGCTGCAGGGAAACGTAGCGCCAATCCTGCATATAGGAGAATAATAGTAACGGAGTCTCCTCCCTCCAGAAATGCAGGCTCTGCTAGAAGAAGCGTTGCTAGAAAGATGGTCTGTGTATTTAAAATCATTTCAAATTTCTAAGTTAATTATTTCCTTATATTTTTCTACGCAGTACTCTACCTCGCTGTCCCAGAATAGTGTAAGATCCTTGGAGCTTCAAAAGGAAGCCCTGAAGCAGTGTACGGAGCAGGCGAAAAATCTGCGTCGCATGGAGGCTTTGTCTGAGAGGCAGACAGTTGCTGCAGAAAAAAATACATCATTACTGGAACAGTTATGCGCACAATTAAAAAACAACTAAAAAATAAATTTGTTTTTTATTTAATTTGTTGGAATCCTTAAAACTAGTCAGTAATATTAACAACTAATAATGATGGTGCTACCGCTTGCACTACTCTCCCCCTGACTTTTTTACCAGCTGTCAAATGGTCGTCGGATATGTTGAATGGTGCAAGAACAGTAGCACCATGAACTGAAGGCAGCGTTGGAATATCCTCACTGGTAGAGTAGTCATCTGAATATCTGTTCAGTATCAGAAAATTGTGGAGCACTGCAGTTGCATTTATAATTTTTGCAGCAGCAGTGGGGTTATAATACAACTTTAGTTCCCCAATAATACATCTAAATATTAAATTATCATACACTTTGACTTAAATCAATTATATCAATTTACCAAAACCGATTCTTCCACACTCCATCAACCCTTTCTATTTGGCTGCGAATTCGCTTATGTTGGACATTATAGTTTTCTTCCGTCCTGTTTATTGGATGGGCTATTGGCGTAAGCAACCATGGCTGCAATGGATATCCGGATTTACCTACAATTTAAAGGTATATATATTTTAATAAGTTTAAGTTTTAACTAGTATATTGCAATATCCAACATTTTTGCTCATTCGCAGATACAAATTCATTTTCGAAATGGGCTAAAATTATACCATTTCCCCAAACGAAGCTGTCATGAGTGGAGCCACAATATCTCGCTTTAATATTGCGGATTAGCATTCGATGATCACAGATCTGAAATGGTATTCAAATTATTATAACATGAAATGAACGGTAATAAATTAGACTTGCTATTTGTGTGTTTATTGTGTGGTACCCTTTCCTCCTGACATAGGTGAACTTCACATCCTTTTTTAAGGCACTCACTTCAATTTGGGTGCAGTCAATTAACCCTATTACTCCCGGAAGTCCTTGGTCTTCAAATCTTAAATTAAAGTTGTTGTTAGTACAAATGGATGTTTTTGTAATCATTACACTTACGCGCTCTGAATTGCAGCTTTTTCATTTAGGCATACAGGAAAACGTATATACTTTTCCATTTTCTTGTTACATAGCTCTGTAATATCTCTCATGGCACGAGAAACGGAGGACTGGCTAAGGTGTGTTATTTTTTTCACGCTTTTTGGTACCTACCCGTGGCGTAGGAATTGAGGGCTACCATGAACTAAAATAAAATGGTAAAGTTTTTACAGATGTGAAATATTTTTCCACATTTACAACCATCAAATGGAATGGAATTGCCCTAGGATGCTCATCTGCATCATAAATTCCTTCCAGTTCCTCTATTAGAGCTATTGCAAGCTCCTGGTTGAATCGGAAGTGTGCGATAAAACTAAAAATAAATATTTTCGACTTAATATTTGCACTTACGTTTCACACTTTACTTACGCCTCAGTGCTCATGTGAAAAGGATTGTCCCTTTCCCTTAACTGCCTCTGCAAAATTGCTACTCCCATTCGACTCTCGAATGCTACATGTTTGTTTAAGGAATTCATTTCTGGGGGAAAATTTAAAGAACTCTATTTAAAATATTGGTACACATACATATACATTGGTTATAATAATTTATACTGTCCGACGAACGGTTTTTGAAATATATGCGAAAAACCTCATCAAAAATCAATCAGATGAGTAAACATACGAAATTACTGGAGACAGTTTTACCACACTAGAATCATTGTGCAGAGTGCCAAGACCAACAATATAAAAACTTTTACTGAAGTTGTTTTTTTTTACGTATACTATGAAAAGGATCAGACCTGGGCGTTTTTACATTCTAGATGATTAAATCATATAGTATACTAAGTTTGTCAACTCTATTTAAAATATTTGTATACATATTACATATTTTGGCAATGCTCTTGTCTAAACGAGCTCCAGATATCCTGCAGTCTAGATTTTAATTCAACTTTCAACCTAGCTAGCCGGACGTATCTTTATCTGTGCTGTGATTCAGGTACCTATGCCCCGAATCACAACTATAAGAGCGATACATCAATATATCGTCCAATACGATAAATTGATGTACCACAAATTTCCAAATTTCACATTAAATTGTCAATTGCACTTAAAAATGCATTTCTATGTTGTAACAAAATTCAATTAAGAATAAATTGCATTTTGTTATCATATTAACACTCCACTCGTACACCACCGCCTACAATCAGTGCAAATCATATTTTATTTTCTTCTTGCATATGATAATGCACATAAAATAATTTGTATTTTCTCACGTGCGGTCTTTCAATGGAGTGAGAAAGCAAAAAGAAAAGCAAAAAAGGGTTTTACGAGTTGAATACATTGATACATATTTGTATCAAAAACCTGTGAACCAAAACCTTTACCAACTTGAACTAAAACACGAATTTGAAAGAAATTCAACGGGAAGGTGTAGTAGTAGAAGTATGGGATTTGTTTATGAAATACTTGGCTGGGTCTGAACTGTTGCCTTGTGACATAACATGATTATACATATTAACCCATTACATGAATACGAGCAAGCAAAGCTAACAAAAACAACTACCTGTCCGAATTCTTAAGTCCAATAGTGAAGTCCGAGATAATCTAGGTAAGGCAATAGACCTGCAAAAAGAAAATGAGAAATTCGATACGGAATCCCCTAACCCGCATCATATACATCATTATAGTATTTCTTATATTATTGTATGCATTCTACTTCCAATGCCGCTCTACAAACTTAGAGCAAAGCTAAATTGTACAAAAACAACAACAAGAGGAATAAAATCAAACCCAGAGAAGATAGAATGCACAGAAATAAAAGATGAAGCCATTTACACAATTTCGATTAAAAAAAACATTAAAATAACTCCCATAATAAACACACTACGAGTCGGTTGCACTTGAAATTGAAATACGATAACGAAAGTTTTACACACACTTTATTCAAACAATACATTTTATTACAAAGTTGCAACACTACTTTATAATTCGTTTTTTTTTGTCATTTTGAATACAAGTACATATCACGTCATATCATGGCAGATAGAATAGAATAGAAAAATCATTTATTGAAGAACCTCAGCTTAAGCTACGTAACAACGTTAGGTACATCGAGTAAATATTAGATGTTTGGCATAATTGGTATGGTACAAAGTTATTTGGCAAACTAAAAAAGGAGCAATGAGCATGCTCATTGCTGTAAAATATGATAACAGTAATGTAGTTAGATTTATGATGTCAAATAATAGCAAGCAGATTGCTTGCTACTAACAAACAATGTAATAAAACTTCTAACTAGTACTAGTTAGTTACACTTTCTGGGAAGATTTGCTTCGCTCCCGTGTGAATTTTATGCGCAACTTTTCCGCAGTTAGAGTTAATAATAGATCCGTCAGCCAAAGCTGATTCGAGTGGAAGTAAAAAAATCTTAGAGGGATCATTGCCATGATTCCAAACCGCACTGAATGCTGGCTGTTTATAAGAATCACGATTTCCGTGCATTATTTCAACCCCTTTAGTTGCATTGCAAACGCTCATATAAATGCAGTAATCTGGCCGATGATTAAACTCACATGGAAATATGTAGAGCATATCTGAAAAATATCCAACTTTAAGCCGAGTATTGGAGAGAAAAAAATATTTTTCTAGTACGTATACTTAAAAGTTTCAACTAATGTTGTCAATAGGTACTGTGTATAAATTACCTTGTTGTATCAGCGACAGGAACAGAGGTATCCTCAAGCAACTATTGATCTATTCTATATTTTACTTGTTTATTTTTTGCAAATTATTATAACTCAATACATTAATTAATTATGACATGACATGAAATGACTGTCAAAGTGATTGTCAAAGGGACTAACTGCGTCACTTTCAGTTCATTTCTAGTCCACCACAACCTGAATGAGTTGGAGGAAGAAGAAAAGCAATTCATTCCTTTGTCGTGTATTTTGACATTCAAGTTCGACAAAACCCACAGAATCACCCTACAGATGTATGTCAGCCAACCGTATATTAAATACCGTATTAGATGTGGTCCAACTTAGAGGTGTTGTGGAATGAATACTCCAAATGCACCGAAAGAAAAGTCCTAAAGACCGACTGAGTCTCGAGTAAATAAATTTACAAAGACGCGATATTACTATGACCGGGCGCTGCATCAGAACGATTTATTTGACAAATCACGATTTAAATTTTCAATTTTCCCGGTAATCCGGCTTCGAAAGGCGAAATGATGAGAAATAAATGAAATAAGACTGCCGAAAATTGTTTGAACTATATTTCTGCGAGTTGAATAAGATAGCGATAAAAAGACTTCAAAAAGCTGGTCTTAAATAAATTATGTGTAGAAAATGACAAGACCAAAAAACAAAGAAGAGAATAAAACAAAAACGGTAAGTTGCTACACAGCCTACTAATATTTTAACATAGCCTCCTGTATATTTTATAGAAGGTATCGAACACCGACCTCTTGGCATAGGTACTGCAATGTCCACATTAGGAGATCGAAATGGCTTTCAGTACAGCCATTATGCTAATGTATGTACAACCATTTTGTCCTCACAAAAACATTAGTTTCCAATATAGGTATATATCGTACACCAAGCCAACAAGCGCGTCGCAGATTCAAAATATGTTCCCCCGTCATCCAGTGGTCTATAGTTTTGCTGAATGCTGATTCTGATTCTGCTATATCATTGCATCTTTTCATTTTCCTTAAAATTATATCAATTTCCTCACTCAACCACAGAGTTCTAACATTTCAAAATCTAATTTATAGGTTATAAGGTTGTCAGCGTTGTGTAAGTCATATTTCGAGGTTCGGTTTGTTGATTCTTAGTAGCAGAAGTAATTTTTTTGCAATGTTTTTGAGATTGCTAGATTTCGATTAAATCGCTTCCAAATTTCAACCAGAAAGCACAATATAATAAACATCACCGGCATAATATAGATGTCATCGCGTTCGATACAGTTGCGGAAACATCACAGAACTCTGTCGGAACTCGTAGAACCCGAGGTTGCAATGTGAACGTCATTTCATTTGTTTGCGTACTTCGCACAGTTATATAATTTTTTTTTAAAAAATTGAGTTTATCTTCTGAAATTGACCAAAATTATTGGACCGATGGAATAGTTTTGGATTTTATTAAATTCTATAAAAATGAAGAAATATAATAATAATAAATATTCGAAAACTGGAAGCTTAGGAGAAAATTATTCTAAGCCCGGAACGTCGCTACGTGATTCCAATGTCTTCATCACTCATTTTTACTCAACTGAGCAATTCGATAGCACAAGACGGGACTATTTTTAGCACTCCAATCATCATTAAACCTCACGAATCGAGCCATAACTCATAATGAACAGCAGATGTGGACGTGTCTCGAAGATGGAAGAGCGAAAACCTGAACATGATTAGTTAAACACCACGAGCCTTATTAGCAGCTGGACCCCAAGCAGCAGCACACATAGTGGACGCAGCTTTAAACGACCATGAGAGTACTCAATATATACTCAGGAAGCATATGGAGATATTGGTGAACTTGACCAATAGCGGGAGCACTAGGATACATTCGTGCATGTGAAGTTCCATCCGGTCAGCATCTTCGCTGCTGCTGTCACCATATCCTCCAAACAAATTTGATAATTTAAAATAAAAACTAATTTTTGATATTATGTATCAGTCTTGTTTATCTTGGATTTAGTTATTGAAGTCCTTATTTGTAAAATTAATAAACAATAACAACAAATGGTTAAGACTTATAACAGAAAATTGGGAGTCCCTTCTTTTGCCTATATGTATACAGAAATTTTTTTTCTTAGAAAAACGTATCAAACTAATCAGATCCTAACTTCACCTAGCCTCACAAGTTTACCAAAGACTGATTACTACATAGCCTTAGAACAATTCTTAGAAATAACAGTAGTTAATAAAAATATAACGGCAGCAATAATAACTAATAAAAATTTACAGATAATCACACAAACTCATTATTGGGGCTTTAGTCAAATTAAAATCAATGCATTCGGAATAAGCTATATTAAAAAGACGAGATATCACAGATATTGGCTCATTCATACCGTAATTAGTACTGTGATGGGGAACTTGGAAAAAGCCATGATGAGCGTGGAGCAGTTGAAATGCTAAGAGCCGTCAGAAGTTGAGAGGAGTTAATAACACCCTGTACAATATCCAATGCGAAAGCGACTCTGGAACAGGTGCGTCTTTTACCTAGGGTATCTAAAGAAAGCAGATTAAGCCCTTTGCTAGCATATAGGCAAAGCAATGAGATCGCTCCAAAGAGGGTTACGAGCAGCAAACCTATAGTAATATGTACCGCGTAAAAAAGAGCGCAAGCAGAACAGGCGTATACTCCAAAATAGGTCTGACAAATGCGCAATAGAGCGATTTGGAGACATTCGGTTCCTCGAATTCTTCAGACAATCATCTCACTAAACCCAAAATATATATATAATATATATAGAATAATTAAATTACAGGGAACACTTTTTTGTAGAAAATAATATAGTAGTACAGTTATAGTCAAATGTCTTGCTGAAATCAGTGAAGACACAGGCAAACTGCTTGCCAGCCTCAATGGCAGGAATGCAGTTGTTAGAGAATTCTTCTAGGTAGGTAGAAGTAGATTTACCTTTTGTAAAGTTATGCTAGAAGAATCCTATTAAGGGATTACAATGAAAAGTTTGAAAGTAAGAAACTAGGGCTTCAAATAGCTTGCCAATACAAGATAAATTGGCGACTGGCCGATAATTAGGAAAATAAGGGAATGATAACAGGAAACTAGGAAAGCCGCCATTATGAATAGATCAATTAAATAAATAGCGCAGAATAGGGACTGGAGACAGACGGAACTTGTTCAAAACAGATGCAGGAACACCATCAAGACCACTAGAAGAGCACTCCGACAACCCCGAAATGTGCCTCAGTAAGTTCGCCAAGTAAAAGGTCTCCCATTTAAAGAGAAGTGATGGAAATTTCGCGACATGCCTAAAAGTAGAAAAGGCAGTTATAAAAGAGGTCTATGAAAAGGTTATCAATAGTAGAGGCATCGTTACTTCCCACACCCCAAGAATCCAGAATTCCATAATCGCTTAGGCTCAGAATACAGGACTAGTTTCATTTTGCCAATATAATCAACGTTGGCGCACTCAGACCTCGTAACAAGCTCACAATGAAGGGTTGAATATAATAAAGGGTCCTCATAACTCCCCGAAGCATCAAGCCCCGCCCAGCAAATTAATTGCCCAATAGAGTGAAAAACAAAGAGCATTCAGCACCTGAAAATAAGCAAATTAGCAAAAAATTTAAATCAGGTATATAAACACAAAACCTTTCAGAGTAAATCAATAACAGAATTATTCAGCTACCTACTTTGCTACGACCAATGTGAATTGCATGTTGCAATAATCCTTTGTCGTTGCTCTTTCTTAGTGTTTCTGTCAGAGTAGCGGCACCGATAAGCGATTTCTTCCAGGCTATCGATTTGACGGCACTAAAAGCGTTTCCACAAATTTATCTACGATGACAACTTCGAAACGACCAAACGTCTGCTTCTCATACAAAATGCACAGCAACTTGCTGGCTACAGAATTCTACCATCTCAACTAACTGTTTGTTCACTGTGGAACGTGACAAATTACCGGAATAGGAATCGAAGGGATTCCATTTTGGCAACTGTACACTTGCAGGGATTCAAAAGTTTTTCTTTTCTATTTAATTGAAAATCCACTATACATAGTTAGAAATGAACAACTGTAGTTAACTAGTTGAGCTCCTCTAAATCGTCCTCTAATTGAAATGGCTTTTGGCTAACTCCTCTCTCTTACAACTGGTAAAAGACAATTAGCAATGCTGGAAATTTGGGCAATTAATAATGGTTTGCTCATTAATTTTATAGGCGTTGATGGAAGAAGATAGTTTCAACATTATAAAAATTAAATTAAAGCAATTTTTTTAAGGGAAGTAAATTGGGGGAGTGAATTGTGGAAAGCACTAAAAATGTTTATTTTTATACCCTAGATGAAATTTATAGGGTATACTAAGTTTGCCATTCCGTTTGTAACACACAGAAATAATGATGGTAGAGCAAAATGTATTGGACACCCTCGCATAAAATTAAAAGTTATGTTGATTTTTGCATGTCAGTCTGTCCGTCCGTCCGTCCGTCCGTGCGCACGTTAACTCGAGAACGCGTTCACTTAGAAAGCTGAAATTTTGCACACGGACATTAAAAAAAAGTAAAATTAAGTTCGAAAATGAGACAAATCGCGAAACTCCCTCGTGCGGTTGCCAGTCAAAAATTTCGTTTTCCACTATATATTTGGACACTACCTGGGAACACGTCGACATAGAAGCTGAAATGCGGTACATTGTGTTTTCATAGAAATAGCAAATAAAATTTCAAAAATGGACTAAGTCGGGGCAACCCCTTCGTGGTGTTGCCATATCAATTTTGTTCTTTACATATACTTTGAAAACGATCAGTCCTAGACGTTTTTATTGTAGTAAAGGCTTCTTCAGAATAAAAAATCCTAAAAAATTGTTTGTAATCATTTTTTCTGTCCGACGAGCCGTTCTAGAAATATATGCTCGAAACCAATGCAAAAAATCAAAATTGCTCAAATAGGTGACCATACGAAATTTCATACGGGCATTCATCTAGGGTATCATAAGAATTGGTCTTAGACCAATTCTAGCAATTTCACTCGTTTTTCTTTAGGTTTATAATAAATATTGGCACGAAAACTTGTGTGTAAGATGATGGTTTCAGGGATGAGTGCAGTATCACCCTACGTGTATAAACTGGGTCTAAGAAAAATTTTGTTATGTCGTTTGGCCATGCACTGCTTTTTCTAACTTATGATTTGAACATTGGGGTCGATCAGCATTAGCATAATAGGACTTGCATGTTCAGAGATTCAAACAATACTGATTACAGCCCCTTTCACAAAGAATGGGCATTAATGCCTTGGGATCCACAGACGTTCAAGTCCCCATTATAAATTCCATATTCTATTACTAAATGTAATATAGTCATCACGCCCGAGTATGCAAAACGGTTGTCGATTGCTTACTGCGGAAATTGGGAGCATGATCGTGGAACGCGATTGGCCATAGAAGAACTTTACGCCAAGAACTTATTAGAACCAAGCTGCCTATAAGTGCGAACGAAACAAAACCACTGTCGGAGCCCGTGCAGCTTAGCGAAGCTATTTTCGATTCACATTGAGTCCTGATCTAACGCCTAAGGTCCTATTTACACTATCCATCAAGTTTTCGCCAATCATCCGTCCATCAGTTCATCAGTTTTCATTGCATTCGCCCTAGATCGTCATCTGTACATAATTTTACCTCCATCGCATGCAAAGCTCAGAGTGAAATTGGGTAAATATATTAACACTGAACCATTTGAACGTCTCTGTGGTCTCCTGGAAGGCCGGCAGGTTGTTGGCGGCACAATTATCATGCGCCCGTAATCTAGTTATTGCGATACGTGAATGATTGAAAAAGCACGCCACTTAAAACGTTAAAATATTTATTCACTTATATACTTAATACTAGATAATTATTAAATGGTTCGCTTTTTTGAGTGCGTCAAATATGCCGGTCGCCAGTTGTGCTGCCCGTAGTCAGAGCGTACATGCAAAAAATGAATAATGTGGTGAAAATTGATGCCACTGGTATAAAGTTAGTGGTTTTAATTGTTTGTCTACAAATTATACACTTCACTGTTAAACAAGACCTTTAATACTCGATAAAATTAAAATACTAATAGCTCACTTTATCAAATTTCAATAAACGGAAAATATAAGGTATATAATAAATACAATAATGTTGTTGCAATAAACTTTTGTACTCACCTGATCTATGTTTGGCAGTTGATTGACTTGATTTCAATAATTTTAATTGAGGTTGGGATCGGGATATTCTTTATTCTGGTCGATACCCAGAATAAAGTGAGGTGAGTAGTTCTTACTGCAGTCGGAACCCACAGAATCTTTATTGCAGTCGTTACCCACAACAAAGTGTATTACTAGTAATTTTCTTATTACATTCGTTACCCGTAATAAGAATCTTTATTGTAGTCGTTACCCACAATAAAGTGTTTTGTTAGTAGTTTTCTTATTACAGTCGTTACCCGCAATAAGAATCTTTATTGTAGTCGTTACCCACAATAAAGTGTTTTGTTATTAATTTTCTTATTACAGTCGTTACCCGTAATAAGAATCTCTATTGTAGTCGTTACCCACAATAAAGTGTTTTCTTAGTAGTTTTCTTATTACAGTCGTTACCCGTAATAAGAATCTTTATTGTAGTCGTTACCCACAATAAAGTGTGTAGTATTAGTAAAACTTTTTATTACAGTCGTTACCCGTAATAAGAATCTTTATTGTAGTCGTTACCCACAATAAAGTGTTTAGTGTTAGTAAAATATCTTATTACAGTCGTTACCCGTAATAAGAATCTTTATTGTAGTTGTTACCCACAATAAAGTGTTTTGTTAGTAATTTTCTTATTACAGTCGTTACCCGTAATAAGAATCTTTATTGTAGTTGTTACCCACAATAAAGTGTTTTGTTAGTAATTTTCTTATTACAGTCGTTACCCGTAATAAGAATCTATATTGTAGTCGTTCCCCACACTAAAGTGTTTTGTTAGTAGTTTTCTTATTACAGTCGTTACCCGTAATAAGAATCTTTATTTAGTCGCTATCCAAATAAATCTCCTAATCTAGTCGCAACCCAGAATAAGAAAAAATTATTTCAATTGTCAACCAAACAAAGTGTTAGACTGTTAATAAATATTTACAACACTAGGAAATACCACTAAGGAAAAATTATCAAGTCACTCACTGCACTGCCAAACTGAAAAAGAGATCGAGTCAAGTTAAAATGCTGTTTATAGAGCCATGGTTTGCACACGGCACCAAAGAACGGTAGTCAAAGGCGCATGGCAACAATAATTGGCATAGCAACAATAATCTAGCAAAGCAACAATAACCCAGCATAGCAACTGCAACTCATCATGTGTTTAAGCAGTGTTACCATTTTAGTCATGGCTGTTATCAAGCTGTTTTTTGCTAAATATCTTTAAAGTAATTTAAACAAATTTATGTTAATTTCAATCAATATGGTATAAAATGACTTTCGCTTTGTTAAATATACTTACTTGCAACGAAAACAAATTAATTTTTACAGTATGTGCTGACTAGAATTTTAATGAAATAAAAATTCGAATCATAGTTACTTCCTCGAACTTGATTCATGGTAATAGGGAAATTTGATTGATCCATGGAATTGTGTTTGATTCGATGTCTCTAGTGCAATATAGATGGCACTATTTCGTTCCACTACGTACTTTCCTTCCATTTTATCTTAAAATGTGTTTCATTTCTCTAAGTTGTTAGCATTGTGTGATATAGTTGTATTGACGTGACAGCTGACATGGTGTAACAAAATGTTTATATTTGGTTCTTGGTGGTTTCTTTTGTGCAGAATCCACGCGGGAAATTATGCATTTCTGCCGCTCAACATAGCAGTTTTATGGGTAGCAGTGCTAACAAGTGTGATAACAGGATAAATTGAGCGCTGATTTCGACCCACAAGACATCCCTGCAAGTTTCGGATATATTTGCGGGGAAAATCCTTTTCTTACATTGTTCAACAAATCTAGTTGGAATCAGAGAAAATTCTGAGATCGGAAAATTTTCTAACAATACGCTTATTGAAAAGTAAGACGTTTCTGACTAATACTATGTTCGCTTTGTTTGATGACTACCTTTTGATTAAACGTCGGGGTTGAATGAAAGTTCTTCAGGTATTATCTTAACAAAATCTTTTGCTCTTGCAGTTTCTTTGATATTGTTGTTACCTTTTTACTCTTGGGAGTACTACCAGACTCTCCAGGGAGATGCCTTCCAGAGTGATCAACTTTTTGAAATTTTATTTGTGGGAATTGGTTTTTCATGAAATGCCTAAATGTGGAGTAACCCATTAGTTTTTCATCCGTGATCTTTATATAAATAATATACATCCGCTTGATTGATACCGTAGATAACTTGATTCTTGTTGAAATCTGTAAGATTAAGAAATTTTCTAACGTAATTCTCAACATTTCTCTAAACATCTAGAGAAAACGCGTTATGTACCTTCTTTCCTAAATTTCCATGGATTCGTGGTGTTACGCCATGTGATAAAACATGATTTCTTATCCTCTTAATATGATAGAGTGCTACATTTTCCAAAAATAGATAAGCTTCCAGACATACTCGCTTTACCTGATAGACATACGTTTCTCGTTGACGTTGCCGTTCTTTCTGCCTAGAAGTTGTTTTGCTATTGGCCATACAAGCCATTGTTACACCCATTAAATACATATCATGTTCGTTTTTAGTTAGCTCTGCTATCTATGTTTGTACACTTTATCGGAACCTAATCCTATGAAACAATTATATGAGCATTCACAGCCATTCCGAAGACGAGCAGCAACTGCTTCAGATGAATCTTTGTCTTCTTCGTCCTCGGAAGTATCAGAATTATCACAAGAATATGCATTATGAAGGTTCTTTTTACGTTTCTTTTCTTTCTTTCAGGATAGAGACACTCAGGCCAGCATATACTGCTGTCACTGGGTTCGATCCTGAACACCAGTAGACTGAAAATGAGTGGGGAAGGAAGTGACAATCCGATGTTTCTCTCCTTGGCCGTTTAGCGCTCGTGTCGCCGTATTATTATTCTGTGTTAATGCAATAGATTAACATCATGTACTTGGCTGTATTCAATGTGGTAGCCGCTGCTACACCACTCCCTTTTGCGAAGTTGGCCTGGCTAGAGCATTTCTTAATTCGATGTCAACCTTTTAATCTTAGATAATTAGATCTTAACTAAGTTGTACAGTAGTATTTCATTCTAAGAGCAAAATGTTATTAATATAATTGAGACAATTTAGCCTGACTGTTTACTTTAAAAATTGTATATATTTGCAAATTGGAATTCATAAGTGGTTATTATTTTAGTCTATGTGTTATATAACTATCGAGTAAATTTATATAAATTTTATGTCTTTTCAATTATTGTATCTGTTTCTGAACTAATTCTCCACTGAGAGTATGTACTTACAATTGAACAAGACTTTTCGTTTGGACTCTGAACGAGTAAATTAATTGGAAGTGAAAACGTTTGGGTTAGGAATGCATGCTGGTTTCAATCTATCCACATTTATTTTCCCTTCTTTCATGTTATTGAGGACTGTGGTCTTGCTAGCACTTGTAATGGTCCAATGTATGGAGGATTAAGACTTCCTTTTAAAATGGGGTCTCGAACGAAGACGTGAGTGCAAGTTGCTAAATCTTGCGGTAAGAAAGTTTTTTTTTGGGTCTTGGTTCTTTTGTTTTCCGGTCGTATTTTGCTTATTCTTTCTTGAATTCCTTTGGCTTGGGAAGTTGTTACCGTCAATCCTACAGGTATATTATTCGCGACTAATTCCTCAGGCAAACGTAAAGGCTGCCCATATAAGAGCTCGTTCTACACATCCGTTCGATTGCGGATGGTATGTTGTAGTATGTATTTTTTTACTTCCGATTAAGTTTGCTGACTCTTTAAAAACAGAGACTCAAATTGAGTACCCTGATCAGTGGTGATTGTCTTCGGTACTCCGTACTGTGATATTCACTGATGAATGAATGAATTAACTATGGTGTTGGCATGTATTTTTTTAAGTGGAATAGCTTCCGACCAATGGGAAAACCTGTCTTTAATTATTAACAAATATGTATATCTGTTTGAAAGTGGCAAAGGGCCAACAATATCCATGTGGATGTGTTCGAAACGTCCTGATGGTACCTTGAAGGTCCCATGTGGAGAATGAGTGTACCTACTTATTTTTGCCTTTTGCCACGCCAGACAGGTTTTGGCCCATCGGTTAGTGGCTTTATTTATCTTGGGCCAGAAGGATTTCGATGTCAACAGTTTTCTTGTTGTTTTTATGCCCGGATGGGAAAGATAGTGTACGCTGTCGAATGCAGCCCGCCGCAGAGTTTCTGGCATATATGGTCTTTTAACATTTGTTGAGGTTTCGCACCATATTTCTTCGTTTTCTAGTGAAATAGGAATTTTTTTAGAATGTACGAGGAGGCCGGTGCTGTTTTTCTAGATTAGTGATCATATCTTTGAGCTCTTCGTCGTTCTTTTGCTCAGCGCTTAAAGTCGGTATATCAAGTTTTGATGGGAAATTGATGGCGTCAATGTTTGCTCTTGATAGAGTATCTGATACCACATTGTGGGAGCCTTTAACGTGTCTAATGTCATTAGTAAACTGAGAAATGTATTCCAGTTGATTGGCCTGGCGGGGATATTTTTCAGCTTTTGATAACATGACATGGGTCAAAGGCTTATGGTCTGCGTAAATCGAGAAGTCTTTGCCTTCGACAAAGTATCTGAACCTCTTGATGGCCAAAAATACTGCTAACAGCTCTCTATCAAATGTTGAGTATTTTATCTCAGCTAGTTGTAGGCGTTTTGAGAAGAAACTAAGTGGTTGCCAGTGCCCTTGTTGCGCTACTGCATCATTGGAAGCATCAACCGATATGCTAATTTTTGCGTCTGGATTAGGATGGACTAATAATGTTAGGTTAGCAAGATTTGTTTTGATAGATTGAAAGGCTTTTTCGTGAATACTAGACCATTCAAAAGGTGATTTTTTTTATTCTTTACGCTGGAAATTTTTAGTAAGTCGTATAAGGGAGTCGCTGCAATTTTTTAAATGTATTGGGAATTGGAAAATTATTTATCGTTTCGACTCTGCTTTGGGATGGCACGATTCCTTCTTCGGTGATTTTGTGTCCCAGAAATTCAAGCTCTTTGGCTCCGAAGATGCACTTGAGTGGATTGACATTTAGCCCGTATTTTTCTAGCCTGGTGAAGAGTAAGCGTAAGTGACTCTTGTGCTCTTGAAGAGATTTGCTGCTTATAAGGATGTCGTCGACATTGTCGTCGTTTTTAACCCCGAAAGGCATTCGAAGAAATTCGAATAGGCCGAAGGGTGTCTTGTAAACATCTTCGGGAGATACCGGGATTTGGTGGTAAGCCCGAACAAGGTCGATCTTTGAGAAAATTGTGCAGCCGTGAAGATACATTGTAAAATCTTGGATATTAGGCAACGGGTACTTATCGAAGGTTGTAGCAGCATTGAGTTGGCGGTAATCTGCGCAAGGTCTCCATCTTGACACAACTTTTTTGGGCACCATATGAAGTGGAGAGGCCGCTGAGGATGCAGAGGGACGGCAGATGACTAACTTGATCATAGTATCAAATTCTGCTTTGGCAATCTGGAGCTTTTCTGGGTGAAGCCTACGTGGGCGGGCAGAAAGGAGTGCACTTGATGTTGGGATGTGATGCACGACGTTGAGCAGTGCTTCTTTTTAAGAAGGAAATTCGTCCAAGATGGAGCCATATTCGTCTTTAACGAGGCTATTTCTTAATGGACAAAATGAAATTTTCCGCGAAATGCAGTCGACTGATGTAGACATGACTGTATCTATGAGTTTTCTTTGACGAATATCAACCAGGAGTCCAAATTTATACAGAAAATCTGCTCCTATGATCGGATGATCAATAGCTAAAACTACAAATGTATGGTTAAAACAGCGCTGAAGATTGAGGTTGGGGGTCAAGTTCTTGAGACCGTATGTGCGAATTGCCGTTCCATTGGCTGAGATTAAGTTAATATTGGTTTGGTCTATTAATTTTGATGTTGACTTTTTGGGTAAGGTTGACACTTCGGCTCCCGTATCTATTAAGAAGTGTGCTTTCGTTAATTTGTCAAAAACAAATAAGCGGCGAGAGATTTTGCTTTGCTTCGATGCCGCAGTCGAAGCGGCACATGTTAGGATTTTGTGTTGCTATGATTTAACTGATTGTTTTGTGAAACGCTTTTGCAACGTGGTACACATTTTCTTGCTTTGTTACCATAACGACTATGAAACCAGCACAATTTAGAGTTATCTCTTCTGTTTTGGGATAGGGGTCTAGAGAAATCATTTTTGTGCTTGAAATTAGGCCTAGATTGTCTCATTTCCAGTTGCTTTATGCGATTAGTTAAATTTTCAATAATTTGACTAACATTGGATGTTGAAGTATCTGTATTGCGGGCTTGAATTGCTGACATTTTAAATGATGGAGTCGTATCGTGAATTCGATCTGCGATTTCGAATATTTGGTCTTGAGTGTGCGAACTCTCAATGACAATAATGCAAGCTTGAATGGATGCTGGTAGCTTGTTGATCCATAGTTTTTTTAATAGGGGTTTATTTACCAGACTGTTACTCCCGGCAAGGGATTCCATGTGTCGATATAATTCTGAGGGTTTATAATCACCTAAGTCCACCTTATGTAGCAAGGCATCTAATCTGTTCTCCTGAGAATCTCTACTTCTAGCCAGCAAGAGCTTTTTTAAGTTCTCATATTTGTCAGACGGTGGTGGATTTAATAAAGCGTCTGAAACTATTTCGATAGTTTCGGGAGGTAATGAGGCGACTAAATAGTCGTACTTTGTATTGGACGTGGTAATGTTTTTTACGAGGAACTGTGTCTCAACTTGTAAGAACCACAATTCGGGACGATTGTGCCAAAAAGGAGGGATTTTCAAAGTGGTTATGTAAGATGTTTGTGCTTTATTATGTGATTCGGTTTCGTCTAGGTCCTTATTTTCGGGTGTATCCGTGGGCATTTTGAAATATTATTTTTCTATTATTTGAATTGTTAGTGTTGTATATACAATACAATATACCTAAAAAGAGGTTAAAAAAGATATATATAATTAACAAATTATCACTCATGCATAATATGTAGAAGCTAACCATGCTTAAAACTTGGTTAGCTTATCTATCTATAAGTCGAAGAAATTGCCATCAGCAATTTCTCTACATTCCTTTATTAAAAACAAAAAGTATTTCCCACAAAATGACTTGGGGCAAACAAAAGTGTTAAATATCAACTCAAGTCGTTTCTATAGAAAAATAGCCCCACGATAAATCTTACCTTCAGTAAGATTTGTCGTATATGCGATATGTATGTACATATATACATACATACATATCGGGCGCATGAAAATTTTACGTCGGTGAAGACTGAAACGATCGAGTCTTCACCGAAAAAACCTCTTATCAGCAAATTGTCGCGAACTGCATACATTGTGATCGCAACAATGTATGCACGGTAGCAAGACGATGGTTGATATTTATGAAAATATCAAATTTCAATTTCGACCATCGTTCGTCGCGATAATTCTGGGCATGTTTAAACATGCCCAGCGTAAAATAATTTTCTCAGGATAGGAATGCTAATTAAGCATTTTCCTATTCTGAACGAAGAGACTTACGATTGAAAAATCTAAGTCTCGACTCAGTCGGTTTTAGAATTTCGAGTTGATTTTTGGATGGCAGTACGTTCGCCTCGCGAATGAATTTCCCGGTCTGTAAAATAGAAGAAAAAGCTTTGGTCATTTTTGGCAAACTATTAGGAAGGTTATCAGTATAAAGAATTAAAAGAAATTGTAGTATAATAAAGCGTAACTGTTTCGTTTGTTAAAAAAGTTAGCTGTGTATTAACAGATTAGTGGCAATTTCAGGTTGTAACAAAAAAGAGAAATAAAGCTACGATTGCACGGAGTAAAATGTTGTGGTTTATTTGTGTATTCCCCTTAAATCTGACAGCGAATCATCAATGTGAAAGTGTCGCACGTATAGCGGGCGGTTGTCCGAAGGTGAAGAGTGACTTGTCGACGCAGAGTCCCGAAAATATATAGTGTTTGGATATTATTGCCCCGTTACTGGTAAGTGATCTTGATTACCCCCGAATATATATAACAAATTGGCGCAGCCGGTAGGATTGGGGAAGCTTGATCTAGTCAAAAGGATCGTAAAAGCTTGAAAAACCTTAATCCTTCGAACCTAAGGGGTCCCATTGACTAAGCCACTCAGGCCAAGTCACCCCCAACACTCGGGTAGATACCATTTCTAGGCGCCTCTGCTCCAGGCGGGCAAGCGTTCACCCCAATTAGTGCACAGGCACCACCGAGGGATACCAGTGAACAGTCCACAGAAGGAAGAGGAGAAATATTTCAAACTCCCCCAGAAGGACGAATACAGAACAGCCAGGACACAGCTCGATAAGCAGCCTGAAGTTTCAGCCAAGCAGACGATAAAACGCTAGCAGTCAACGATCCTGAGATGAAGAGGAAATCGAAGGCGGCTCATAAGCCCCCTTTTCAACTAGATCCAGGGGAAGTTAGGATGGCCCAATGGCCCCCCCAGCTGCAAAGCAAACCGAAATCAACCGACGAGGATTCAGAGGGAACTCGAAGGCGGTTAAAGAAACCCCCCTTTCAATTACAGCAAAGGGACTTAAGCAGGCAAGGAGCCCCCTTTCACCAAACAACGCATCATATGCCAGCCGACAATCCTGCTCTACCTCAGCAGGAAACAGAAACAGCAGCGAGGGAAAATTCTCCATCTTTAGCCAACGCGGGATCAGCCCCCGGTGCAAAAATACAACACCCCGGTGAAGGTACAGCATCTGCTGCTGAATTTTGCCCAACAGGACCTCGACTTCGAAGCGGAACCGTTCTGCCAGGTCCGAATAGTCAAGTAAGTTTAGATAAGTTTTTAAATAAATTATACGAGAGAGCGCGGGAATCGGATAAACTGACGATTACCCATTGTGACGCCTTAGATCACAAATTAAAAACAGAGCGTGAGACCAGACTCGCCGACAGTAAAGCTCCGAGAGGAACTAGAACAGTTTTCCGAATCTCGACGCTCACTCAGTTTAGATCTAGAAAAGAATAAGAGTGTTAGGTTAAGTGACAGTGATAGTGATAGTGACGGTGAAGTAGCTGAACCAACTCCCGAAGACCTGCTGATCGATTGGCTCGAAGAATCCTTAACGGAAGTCAGCCCAGAAACAAGCCCAGCTAGTCCACCCAAATTGAAATTTCCAGTCAATAGACTACGCAAAATGGTGGACTACGCAAAGGTAGCTAAGCTCACAGCTCAACTCGTCCCCTAATTTTCGGGTGAAAATACCCCGCAAATGGGACGAGAATTACAGAACTTCATCGGCTGCTGCACGCAAACTATGCAGTGCCTTGACGATGAAGAAAAGGTGGCTTTCCTACAGGTTCTCCCCACAAGATTAAGAGATGGTGCATATCAGCTATTCGCTTCAGACGTCCCTACTTCATTCACTGAGGTAGAGGAACGTTTGAACAGAACATACCTTCCCGTGAGACTTACCAAGAATTGGTGAATAGATTGATCATCACACGCCAGAACCCATTGGAATCTCTCACTGCTTTTGCTACAAGGTTGAAGCAGCTGTTGACGATCTGCAATGAGGCTGCGACACAAAAGTATGGAGCTGAGGCAGTCCCAGCTATGAAAACACAGCTAATGGACTTCGCCAAAAATGCTCGTAAAAGTGGAGTAACTAATCCACATTTGTGTCAATATTTACTCACACAGGGAGAAGGTGATTTAGAAGCATTAATTCAAAAAGCCCTGGACATGGAGAAATTACAGCAAGGTGCTACATTCGTCCAGAGTCCTCTGGCACAAGCCACTGCAATGGCTCCAGTAGACCCAGATTTACGAGTGAGAGCTTACTACAGAGCTCCTTACTATCAAATGCCATCTACACCTATGTTCGCATCACCTCGAGCTCCAAACCCAAATCAGTTTTCACGCAATGTGAATATCCAGGTTCATCACAGTCACGGCTAAGGCCATTTACAAACACTGATACCAGAAACTCGGATACAGATGCACTGGTCCGTAACATCACGTGTAATTTCTGCCAGCGAAAGGGTCATACGTATTCAGATTGCCTTAAGCGCAAGAACACCCCTTTCTGCTCAAACTGCAAAATCTATGGACATGACGTCCGTGATTGCAGAAAAACACAACAAACGCAACAGGTTGTTCCTCCACGCCTCTCCAACAGATCTACACAAGAGCAACATAACACAAAAAGTCCTCAACATAAGACTCAAATGCACCTTTTGTGGTCGCCGAGGACACGCAGACGAAGATTGCCGCCAAAAGAAAAAATGGGAAGCCCGGAGTCAGGGAAACGACATGCAGTCGACCCAAAACTCCCCGGCTCGACTTTAAACCCACAACGCAAATCAAAAGGGTCACCTCAAGCGCCCGAATCCGGTGTCCCTACAGTGATACTTCCACTGGACATAAGCCTTAACGGCCATACAAAACTAGTAGTGGACACTGGCGCTGAGTTAGTATTATTAAGAAAAGAGCAATTAAAGACCTCAAAATAGTTAATTCCAATGAGGCGTACACTTTACAGACCCCTTTTGGAACTGGAAAGACATTGGGAAATTGCAAGGGCAACTCCAATTTTAAAAATAAGATTCCCTGCAAGTTTCAGGTGGTACAAAACCTGCCAGGTCTTTCCGATGACGGCCTATTAGGAAACGATTTCCTGTCAAACAATTGTAATGTTGAAGGCCCAAATAAAGCACGCAAGTTTCCTTGTACGGAAACAAACCCCGAAGAGTTTACTGTGCCCTTGTCATGCAAAACGGACAAGCTGTATTCCAGAAAAGCAGTCGAAGTGAGGTCACTTGCAGAAAAGATGGAACCTAAAGAGGTTAAGCTATCTACATGCAGTGTCTCCAAGGCATCTCAAAAGAGTAATGCTGGCTGCCAGGTTCAACAAGAGCCGACGGAATGCGAAAAGAGCTGTCTGGGTGATCAAGACACCTGCGAAATGAGGCAGCATCTGGTTACTTTAGAGGAACCAATATGCATACCTGCTAGGTCACAAATGATCACCACAGTCCCGTTGCAAGTGAAGGAAGAAATGCTCTGTCTATCGAAAGAGATAGGCGATGGAGTCTTCCTGGCCAACAGTTTACTCCCTACTGGGAAAGAAACAGTGCTAGTTGCCATACTCAACATTAACAATTGCCAAGTAGTCATCAACAGTTTATTGTTACAACTGCTCCCTATACATGATTACGCCGTCATCCCAATAGGAGAAGCCACTGATACACAACACGTTCTCAAGCCGAATAAATCGCAAGCGAGTAACACGAACATCAGTGAGTTTCCCAAGGCGGAACAGAAGTCAGGCAAGACTTCTTTTTCTAGAATACCTAGACATAAGCTACTAACGAGGCCCAAGAGCCCTATTCAAGACGCGTGCGAGCTCAGTAAGACCCGAGTAGAGGCAGAAATGACTCCACCGTCCAAGAAAATAAGTTACAAAAATTGTACATGGCCCCATAGCCAAATTAAAGATGCGAGCGAGCCCGAGAGGCCGACAAGCAAAATGCAGCTGACTCTTCCACCCAATATACCTAGATGTAAGATAACCACAAGGACAAGAAGCCCAATGACAGGTGCGTGTGAGCTCAGTAAGACCTATTCTCAGGCAAAGACGACTCCACCACCCAACATAGTTAGTGTTAAAAAACATCAGTGGCCCAAGAGCCCCATGACAATTGCGTATGAGCTCATTAAGACCTATTCAAAGGCAAAGTTGACTCCACCGCTTACCAACATTAGTGTTAAGGAACCAGCTTGGCCCAAGAACCCCATCAACAGTGCGTGCGAGCTCAGTAAGACCTATTTAAAGGCAAAGTCGACTCCACCACTTAATAAAATTAGTATTAAGAATAAAAAGTGGCCGTAAGACCTCATTGAAGGCAAAGTTGGCTCCAGCGTCAAATAGTATTAAGAAAAGCAATTTTGCAAGGCCCATAAGCCAAAATACGAATGCATGCGAATACCCGGACCAATCAAAAGTACCCATAAAACATGGTACTCCACCATTAAAACTACAGGAAGCCCATTCCCTGCCATCTAGTAATGTAAGTAAAACAGATAGTAAGTACACAGCTACACAAAGTGAGAAAAGAAACGTAAGCTTTTCGGAAAACACAGCTATCTTACAACACGTAAGATACTTATTTCCGGATCAGGAAGATCCCACACATACTCCGCGAGTCAACAGGCTAGACCAAAAGCTCAGCCTAGACCCAAATCTAAATGCGGAAGAAAAAGCTTCGATATCCGAACTCTGTTATGAGTACAATGATATCTTTTACTTTACATATACAAACGTTATCACCCATAACATTCCATTAATACAAGATCAGGCCCCAATAAACCAAAAAGCCTATCGATTACCAGAGACCCAGAGAAAAGTAATCAACGAGCAATTAAGAGAAATGCTAGACAACGGGATAGTCCAAACTAGCAAAAGCCCTTGGAATTCACCCTTATTAGTAGTCCCCAAAAAGGCGGGACCCGATGGTGAAAAAAGGTGGCGCGTCGTTGTCGATTTTCGCAAATTGAACGAAAAGACAATTGGCGACGCTTTTCCGCCACCACGAATCGAGGATATTCTTGACCAACTAGGTCATGCCAGGTACCTTACCACTCTCGATTTGGCCAACGGCTATCACCAAGTCTTAGTCGACAAAAAGGATCGACATAAGACCGCTTTTAACACTAATTACGTGCACTACGAATTTAAGCGTATGCCATTCGGACTCAAAGGAGCTCCCGCTACATTCCAACGCCTCATGAACTTCGTTCTGACAGGCCTACAAGGCCTCGAATGTTTGGTTTATCTTGACGACATCGTCATTTATGGTAAGAACCTAAATGACCACAATGATAAGCTTCGCAAAGTCTTCAACAAATTGAGAGAAAACAACCTCAAACTGCAGCCAGAGATGTGCCAGTTCTTGAGACGAGAAGTTGTTTACCTAGGGCACAAATGCTCTAGCGAAGGTGCATTACCAGACCCCAGCAAAACGGCCTGCGTCCAAACATTCCCTGTTCCTAGAACAGTACGGCAAGTTCAGTCTTTGCCAATTACTACAGGAAGTTCATTCCGGACTTCTGAAAAATAGTTCGTCCCATTACGAATTTACTCCGCAAGGATGTAAAATTCACTTGGACCGAGAAATGCCACGAAGCATTAAACATGCCCTAATTTCCCCACCACTCTTAATCTATCCAAATTTTCCTAAACCATTCAATCTTACAACGGACGCCAGCAACGAAGCATTGGGCGCTGTGCTTTCCCAAGGAGAAGTGGGAAAAGACCAGCCTATGGCCTATGCAAGCCGAACGCTAAACAAAGCCGAGAAAAACTACTCCACTATTGAAAAGGAGTTATTGGCTATAGTCTGGGCCACTAGGAATTGCCGATGCTACTTTCAAGGCAGGAAATTTACGGTCTTTACAGACCACAAGCCTCTCAAAGGTGTCTTTAATGTAAAAGACCCCACTTCCCGTTTGGTGAGATTTCACCACAAATTATCAGAATTCGATTATATCCTCGAATACAAACCAGGGAAGTATGGTACCAATGCGGATGCATTAAGCCGCACTCCACAAGTATTAAACGAAGGCTATACAGGCAACACCTTAACGGTACAAGTTCTTCCACCACACTATGGACTCTGATGTGGAGGAAAATAATCCCCCAAATTAACAGAAAACCGAGAAACCCGCGCATTGCTTCGCCGTGACGAGAGCTCAAAAACAGAGAGCCCAAGAGGTCAATACCAGCTCCAGGGCGCAAACACAGCCCCCGGCACCGGAAGATAAAGAAAATGAACCCCCAGAGGCAGAAATACAACCCCCGGCTTCGCTTGAACAAGAAATAAGTCCTGTCAAGGCACCTGAGATAATCACGAGCCCCAACTAAGTCCAAACAATCCTACGACTCTCCTTTCGGCGGCCATCAAGGTGTCATTAAGACCTATAAACGCATTAAACGCAAGTATTGGTGGAGACACATGCTTAGCGATATAAAAAGGTACATAAAGAAATGCCCTAAGTGCCAAACAATGAAAGCATCTCCACAATTCAAGATGCCCATGGTAATAACGGACATCGCGGAACAACCTTTCGACAAGGTTTACCTCGATATAGTAGGTCCACTAGAAGAGACCATATCAGGTAATAAATATATCTTAACTTTTCAAGATAACCTTACCAAATTTGTCGATTGGTATGCCGTACCTAATGGAGAAGCAGTAACGGTGGCGCAAATCATTTTCAATGAGATTGTCACGCGTTATCGCATTCCAAAGAGAATAGTCACCGATCAGGGAACTAATTTCCTGAGTGAGCTATTCAAGAAGGTCTGCAAACTGCTAAAGGTAAAGAAGTTACAGACTTCCGCATACCATCCACAGTCTAATGGAGCACTAGAGCGTGCCCATTGACCATTAATGCGTACAATCGTAGATGAAAATCCTAAAACATGGGATCAATTCCTACGAACCGCTGCATTCGTGTACAATAACAGTGTACACGAGGGTACTAAATTAACCCCAATGGATTGCCTTTACGGTTTCACAGCGGATGTCCCAACTAATTTAAAACGGGATCCTGAACCCGTTTATAACCACGAAAGTTATTATCATATGCTCAAATACAGACTCCAAAAATCGTATGCCACGGCTCGTAAAAATCTCTTAGTCAACGCTCAAAGGCATATTACGACAAAACAGTCAGGCCTCTCACTTTCCACCTAGGAGACAAAGTCCTCCTCAAAAGTGAAAGCCGTAAACACAAACTGTCTCAAATCTGGGTTGGCCCATATCTGGTAATTAATGCACCCAGTCCAACAAACACTACCACAAAAATAGGCAAGCGGCAGGTTGTCGTACACAACAACCGTTTGAAGCCCTATTATGAGTAATATACTGGTACATATATCTCTAGAAAATAAGTTCCACTGAAACAAAATTCGCCAATTAGCTAGCCACTACCTACTTAAACGTTCCGCACTCGGAATTATTTACTATGACTCACGAAGTCAACCCTTACCTAAATTTAATTAAATCAATAAAAAATACGTTAAATAAACGTGTCCATATATACACTCTTACTTCTTAGTAGCTACGAATACATCAAATATTCTACCAATAAAATTTTTCTTGCTTGCCTAGACTTGCATCCCTCATACCTTGCCTTCAGAGTTTCGTATTCCTCTTCATGATTTACTCGTGGTTGTAAATGAAACTTCCCTAATTAAATTTTTTGAAAAGGTACAATACTCATCGTCTTAAAAGTTCATAGAGAAGATGATGGAGTTTGGAATGCTTTGACTTGCATCCGTCATACCTTGCCTTAAGAGTTTTGTATTACTCTTCACGATTTACTTTTACTCTTTGTAGTAAATTAAACAACCTCCCAACTCAATTTTTAAATGAATACACTGCTCCTACTATGACGAGATTTAGCATGAACTGACTTACAGTCCTCCTACCCTGTTCTATATACTCTTCCTTTTAGCAACTAAGCCCCCACTATACAACTATCGACGATTCAATTAAGCAATACTATATTTAAATATTATATGCTATGTAGTATGACCAATTGACTAATGAAGCCTATCCTTCATTTTCTACAAAACATGAAGCACATATTATTGTTAATATGCTGTTTCCCTCTGGCAATGGGACAAATCCAAACGGAACCCTACACAATAGGGCCCCTAAACAATACAGGAATACTGTATGAGGATCTAGGAAAATTACAAGTCTACCATAGTACATGGAACATCTTAACAGAGATCAATCTAATGGAACTGGACAACCAGACGCTTATGGCAGAACAGGCGGAGCACTTAGTTCACCGACTATGTTCAAATCGCTCTCAAACGGATGAGCTATGCCTGGTTCAACAAAAACACGTTCATTCTCTCTTGGAAAATATCAAGAGAAGAACAAGTGTCATTCGGGAAGTGGTCCCAAAATCAAGATCAAGAAGATCTATCTTTGATGGAATAGGGAATGCAATGCACTACCTCTTCGGGACCATGGACAGCACTAATGAACAAGAGGTATACAGTCGACTCGAGGAGCTCGAAACAAATTCAAAAGCACTAGCCGACCTGGAAAGACAGCAGATCAGTATAGTCAAAACTACACTACAGCAAATCCAAAAGCCATTGACATCTCTGCAGGAAAGACAACGTCAAATAAATCTCAAGGTGAATAGAATGCAAAATATAACTGATGATTTACTGATGAGACAATTGAGGCAGGAAATAATTTCAAGCCTTACCTTACATATTGTCGAGATTGAGTACAGGCAGCAAGCCTTACTCGACATAATAATCTCCAGTAAAAATCACCAGTTACATCCGCTAGTGGTGTCTCCCAAAAGTCTATTACAGATATACCACAAGTTCCACGCTACTTGCCCAGATGAACAAAATTGTCTCTCCCTGTTATATCAGACAGCGGAAACAAAGGCACGTCTAGTCCAAGACAAATTAGTCATCCGAATACAACTTCCGATTTTCAATCTACCACAAATGAAGTTGTATAGAATACACAGTTTTCCCATACATATTAACAAAAAACAATCATTGGTACCCGATATACAGTACTCGCACGTGCTACGTACTCTACAGCACGTAGAGAGCTTTGCTCAGGAGACGGGGTGGATATTAACGTATAAGATTGGGCGCCATGTGATTTTTTTTTTTTGAAAAGGAGAAATCACAAAACCTGAAAACTATCGCAGCACAAACAAGCACAACTCAACTTTAACAAATATGCGGAATATTTATTCACAAAACCAAATTCAGAATAATATACAAGAAAAATGGAAAATATTAGAAATGCACGCATAAAAAAATTATGAAAATCAGAAATCTATATATCATACAAAACTAAGAACTGATTCTGACGATGACTTAGAAAATTAATTAGCACTCCTATCGCCAGCCAGCCACGAAAAATCCAACTCCACAAAACTGATTTTATATATTATACAAAAAAAAAATACTTAGCTTTATGCGTATACTCGGAGCTCACTGGTAGCCTCATCTTGCCGACACATTATTCATGTGCTTATTACCCACAATAATCCCGATAATCCAGAGTTCTTTTATTGTTTTTTTTTCCTTTATTTGTAGTTTCTTCTTTCTTTTTTTTTTTTGCTTATTTTTTTGTTTTATTGTAGTGTCGACACAACGTGATTAATTAATTTCTTAACTTTTCCAAAAATAAAACTTTTCTAGTTCACACAGTCGATCACTCTTTAACCACCATCCCAATTGGCAGCCAAAAAAAACAAGAGAGAGCCAATTCTCACTCGCACTTACATATATATTGCACTGTTGACTCGTGTGGTAGCTGGTTGCTTCCGTTTCAATATTTACGATATTTGCATTAAGTTCGATATCGTTTCTGTTAATACGGCGTTCGCAACTTCTTGTACAAAAGTATATCTTTATTAAAGGCCTCTGCCCTATTAAATGTTTACGTCTTATGGCACTTTCGTTCATCATAAATTGCTGAATTTGTTAAAACACTAAATTTCTGTTTTTTTTTTTTTGCATTATGGTTTACCTTATCGTTATATTTATTTATACTTATTTATATCTTGTCGATATTTAGACATGGTTGAATGCACTGTATAGTTTTGAATTTAATTTATTTCAATTTATTTCGTTTCCCTCCTTTTTTTTATATATTTATTTTTATTCACTTGTTTCGTTCTTGTTTTTTTTTTCATTTAATTTTTTTTTTTTTTTATTATTTATTATTATTTTTTTTTTTTTTCTCTTTTCTTCAGAACCCTGGACTATATCTATTCACAATTGACATAATCGTTATCGCTAAGTTTATAATTAATGACAGGGATACCACTGAGCTACGATATATTTGCCTTTAATTCCCATTCAAATAAAGAAACTGGCTGGTTCGGGTGAGCAATGGAAGAAACTTAAACCTGATAAAAAGCGATATTTACTTAGAGACAATTTCATAATCTTATTTACGCTAAATTATTCAATTAACATTTTTAATTATAATTTTTTTTTTGTTTTAATTAAAATTAAAAGAGATTAGCAATGGCCAAATTTAAGTTGAAATCAGAAAATTAAAAAATTAATGGATGATTGATTAGTTCTATCTTAAATCTAATCCGGTATTCTGTTGAAGATAAGTGCTCTTCCAGATGATCATATTCATACCAGGTACCATAGATTTAGAACCCAAGTGAATCCATTGAACTTACGTAATACTTCCCAGATCGTATAAAGGCGTAACGAATTGAAGTTAGGCTACGCCATATATATATAAATCGTCATCCTCGGCATCAGTTCCGATAAAATTTATATTTCGTAATCCTTAATCCATGCCAGAACAAAAGAAGGGATAATAGGGATAACATCAATCCAAAGATCCGAGTCCTTCTTCATACTATGTAGACCTACAATGACAACAAAATGTCAGCAGTATCGCCAGCTCACAGAAAGAACACAAAACATAAATGGAGACGAACTTCGACACCGTAACAAACACCTCCCCTTCCTTCGAGAGATTTCCCCGAAATCTCTTAAAATATAAGTATAAAATTTTAGTTGAGTGTCATGCAAAACAAAAAATTGTTATAACAGTGTATTAAATAAGAGAAAATTAGACATTCGTAGTTTGTGTGTACGTATGCTGGTACTAAAACAAGTGAAATGAACAAGTTTAATCTTCGGTGACATTGCAGGAGTACGGCTTTAAATCTTTAGCGTGCCAGGTACCCGCCGATTTTCCCTGTTTATCCTGAAGTTCATATGTCCAAGGGGACTTTACTTTCACCACATTGAAAGGACCTATATATTTAGGGGCGAGCTTAGCATTGAAATATTTTGCCGCTTCCGACAGGACATAATTCTTGCGCCAAACGATATCGTGAACGAGGTATTTTTGATCTCTACGACGCAAGTCATAAGTTTTCTTCGCACGACTAGCTGCTTCGTATAATCTCTTCTTCACATCTTTAATAACTTCGCTTAACGCCGTCGATCGCGTCTCTGGGTCATAAACTTCTCCTAAGCCTAATTTTTTATGAGCCCGCCCATCTGTAACCATTTCACGTCCAAAATTAATGAAGAAAGGGGTCAACCTTGTCGTTTCTTGCGTTGAAGTACGGATTGCACATCCAATTTTCGCTAGACATAGATCCCAATTACGGTGGTTGTCCGAGACATAGGCGCGGAGCATGGACTTTATAACCTGGTTGGTTCTTTCAGAAGGATTAGCTTGTGGATGGTAGAAGGCAGTGTACCTAATATCTACACCGTAATTTTCACAAAGATTTTTGAATTCGCGGCTTTTAAACTGGGGTCCATTATCACAAATAAGAGTCTCCGGGACGCCTAGAAGAAGAAAAACATTATCCTCCAATAAAGAAGCGACAGAACGTGCTGAGGCTGACCTTAACGAAAATAACATGGGAAACTTGCTGAAATTGTCAACTATGGTTAATATATATGAATACCCTCTACTCGACCGAGGCAACGGTCCAATGAGATCCTTGCTAATAGACACCCATGGTTTATCCGCAATTTTGCGAGTGACCATAAGCCCCGCCGGTTTCTTTAACACTGGTTTTGTCGACTGACAGATCAAACATTTCCTGACGTATCTAGCTACATCTCCCTTCATTTTCGGCCAATAAAATCGTTGACAAAGTCTATCGTAAGTCTTTTGAATCCCTACGTGCCCAGATATAGATATATCGTGCGCTTCATA
>OZ005744.1:120364280-120416643 GCA_963930735.1 Dioctria linearis | reverse complement strand
CCACTGAGAGTATGTACTTACAATTGAACAAGACTTTTCGTTTGGACTCTGAACGAGTAAATTAATTGGAAGTGAAAACGTTTGGGTTAGGAATGCATGCTGGTTTCAATCTATCCACATTTATTTTCTCTTTTTTCATGTTATTGAGGACTGTGGTCTTGCTAACACTTGTAATGGTCCAATGTATGGAGGATTAAGACTTCCTTTTAAAATGGGGTCTCGAACGAAGACGTGAGTGCAAGTTTATTCTGTGTTAATGCAATAGATTAACATCATGTACTTGGCTGTATTAAATGTGGTAGCCGCTGCTACACCACTCCCTTTTGCGAAGTTGGCCTGGCTAGAGCATTTCTTAATTCGATGTCAACCTTTTAATCTTAGATAATTAGATCTTAACTAAGTTGTACAGTAGTATTTCATTCTAAGAGCAAAATGTTATTAATATAATTGAGACAATTTACCCTGACTGTTTACTTTAAAAATTGTATATATTTGCAAATTGGAATTCATAAGTGGTTATTATTTTAGTCTATGTGTTTATATAACTATCGGAGTAAATTTATATAAATTTTATGTCTTTTCAATTATTGTATCTGTTTCTGAACTAATTCTCCACTGAGAGTATGTACTTACAATTGAACAAGACTTTTCGTTTGGACTCTGAACGAGTAAATTAATTGGAAGTGAAAACGTTTGGGTTAGGAATGAATGCTGGTTTCAATCTATCCATTTTCTCTTCTTTCATGTTATTGAGGACTGTGGTCTTGCTAGCACTTGTAATGGTCCAATGTATGGAGGATTGAGACTTCCTTTTAAAATGGGGTCTCGAACGAAGACGTGAGTGCAAGTTGGTAAATCTTGCGGGAAGAAAGTTTTTTTTTTGGGTCTTGGTTCTTTTGTTTTCCGGTCGTATTTTGATTATTCTTTCTTGAATTCCTTTGGCTTGGGAAGTTGTTACCGTCAATCCTACAGGTATATTATTCGCGACTAATTCCTCAGGCAAACGTAAAGGCTGCCCATATAAGAGCTCGTTCTACACATCCGTTCGACTGCGGATGGTATGTTGTAGTATGTATTTTTTTACTTCCGATTAAGTTTGCTGACTCTTTAAAAAACAGAGACTCAAATTGAGTACCCTGATCAGTGGTGATTGTCTTCGGTACTCCGTATTGTGATATTCACAGATGAATGAATGAATTAACTATGGTGTTGGCATGTATTTTTTTAAGTGGAATAGCTTCCGACCAATGGGAAAACCTGTCTTTAATTATTAACAAATATGTATATCTGTTTGAAAGTGGCAAAGGGCCAACAATATCCATGTGGATGTGTTCGAAACGTCCTGATGGTACCTCGAAGGTCCCATGTGGAGAATGAGTGTACCTACTTATTTTTGCCTTTTGCCACGCCAGACAGGTTTTGGCCCATCGGTTAGTGTCTTTATTTATCTTGGGCCAGAAGGATTTCGATGTCAACAGTTTTCTTGTTGTTTTTATGCCCGGATGGGAAAGATAGTGTACGCTGTCGAATGCAGCCCGCCGCAGAGTTTCTGGCATATATGGTCTTTTAACATTTGTTGAGGTTTCGCACCATATTTCTTCGTTTTCTAGTGAAATAGGAATTTTTTAAGAATGTACGAGGAGGCCGGTGCTGTTTTTTCTAGATTAGTGATCATATCTTTGAGCTCTTCGTCGTTCTTTTGCTCAGCGCTTAAAGTCGGTATATCAAGTTTTGATGGGAAATTGATGGCGTCAATGTTTGCTCTTGATAGAGTATCTGATACCACATTGTGGGAGCCTTTAACGTGTCTAATGTCATTAGTAAACTGAGAAATGTATTCCAGTTGATTGGCCTGGCGGGGATATTTTTCAGCTTTTGATAACATGACATGGGTCAAAGGCTTATGGTCTGCGTAAATCGAGAAGTCTTTGCCTTCGACAAAGTATCTGAACCTCTTGATGGCCAAAAATACTGCTAACAGCTCTCTATCAAATGTTGAGTATTTTATCTCAGCTAGTTGTAGGCGTTTGAGAAGAAACTAAGTGGTTGCCAGTGCCCTTGTTGGTGATGTTGCAAAACTGCGCCTACTGCATCATTGGAAGCATCAACCGATATGCTAATTTTTGCGTCTGGATTAGGATGGACTAATAATGTTAGGTTAGCAAGATTTGTTTTGATAGATTGAAAGGCTTTTTCGTGAATACTAGACCATTCAAAAGGTGATTTTTTTTTATTCTTTACGCTGGAAATTTTTAGTAAGTCGTATAAGGAAGTCGCTGCAATTTTTTAAATGTATTGGGAATTGGAAAATTATTTATCGTTTCGACTCTGCTTTGGGATGGCACGATTCCTTCTTCGGTGATTTTGTGTCCCAGAAATTCAAGCTCTTTGGCTCCGAAGAAGCACTTGAGTGGATTGACATTTAGCCCGTATTTTTCTAGCCTGGTGAAGAGTAAGCGTAAGTGACTCTTGTGCTCTTGAAGAGATTTGCTGCTTATAAGGATGTCGTCGACATTGTCGTCGTTTTTAACCCCGAAAGGCATTCGAAGAAATTCGAATAGGCCGAAGGGTGTCTTGTAAACATCTTCGGGAGATACCGGGATTTGGTGGTAAGCCCGAACAAGGTCGATCTTTGAGAAAATTGTGCAGCCGTGAAGATACATTGTAAAATCTTGGATATTAGGCAACGGGTACTTATCGAAGGTTGTAGCAGCATTGAGTTGGCGGTAATCTGCGCAAGGTCTCCATCTTGACACAACCTTTTTGGGCACCATATGAAGTGGAGAGGCAGTTGAGGATGCAGAGGGACGGCAGATGACTAACTTGATCATAGTATCAAATTCTGCTTTGGCAATCTGGAGCTTTTCTGGGTGAAGCCCTCGTGGGCGGGCAGAAAGGAGTGCACTTGATGTTGGGATGTGATGCACGACGTTGAGCAGTGCTTCTTTTTTAAAGTCTGGCGGTCCTTTTAAAGAAGGAAATTCGTCCAAGATGGAGCCATATTCGTCTTTAACGAGGCTATTTCTTAATGGACAAAATGAAATTTTCCGCGAAATGCAGTCGACTGATGTAGACATGACTGTATCTATGAGTTTTCTTTGACGAATATCAACCAGGAGTCCGAATTTATACAGAAAATCTGCTCCTATGATCGGATGATCAATAGCTAAAACTACAAATGTATGGTTAAAACAGCGCTGAAGATTGAGGTTGGGGGTCAAGTTCTTGAGACCGTATGTGCGAATTGCCGTTCCATTGGCTGAGATTAAGTTAATATTGGTTTGGTCTATTAATTTTGATGTTGACTTTTTGGGTAAGGTTGACACTTCGGCTCCCGTATCTATTATGAAGTGTGCTTTCGTTATTTTGTCAAAAACAAATAAGCGGCGAGAGATTTTGCTTTGCTTCGATGCCGCAGTCGAAGCGGCACATGTTAGTTTTTTGTGTTGCTATGATTTAACTGATTGTTTTGTGAAACGCTTTTGCTACGTGGTACACATTTTCTTGCTTTGTTACCATAACGACTATGAAACCAGCACAATTAGAGTTATCTCTTCTGTTTTGGGATAGGGGTCTAGAGAAATCATTTTTGTGCTTGAAATTAGGCCTAGATTGTCTCATTTCCAGTTGCTTTATGCGATTAGTTAAATTTTCAATAATTTGACTAACATTGGATGTTGAAGTATCTGTATTGCGGGCTTGAATTGCTGACATTTTAAATGATGGAGTCGTATCGTGAATTCGATCTGCGATTTCGAATATTTGGTCTTGAGTGTGCGAACTCTCAATGACAATAATGCAAGCTTGAATGGATGCTGGTAGCTTGTTGATCCATAGTTTTTTTAATAGGGGTTTAATTACCAGACTGTTACTCCCGGCAAGGGATTCCATGTGTCGATATAATTCTGAGGGTTTATAATCACCTAAGTCCACCTTATGTAGCAAGGCATCTAATCTGTTCTCCTGAGAATCTCTACTTCTATCCAGCAAGAGCTTTTTTAAGTTCTCATATTTGTCAGACGGTGGTGGATTTAATAAAGCGTCTGAAACTATTTCGATAGTTTCGGGAGGTAATGAGGCGACTAAATAGTCGTACTTTGTATTGGACGTGGTAATGTTTTTTACGCGGAACTGTGTCTCAACTTGTAAGAACCACAATTCGGGACGATTGTGCCAAAAAGGAGGGATTTTCAAAGTGGTTATGTAAGATGTTTGTGCTTTATTATGTGATTCGGTTTCGTCTAGGTCCTTATTTTCGGGTGTATCCGTGGGCATTTTGAAATATTATTTTTCTATTATTTGAATTGTTAGTGTTGTATATACAATACAATATACCTAAAAAGAGGTTAAAAAAGATATATATAATTAACAAATTATCACTCATGCATAATATGTAGAAGCTAACCATGCTTAAAACTTGGTTAGCTTATCTATCTATAAGTCGAAGAAATTGCCATCAGCAATTTCTCTACATTCCTTTATTAAAAACAAAAAGAATTTCCCACAAAAAGACTTGGGACAAACAAAAGTGTTAAATATCAACTCAAGTCGTTTCTATAGAAAAATAGCCCCACGATAAATCTTACCTTCAGTAAGATTTGTCGTATATGCGATATGTATGTACATATATACATACATACATATCGGGCGCATGAAAATTTTACGTCGGTGAAGACTGAAACGATCGAGTCTTCACCGAAAAAAGCTCTTATCAGCAAATTGTCGCGAACTGCATACATTGTGATCGCAACAATGTATGCACGGTAGCAAGACGATGGTTGATATTTATGAAAATATCAAATTTCAATTTCGACCATCGTTCGTCGCGATAATTCTGGGCATGTTTAAACATGGCCAGCGTAAAATAATTTTCTCAGGATAGGAATGCTAATTAAGCATTTTCCTATTCTGAACGAAGAGACTTACGATTGAAAAATCTAAGTCTCGACTCAGTCGGTTTTAGAATTTCGAGTTGATTTTTGGATGGCAGTACGTTCGCCTCGCGAATGAATTTCCCGGTCTGTAAAATAGAAGAAAAAGCTTTGGTCATTTTTGGCAAACTATTAGGAAGGTTATCAGTATAAAGAATTAAAAGAAATTGTAGTATAATAAAGCGTAACTGTTTCGTTTGTTAAAAAAGTTAGCTGTGTATTAACAGATTAGTGGCAATTTCAGGTGTAACAAAAAAGAGAAATAAAGCTACGATTGCACGGAGTAAAATGTTGTGGTTTATTTGTGTATTCCCCTTAAATCTGACAGCGAATAATCAAGGTGAAAGTGTCGCACGTATTGCAGGCGGTTGTCCGAAGGTGAAGAGTGACTTGTCGACGCAGAGTCCCGAAAATATATAGTGTTTGGATATTATTGCCCCGTTACTGGTAAGTGATCTTGATTACCCCCGAATATATATAACAAATTGGCGCAGCCGGTAGGATTGGGGAAGCTTGATCTAGTCAAAAGGATCGTAAAAGCTTGAAAAACCTTAATCCTTCGAACCTAAGGGGTCCCATTGACTAAGCCACTCAGGCCAAGTCACCTCCAACACTCGGGTAGATACCATCTCTAGGCGCCTCTACTCCAGGCGGGCAAGCGTTCACCCCAATTAGTGCACAGGCACCACCGAGGGATACCAGTGAACAGTCCACAGAAGGAAGAGGAGAAATATTTCAAACTCCCCCAGAAGGACGAATACAGAACAGCCAGGACACAGCTCGATAAGCAGCCTGAAGTTTCAGCCAAGCAGACGATAAAACGCTAGCAGTCAACGATCCTGAGATGAAGAGGAAATCGAAGGCGGCTCATATGCCCCCTTTTCAACTAGATCCAGGGGAAGTTAAGACGGCCCAATGGCCCCCCCCAGCTGCAAAGCAAACCGAAATCAACCGACCAGGATTCAGAGGGAACTCGAAGGCGGTTAAAGAAACCCCCCTTTCAATTACAGCAAAGGGACTTAAGCAGGCAAGGAGCCCCCTTTCACCAAACAACGCAGCATATGCCAGCCGACAATCCTGCTCTACCTCAGCAGGAAACAAAAACAGCAGCGAGGGAAAATTCTCCATCTTTAGCCGACGCGGGATCAGCCCCCGGTGCAAAATACAACACCCCGGTGAAGGTACAGCATCTGCTGCTGAATTTTGCCCAACAGGACCTCAACTTCGAAGCGGAACCGTTCTGCCAGGTCCGAATAGTCAAGTAAGTTTAGATAAGTTTTTAAATAAATTATACGAGAGAGCGCGGGGAATCGGATAAACTGACGATTACCCATTGTGACGCCTTAGATCACAAATTAAAAACAGAGCGTGAGACCAGACTCGCCGACAGTAAAGCTCCGAGAGGAACTAGAACAGTTTTCCGAATCTCGACGCTCACTCAGTTTAGATCTAGAAAAGAATAAGAGTGTTAGGTTAAGTGACAGTGATAGTGATAGTGACGGTGAAGTAGCTGAACCAACTCCCGAAGACCTGCTGATCGATTGGCTCGAAGAATCCTTAACGGAAGTCAGCCCAGAAACAAGCCCAGCTAGTCCACCCAAATTGAAATTTCCAGTCAATAGACTACGCAAAATGGTGGACTACGCAAAGGTAGCTAAGCTCACAGCTCAACTCGTCCCCTAATTTTCGGGTGAAAATACCCCACAAATGGGACGAGAATTACAGAACTTCATCGGCTGCTGCAAGCAAACTATGCAGTGCCTTGACGATGAAGAAAAGGTGGCTTTCCTACAGGTTCTCCCCACAAGATTAAGAGATGATGCATATCAGCTATTCGCTTCAGACGTCCCTACTTCATTCACTGAGGTAGAGGAACGTTTGAACAGAACATACCTTCCCGTGAGACTTACCAAGAATTGGTGAATAGATTGATCACCACACGCCAGAACCCATTGGAATCTCTCACTGCTTTTGCTACAAGGTTGAAGCAGCTGTTGACGATCTGCAATGAGGCTGCGACACAAAAGTATGGAGCTGAGGCAGTCCCAGCTGTGAAAACACAGCTAATGGACTTCGCCAAAAATGCTCTTAAAAGTGGAGTAACTAATCCACATTTGTGTCAATATTTACTCACACAGGGAGAAGGTGATTTAGAAGCATTAATTCAAAAAGCCCTGGACATGGAGAAATGACAGCAAGGTGCTACATTCGTCCAGAGTCCTCTGGCACAAGCCCCTCCAATGGCTCCAGTAGACCCAGATTTACGAGTGAGTGCTTACTACAGAGCTCCTTACTATCAAATGCCATCTACACCTATGTTCGCATCACCTCGAGCTCCAAACCCAAATCAGTTTTCACGCAATGTGAATAATCCAGGTTCATCACAGTCACGGCTAAGGCCATTTACAAACACTGATACCAGAAACTCGGATACAGATGCACTGGTCCGTAACATCACGTGTAATTTCTGCCAGCGAAAGGGTCATACGTATTCAGATTGCCTTAAGCGCAAGAACACCCCTTTCTGCTCAAACTGCAAAATCTATGGACATGACGTCCGTGATTGCAGAAAAACACAACAAACGCAACAGGTTGTTCCTCCACGCCTCTCCAACAGATCTACACAGAGCAACATAACACAAAAAGTCCTCAAGTCTTCAACATAACGCCGAGGACACGCAGACGAAGATTGCCGCCAAAAGAAAAAATGGGAAGCCCGGAGTCAGGGAAACGACATGCAGTCGACCCAAAACTCCCGGCTCGACTTTAAACCCACAACGCAAATCAAAAGGGTCACCTCAAGCGCCCGAATCCGGTGTCCCTACAGTGATACTTCCACTGGACATAAGCCTTAACGGCCATACAAAACTAGTAGTGGACACTGGCGCTGAGTTAGTATTATTAAGAAAAGAGCAATTAAAGACCTCAAAATAGTTAATTCCAATGAGGCGTACACTTTACAGACCCCTTTTGGAACCGGAAAGACATTGGGAAATTGCAAGGGCAACTTCAATTTTAAAAATAAGATTCCCTGCAAGTTTCAGGTGGTACAAAACCTGCCAGGTCTTTCCGATGACGGCCTATTAGGAAACGATTTCCTATCAAACAATTGTAATGTTGAAGGCCCAAATAAAGCACTCAAGTTTCCTTGTACGGAAACATTTCCCGAAGAGTTTACTGTGCCCTTGTCATGCAAAACGGACAAGCTGTATTCCAGAAAAGCAGTCGAAGTGAGGTCACTTGCAGAAAAGATGGAACCTAAAGAGGTTAAGCTATCTACATGCAGTGTCTCCAAGGCATCTCAAAAGAGTAATGCTGGCTGCCAGGTTCAACAAGAGCCTTCGGAATGCGAAAAGAGCTGTCTGGGTGATCAAGACACCTGCGAAATGAGGCAGCATCTGGTTACTTTAGAGGAACCAATATGCATACCTGCTAGGTCACAAATGATCACCACAGTCCCGTTGCAAGTGAAGGAAGAAATGCTCTGTCTATCGAAAGAGATAGGCGATGGAGTCTTCCTGGCCAACAGTTTACTCCCTACTGGGAAAGAAACAGTGCTAGTTGCCATACTCAACATTAACAATTGCCAAGTAGTCATCAACAGTTTATTGTTACAACTGCTCCCTATACATGATTACGCCGTCATCCCAATAGGAGAAGCCACTGATACACAACACGTTCTCAAGCCGAATAAATCGCAAGCGAGTAACACGAACATCAGTGAGTTTCCCAAGGCGGAACAGAAGTCAGGCAAGACTTCTTTTTCTAGAATACCTAGACGTAAGCTACTAACGAGGCCCAAGAGCCCTATACAAGAAGCGTGCGAGCTCAGTAAGACCCGAGTAGAGGCAAAAATGACTCCACCGTCCAAGAAAATAAGTTGCAAAAATTGTACATGGCCCCATAGCCAAATTAAAGATGCGAGCGAGCCCGAGAGGCCGACAAGCAAAATGCAGCTGACTCCTCCACCCAATTATACCTAGATGTAAGATAACCACAAGGACAAGAAGCCCAATGACAGGTGCGTGTGAGCTCAGTAAGACCTATTCTCAGGCAAAGACGACTCCACCACCCAACATAGTTAGTGTTAAAAAACATCAGTGGCCCAAGAGCCCCATGACAATTGCGTGTGAGCTCATTAAGACCTATTCAAAGGCAAAGTTGACTCCACCACTTACCAACATTAGTGTTAAGGAACCACCTTGGCCCAAGAACCCCATCAACAGTGCGTGCGAGCTCAGTAAGACCTATTTAAAGGCAAAGTCGACTCCACCACTTAATAAAATCAGTATTAAGAATAAAAAGTGGCCGTAAGACCTCATTGAAGGCAAAGTTGGCTCCACCGTCAAATAGTATTAAGAAAAGCAATTTTGCAAGGCCCATAAGCCAAAATACGAATGCATGCGAATACCCGGACCAATCAAAAGTACCCATAAAACATGGTACTCCACCATTAAAACTACAGGAAGCCCATTCCCTGCCATCTAGTAATGTAAGTAAAACAGATAGTAAGTACACAGCTACACAAAGTGAGAAAAGAAACGTAAGCTTTTCGGAAAACACAGCTATCTTACAACACGTAAGATACTTATTTCCGGATCAGGAAGATCCCACACATACTCCGCGAGTCAACAGGCTAGACCAAGAGCTCAGCCTAGACCCAAATCTAAATGCGGAAGAAAAAGCTTCGATATCCGAACTCTGTTATGAGTACAATGATATCTTTTACCTTACATATACAAACGCTATCACCCATAACATTCCATTAATACAAGATCAGGCCCCAATAAACCAAAAAGCCTATCGATTACCAGAGCCCCAGAGAAAAGTAATCAACGAGCAATTAAGAGAAATGCTAGACAACGGGATAGTCCAAACTAGCAAAAGCCCTTGGAATTCACCCTTATTAGTAGTCCCCAAAAAGGCGGGACCCGATGGTGAAAAAAGGTGGCGCGTCGTTGTCGATTTTCGCAAATTGAACGAAAAGACAATTGGCGACGCTTTTCCGCCACCACGAATCGAGGATATTCTTGACCGACTAGGTCATGCCAGGTACCTTACCACTCTCGATTTGGCCAACGGCTATCACCAAGTCTTAGTCGACAAAAAGGATCGACATAAGACCGCTTTTAACACTAATTACGGGCACTACGAATTTAAGCGTATGCCATTCGGACTCAAAGGAGTTCCCGCTACATTCCAACGCCTCATGAACTTCGTTCTGACAGGCCTACAAGGCCTCGAATGTTTGGTTTATCTTGACGACATCGTCATTTATGGTAAGAACCTAAATGACCACAATGATAAGCTTCGCAAAGTCTTCAACAAATTGAGAGAAAACAACCTCAAACTGCAGCCAGAGATGTGCCAGTTCTTGAGACGAGAAGTTGTTTACCTAGGGCACAAATTCTCTAGCGAAGGTGCATTACCAGACCCCAGCAAAACGGCCTGCGTCCAAACATTCCCTGTTCCTAGAACAGTTAGGCAAGTTCAGTCCTTGCCAATTACTACAGGAAGTTCATTCCGGACTTCTGAAAAATAGTTCGTCCCATTACGAATTTACTCCGCAAGGATGTAAAATTCACTTGGACCGAGAAATTCCACGAAGCATTTCAAAGCATTAAACATGCCCTAATTTCCCCACCACTCTTAATCTATCCAAATTTTCCTAAACCATTCAATCTTACAACGGACGCCAGCAACGAAGCATTGGGCGCTGTGCTTTCCCAAGGAGAAGTGGGAAAAGACCAGCCTATGGCCTATGCAAGCCGAACGCTAAACAAAGCCGAGAAAAACTACTCCACTATTGAAAAGGAGTTATTGGCTATAGTCTGGGCCACTAGGAATTGCCGATGCTACTTTCAAGGCAGGAAATTTACGGTCTTTACAGACCACAAGCCTCTCAAAGGTGTCTTTAATGTAAAAGACCCCACTTCCCGTTTGGTGAGATTTCACCACAAATTATCAGAATTCGATTATACCCTCGAATACAATCCAGGGAAGTATGGTACCAATGCGGATGCATTAAGCCGCAATCCACAAGTATTAAACGAAGGCTATACAGGCAACACCTTAACGGTACAAGTTCTTCCACCACACTATGGACTCTGATGTGGAGGAAAATAATCCCCCAAATTAAAAGAAAACCGAGAAACCCGCGCATTGCTTCGCCGTGACGAGAGCTCAAAAACAGAGAGCCCAAGAGGCCAATACTAGCTCCAGGGCGCAAACACAGCCCCGGCACCGGAAGATAAAGAAAATGAACCCCCAGAGGCAGAAATACAACCCCCGGCTTCGCTTGAACAAGAAATAAGTCCAGTCAAGGCACCTGAGATAATCACGAGCCCCAACTAAGTCCAAACAATCCTACGACTCTCCTTTCGGCGGCCATCAGGGTGTCATTAAGACCTATAAACGCATTAGACGCAAGTATTGGTGGAGACACATGCTTAGCGATATAAAAAGGTACATAAAGAAATGCCCTAAGTGCCAAACAATGAAAGCATCACCACAATTCAAGATGCCCATGGTAATAACGGACATCGCGGAACAACCTTTCGACAAGGTTTACCTCGATATAGTAGGTCCACTAGAAGAGACCATATCAGGTAATAAATATATCTTAACTTTTCAAGATAACCTTACCAAATTTGTCGATTGGTATGCCGCACCTAATGGAGAAGCAGTAACGGTGGCGCAAATCATTTTCAATGAGATTGTCACGCGTTATCGCATTCCAAAGAGAATAGTCACCGATCAGGGAACTAATTTCCTGAGTGAGCTATTCAAGAAGGTCTGCAAACTGCTAAAGGTAAAGAAGTTACAGACTTCCGCATACCATCCACAGTCTAATGGAGCACTAGAGCCTGCCCATAGACCATTAATCGAATATCTGCATACAATCGTAGATGAAAATCCTAAAACATGGGATCAATTCCTACGAACCGCTGCATTCGTGTACAATAACAGTGTACACGAGGGTACTAAATTAACCCCGATGGATTGCCTTTACGGCTTCACAGCGGATGTCCCATCTAATTTAAAACGGGATCCTGAACCCGTTTATAACCACGAAAGTTATTACCATATGCTAAAATACAGATTACAAAAATCGTATGCCACGGCTCGTAAAAATCTCTTAGCCAACGCTCAAAGGCATATTACGACAAAACAGTCAGGCCTCTCACTTTCCACCTAGGAGACAAAGTCCTCCTCAAAAGTGAAAGCCGTAAACACAAACTGTCTCAAATCTGGGTTGGTACATATCTGGTAATTAATGCACCCAGTCCAACAAACACTACCATAAAAATAGGCAAGCGGCAGGTTGTCGTACACAACAACCGTTTGAAGCCCTATTATGAGTAATATACTGGTACATATATCTCTAGAAAATAAGTTCCACTGAAACAAAATTCGCCAATTAACTAGCCACTACCTACTTAAACGTTCCGCACTCGGAATTATTTACTATGACTCACGAAGTCAACCCTTACCTAAATTTAATTAAATCAATAAAAAATACGTTAAATAAACGTGTCCATATATACACTCTTACTTCTTAGTAGCTATGAATACATCAAATATTCTACCAATAAAATTTTTCTTGCTTGCCTAGACTTGCATCCCTCATACCTTGCCTTCAGAGTTTCGTATTCCTCTTCATGATTTACTCGTGGTTGTAAATGAAACTTCCCTAATTAAATTTTTTGAAAAGGTACAATACTCATCGTCTTAAAAGTTCATAGAGAAGATGATGGAGTTTGGAATGCTTTGACTTGCATCCGTCATACCTTGCCTTAAGAGTTTTGTATTACTCTTCACGATTTACTTTTACTCTTTGTAGTAGTAGTGTTGTGCTAAATATCTTCAATATAATCAATTACTATAATTATTTAAATTCCGACGCGACCGATAAATTAATAAATAAACAAAATAAATTTTATCCGCCAAGTGAAGGGCTCTTCTATGCCCTATCAACATTCTATAAGCCAGCAGCACGGTAACGTTTCCTTTCCTTCTCTTCATCTGTGATCAGTGCAAATGCATTAGCACTTGTCACTGATCAGCAATACGGGTGTCCCCAGCTGTGGTCATTGAACTGCACAGTCTGAGGTATTGAAAGCAGCAATAGGCATAACACTATTGTTGTTGTTTTTTACCTCGCTGTGTCGTTGACTGCGGCTGGTGGCGCCCAAATTTTTGTGTTGTTGTGTGTCGCTTTTTTGCCTTCAGCATGCAGAATTTTATTTTAGATTTCTGCAACATTCGCGGATTAAGAGCAAATCGGTTTTCGGTGTACTGCCACCTTAACTCAAAAAATCCGGCAATTCTTGCGCTAAGTGAAACCAAGGTCGTTTCTGATGCTGATATTAATCAGTATCACGTCCCTGGTTACAGCTTCGTGCCTCTTTTTTCTCAGCATAGAGGGATCGCAGTATATATTAGGAATGATGTGGCCTTTACTATTCTTCAAGATTTTCCTTCTGCTAATCCAGAGTTTAATTATATCTGGATTAGGTTCAAACTTCACAAGCACATCATATACTTCTGTTTCCTTTATCGCAGCCCAAATATGTCTGATGACGACACGGTATCCGTATTTGACAATATCTCCAACAATATTGATCATTTGCTTTCTGTTTCCCCCTCTTCCGAAATCGTCCTGGCAGGCGATTTTAATGTTCATAAATACCGTGGCTCAGACATTCTTCTACCACAAGTCCTGCGGGCCGTTTCGTTGAACTCTTCTGTGAATCATTTAATTTGCAACAGCTAGTGGATGCACCAACGCGAATTCCTGATGCAGCTGGAGATAAAGCTAATTTACTCGACTTGTTCTAACATCTCAATCTGACAAATATTCCATTTCAGTCGGTTTCCCTCTTGGAAATTCAGACCATTGTTTAATCACGGCTCAATTTACCACCTCAAACCTGTGCCGCCCAATTGCTCCACCTACAAGTAGGCTTCTTTGGCACTATAAGAATGCTGATTGGGAAAGTCTCAATAAGTATCTTAAAGAAATTGATTGGTCGGTTTGTTTCGCTTCGAGGGATGTTGATGAATGCACATTACAATTTAGTAACATACTAATCTTGGCATGCGTGAATACATTCCGTATTCTTACAGCAGGTCTCAACAAACAGCATGATCGCTCCTGGTTTAACGATAAGTGTAACCAAGCTATAAAAGCGAAAGAGTCTGCTTTTCGCGCCTATCAATTGCATCCATGTCCGAAAATGATGCAAGTCTACAAAACTGCACGGAACACCTGCAAGTCCATTATCCAGAGAGAAAAATTTCTTTTTGACCAGAATATTAGACAAAGAATCTTGACAAGCCGCAAAGGTAGCAAAGGTTTCTGGTCCCTGGTCAAAACCCATCAGGAACAATTTCACCAGTTCCTCTATACCTTCACTACTTAATAATGGAGAAGTGATTGTTGACTCCCTGGATAAAGCTAATATTTAGCTGCTAGATTCGCTTCAAATTCTCGTCTTCCACCAACTTCACAAAACACCTGTTTTGCATCGCCCGTGTGAATGTGTACAAGAGCCAATACACGTTCGTACGAGGGATGTGTTCAGGGTCCTTAAGGATATCAACGTCTCCAAAGCCGCAGGTCCTGATGGTTTTTCGCCACCTGTTAATTAAAAGCTGCGCTCTCATCCTTGGCTAAACCTCTGCGCAAACTCTTCTACTTGTCTTATTCGACAGGAAAATTTCCAACTGCTTGGAAGCTAGCTCACGTTCAGCCTATTCCTAAGAAAGGAAGAGGTAGCGATCCCTCAAATTATCGACCAATTGCCCATCACTTCGATTCTTTCAAAGGTTTTTTGAATCTATCATTAACTCAAAATTAATGAAGTATCTAGAAACTAATCATCTCATCAACGATCGCCAATATGGCTTCCGAGCTGGACGCTCATCTGGAGACTTGCTGACCTTTCTTACGGAACGTTGGAACCGTAGTCTTCACCAATTTTGGTGAGTTCTAAAATTCGTTGCTCTAGATATTTCAAAAGCCTTTGATAGAGTCTGGCATCCAGCCCTTTTAGCCAAACTTAAAGCACTTGGTCTCTCCCCTCCTCTTCTATTATGGATTGAAAGTTTCCTATCTAGTCGCCAAATACGTGTTGTATTAGATGGCGTTACATCTGAACCGCATCCCATAAATGCGGTGTGCCTCAAGGCTCTGTTATCTCTCCAACTCCTCTTTTTAGTTTTCATTAATGATCTGCTTTCCCTTACTTTCAATCCCATCCATAGTTTCGCAGATGACAGTACTCTTGATTTCGCTTACTCTTTGACACTCTTGCGGAATCCAGGGGGAATGCCGCATGTGTTAAACGAGATTGCATGACTAGATCATTGAATAACGATCTAACAGTATCCTCGCTTGGGGCAAAGCGAATTCGCGTCCGAATTCAATGCATCTAAGACTCAAAGCTGTCTCATCTCATTAAAACAAGATCATAACTTAACCACACCCGTTTCTTTTGATGGAGCATTAATTTCTGATTCACCGTCACTAAGCATTCTTGGCATTAATATTTCCAGTAAGTTAAACTGGACAGATCACATCTTCTCTGTTGCCAAAGAAGCATCGAAATGTCTTGGATTCTGAAAAGGTGTTAAGAAATATTTCAGCCCGTCAAATCTAGCGCTCCTCTACAAGTCCTACATTAGACCTAGAATGGAATACAACTCCATATATGGGCCGGGGCTGGTCGCACAGCCTTAGCTTCATTGGATATTGTCCAAAAGAGAGCCTTCAAGCTCATTGGCGATTTTCGCAATAACTTGTCATATCGACTCACTCGAGCACCGCCGCAAATGTTGGATGCCTTTCGCTCCTTTATCGCTATATGCATGGTCAATGTTCTGATTGAAATATCTAGTCTAATCCCTTGTAGAATGATTCCTGCACGCAATACTCGCGCTGCAAAACCGCGCACATCCTTTAAACCCTTCAAATTACTTTCGGCCGTACAGTAAAATTCCGAGATGCTTTTTTATCTCCGAACAGTGCGAATGTGGAACAGCTTACCATCTTCTGTTTTTCCTCCGGCATACAATCTGCGGAAGTTTAAGGGCGACACACATCGGCACCTCCGCCACTCTCCTCACATCCCCTAATCCTTTCCCTATCTCCTTCCTGCCATGCTGTGCTTTGCATCATAGGGTATCCCCTGAGCTTGGCTTAATAATATAAAAAAAAAAAAAAAAAAAAAAAAAAAAAATTAAACAACCTCCCAACACAATTTTAAATGAATACACTGCTCCTACTATGACGAGATTTAGCATGAACTGACTTACAGTCCTCCCACCCTGTTCTATATACTCTTCCTTTTAGCAACTAAGCCCCCACTACACAACTATCGACGATTCAATTAAAGCAATACTATATTTAAATATTATATGCTATGTAGTATGGACCAATTGACTAATGAAGCCTATCCTTCATTTTCTACAGAACATGAAGCACATATTATTGTTAATATGCTGTTTCCCTCTGGCATGGGGACAAATCCAAACGGAACCCTACACAATAGGGCCCCTAAACAATACAGGAATAGTGTATGAGGATCTAGGAAAATTACAAGTCTACCATAGTACATGGAACATCTTAACAGAGATCAATCTAATGGAACTGGACAACCAGACGCTTATGGCAGAACAGGCGGAGCACTTAGTTCACCGACTATGTTCAAATCGCTCTCAAACGGATGAGCTATGCCTGGTTCAACAAAAACACGTTCATTCTCTCTTGGAAAATATCAAGAGAAGAACAAGTGAAGGAAGTGGTCCCAAAATCAAGATCAAGAAGATCTATCTTTGATGGAATAGGGAATGCAATGCACTACCTATTCGGGACCATGGACAGCACTAATGAACAAGAAGGTATACAGTCGACTCGAGGAGCTCGAAACAAATTCAAAAGCACTAGCCGACCTGGAAAGACAGCAGATCAGTATAGTCAAAACTACACTACAGCAATTCCAAAAGCCATTGACATCTCTGCAGGAAAGACAACGTCAAATAAATCTCAAGGTGAATAGAATGCAAAATATAACTGATGATTTACTGATGAGACAATTGAGGCAGGAAATAATTTCAAGCCTGACCTTACATATTGTCGAGATTGAGTACAGGCAGCAAGCCTTACTCGACATAATAATCTCCAGTAAAAATCACCAGTTACATCCCGCTAGTGTGTCTCCCAAAAGTCTATTACAGATATACGACAAGTTCCACGCTACTTGCCCAGATGAACAAAATTGTCTCTCCCTGTTATATCAGACAGCGGAAACAAAGGCACGTCCTAGTCCAAGACAAATTAGTCATCCGAATACAACTTCCGATTTTCAATCTACCACAAATGAAGTTGTATAGAGTACACAGTTTTCCCATACATATTAACAAAAAACAATCATTGGTACCCGATATACAGTACTCGCACGTAGCGCACCAGGTACAGACACAGGATATTCTATTATTAAAAACACAAGATCTTAAAAGCTTTAAAAAGATCACTCAATATTCCAAAGAGGACACTTACATCGCTAAGCTAGGCATTCCCGTAACAAAGGCAGCTCTGTCCAAAGAAAGCATAGTGAAGCTGCTCTTAATCCATTAAAGGAAGGAGCCTCAGTGCCATTTCAGAGCACAAATACCTCCCAGAGACCTACTTATCAAATTAAGTAAACCGAATTCGTGGATATTCTCGTTGATAGAACCAACAATTGTACACCTTCAGTGTACCCAACAATTCCTAACTTCAAAAATAGAAGGCCAAGGAATAATTACTATCAACCATCCCTGTCAATTACAAGTAGGATCACAAATCCCTACACTATGAGGCAGAAAATATCCAGCAATTGAGTCTCAAACAACCCACTTATTTTCCAAATATAACTCCATTAGAACAAATAGTGGATAAATATCTTAATGAAACTAAAACCAAAGTACAGTCTGAAAAAATAGAGACAGAACTATATTCAGGAGATGACACTAACAGCATCATCCTAGAAGGTACCCAGTCATTAAAAGAACTGGACGAAAAATTAGAAAAAATAGTTTGCTCATTATCAGTCACCACCCTACACATGTCCTAGCTGCAACATCAGTATCCTTAACTGGTGTTGTCATCACATGTATGGTACTGTACCTGATCGCCAAATGGCTAACACCATTCATAACAAAATTCCATTTATGCAACCTACAAAAACCCCAGAGGCAGAGGAACAAAATCGAACAAATCGAAATAACCGAACCTACCCCTCTTAAAAGGACCCGCACCTATCCACCTGCTAGGTCAGTGCAAGTGGTCTAATGTCACCATTTCAAACGGTCACAATAACGAAGCACTATCACTGGAAGTAGAACACATAAAAAAAAATGTAAGTGCTTTCTATTAACCACAAATAAATCAGTAAGTAATAATTAATAAAAATAAAAACAAAAAGGGGGAGAGGACAAACAATTATTAAAGCATAGATGTAAGGAAAACTAGTTTAATAAATACATATATACATATATATATAGTATATATAAACTAAAAACAAAAGAAAAAAACAAACAAGACCCTCCCCCCGCTAGTGTTAAATAATAATAAAAAATAATAAATAACATAAAATATAAATCTTATATTATTAAACTAGATTAGAAACTAAATAACCATTTACGATAACAATCAAAAAAAAAAAGTTATAAAACGTATGATACCAATAAGTATATACAAAAAACAACAAAACAGTAGAAATTAATAAGGTAGAAAAGAAAAGATAAGAATAGAATAGGAATAGGTAATTAGAAACAATTTTAGAAATTAGGAAGATAACACACTTTTTTTTAGAAATAAGAAATATGTAAAAAAAAAAAGAAAAAAGCCATTGCAAACCAAACGACCACGCCGACCAAAAGTAAGACTAAACTAAAGAAAAACAAACAACAAAATCCTGAAAGGGGGACGGGAACATTAAACTAAACTCATTTTTTTTATATAGAAAGAAACTTTTTAATACCAATAATGAAAGAGAAGAAAAATAGGATAGATACAAAAATTTTAGAACTTATAATACTAGAAAAAATTTATTTGGACCATTCATAAGCACTGTTCGTCTGCGTCCCAATCTTCAGGCTCGTCTTCCCCGGTCTCCAGGGGTCCGCATAATCGCCTGCTTCCCAGTCTGTGGAGGCCATGAGAGAGAACTCCCAAGGCCTCGTCGTATCCCGACGGCGGCCCAAAGGGACTGGCACGTTCCTCGGATGCTGATGGTGATGCGGGAGGAGTGCCAAAAAAGGCCTGATAAAGGGCAGCCACGGGGCCTCCCCGGAAAACAAGCAGCAGAAGCAAAAGGATAATTCCCCGCTGATAACCAGGGTGCCTCCTGTAAATATTAAATGGTTAGTTATAAACAAAAAAAAACACAAAATTTTTTATAAGAGGAAACTCACCCGAGACCGACCATCCCATACCTCCATGAGGAAGCAGGAACAGGTTGGTAGTGTAGGAATGCCCCGCCACCGCGGGCTCCATCCAAACCACAGCAGGACGCTGGCCCCGCTCGTGAAGAAATAGGCGTATGGGTCCTTCCCACTCGCGGACAACCCGCAACACGCAAATGGTGGTGAGCCTGGCGGTAAATAACCCAGAAGGAAGCCACGGCGTGCGATCTAAATCCACTCGAAACGACATTTCAAATGAATGGCCCAGGCTCAGCATAGTCTCAATTAACCTCGAGATACATTACAATGTATCCAAGCCATTATGAAACAAATCTTTCTCAACTTGAGATAAGACTCATAGTACTAATAAAAAAAAAATTTAACCCTTAAACATCGGAACAATACGATTGTGCTAACATGCACAAATTACTTAGACCCCTCACCTTCCCCGAGAGTTATTCCTCTTCCAAGAATAACTCTCTTTTTCGCGGAGGGAAGGATTGTTGTATATACAATACAATATACCTAAAAAGAAGTTAAAAAAGATATATATAATTAACAAATTATCACTCATGCATAATATGTAGAAGCTAACCATGCTTAAAATTTGGTTAGCTTATCTATCTATAAGTCGAAGAAATTGCCATCAGCAATTTCTCCACATTCCTTTATTAAAAACAAAAAGTATTTCCCACAAAATTACTTGGGACAAACAAAAGTGTTAAATATCAACCCAAGTCGTTTCTATAGAAAACTAGCCCCACGATAAATCTTACCTTCAGGAAGATTTGTCGTATATGCGATATGTATGTACATATATACATACATACATATCGGGCGCATGAAAATTTTACGTCGGTGAAGACTGAAACAATCGAGTCTTCACCGAAAAAAGCTCTTATCAGCAAACTGTCGCGAGCTGCATACATTGTGATCGCAACAATGTATGCACGGTAGCAAGACGATGGTTGATATTTATGAAAATATCAAATTTCAATTTCAACCATCGTTCGTCGCGATAATTCAGCGTAAAATAATTTTCTCAGGATAGGAATGCTAATTAAGCATTTTCCTATCCTGAACGAAGAGACTTACGATTGAAAAATCTAGAATTTCGAGTTGATTTTTGGATGGCAGTACGTTCACCTCACGAATGAATTTCCCGGTCTGTAAAATAGAAGAAAAAGGTCTGGTCGTTTTTGGCAAACTATTAGGAAGGTTATCAGTATAAAGATTTAAAAGAAATTGTAGTATAATAAAGTATAACTGTTTCGTTTGTTAAAAAAGTTAGCTGTGTATTAACAGATTAGTGGCGATTTCAGGTGTAACAAAAAAGAGAAATGCACGGAGTAAAGTGTTGTGGTTTATTTGTGTATTCCCCTTAAATCTGACAGCGAATAATCAAGGTGAAAGTGTCGCACGTATAGCAGGCGGTAGTCCGAAGGTGAAGAGTGACTTGTCGACGCAGAGTCCCGAAAATATATAGTGTTTGGATATTATTGCCCCGTCACTGGTAAGTGATCTTGATTACCCCCGAATATATATAACACTAGGAAGTCTTAGCCCTTTTGTAAGAATATGAATATTTTATAAATGTTAATGTGTTAATGAGTATTTGGTAGCAAGACGAGAGTATCTCACATCGTGAGAATTGTGAAAGAAGAGAATATGTTAAAATGCTATAAAAAAATATTTTTCTTTTACTTATTTATGGTGTTATTATTTTAAGATAAGGATTCTAGATTTTAGGTTGGTTTCACTTACTGAGTTATACATCTCTATTCCAAACGTATTCACTGTACATTATTACCGATCACATTTATGTGTGTTTTTGTAATTCTCCTGTTTTCAGCGTGTGATATTTCCCGAGAACTAATTTTACCTAAAAAAAAAAAAATGATTGTATTCTATTCTAAAGCTAAATCTGTGATAATTATCTTTTCAATTGATGCGATGTGATCCCAGTCTGTGACTTGATGTATTTGTCGAATCCAAGATAATCCAGACAGAGAAATGCCTGTTTCAACGTAATGGTTCGCATCCAAGATAATTTTAGGAAAAAAATTGCAATCCAGCCAGAAAAATATCTTCTGATGATTTAATTGTTCGCGAATACCGTTGTTCATGAAATATTTTGTTATTGATTCATTTGGTTTTGTTGCAGAGAAAAAAGATCTCTTTCTGATGATTTAATGATGTGCATGCGTTGGCACAATTTGTGATGTTTTTACGGCTTTTGTGCGTAAAATAAATTCTTTGCACTGCATCGATTTTCGGTGTGAAAATTACAAAAACTTCTTGGCGACTTTTAACAGAGTTAGCAGGTGCTTTGTTTTAATCTCGAGACGGCATGTTTGTGAACGATCACGTCGGCGTCAGCAAAATTACCGATGGCATCGAAATATTCTCCGAAAGTTTTCCTAATGGTGACTGTCGTGATGTGATCTGTCGGCAACGGGTGGTACGAATGGTTCGATTTAATTGCATTGCGGAATATTTTGATGGACGGCTGACGGTCGCAGGTCTTATCTGATGGATAGCGTGAATAGGCTTTACGAAGTTCTGAAGGTATTCTGAGGGCTTTCACTGCATTTGGTCGGGAGCATGGTATAGAAAATACAAGCTATTCTCATTAAATATTTACACATGTGCTGTGACCGAATTTCTATTGAAAAGACCGAGAGAGAGTATTTTGTGCTTTCCTGCACATTACACGACTTTTCGTCCACTAATGCTGGAACGTGGTTCGTAAAGAAAATACCTCGTGTACTCTGGTCGGGAGACTGTTTAGTGCGGCTTTGACACTAACTCCATAAATCTCTTTTTTACATCTGCTAAGAATAGTGTAGGCATCCCGGTCTGTCTTCCCATCTTCAATTCTTCCCAATTATCCCAGTTCTTTCCCAAATGCTGTTTGCGAGTTCAGTTTTAGATGCACAGTTGCGCATGAGGTAATTGGGGCTATCAATACTATTACGTCGATGGCTGTTGGCGTGGCTAATATTTCACATCTCTTGATGATTCGGAAAATTTTACATGTTCTTTCTATAGCCAGGAACGCGTACCCAGATAGCCCCAGTGACTTCCGGTTGTGATTTTTGTTCAAAATCAAATGAAAAAGTCATATATCTGCAGATTTTGCAATTCCTGGAGAAAATAATTTCTCAGTGATAATCATAGCTGAGCAACTACTTTACTGAAGGTAACTACGGATATTCGCAAGTCTCCTTAATAATGATCGCATGAGCATCCTACCACAGCTAATTATACTAGGCTTGTGGATAATCTGCTGGTATATTTCGGGCTTTCCACGTACTCGGCCACACTGTTAAGGAACTTCCTTTCCGAACGACATCAGCAAGTGAAAATTGAGCATAACATTTCAGATACTGTACCACCAAAGTGTGTTGTCTCGCAAGGATCTATATTGGACCCTATATTATTTTGCTTATATATCAACGATCTTGCTGAAGTAGTCGGGTATTCCCAAATAAAATTACATGCAGATGATCAGATCTATTTGAATAGGCATATTAGTTTGATCGAGGTTTGTGTTGACAGACCCAATGCGGATTTGTCGAGGATGTCGTAGTGGACTATTGCAAATTCCTTGGATTTAAATCCAAAGAACTCCAATTGGATGATTATGTCTCATGAGCGGCTTGATATTGCTGATTTTCCTGTAATATTGCTGAACAATGTACCTTTGCCATATATCGATCGCGTGTGTAACTTGGGAATCATACTCAATAACTCCATGACTTACTGCCACCATATTAAGTCTATGATTTGTAAATGTATAGTATAGTAGCAACGCTCTGGATACCCGCGAGTATAAGAGATTAGTGAAATCCCTTTCGTAATATGCTTTTCCAGTGGGTGTATTATTTTCCTACATTCAGATTCCATATGCAAAGAAAACTGTAAGCAAAATTTTAAAGGTTTGGAAAAATCCCTCCGATCGTCTTATATACTAACCTTCCGTTTACATAGCAGCCTGCCATAGTGATAAGGTGCAGTTTACAACGCCATAAAAATCCTAGTTTGAATAATAAAGAGGATTCTCATTCTGGCTTTCGTTGCAGGCTTATGTTGCTGGGTAAAACCTTATAAAAGGGCGCTATGGCAGGTTGACAATGCAAATTTAAGTTACAATATTCCGAAGTAAGATTACTAAGCCCACATAAGTGAGAAGTGTTATAGACATGATAATTTAATTATGAGCTAATTGTCATGTTATAAATTCGGCTTAGGCTGTAGTAAATTCCTAAAGCGGGTTATGTGATGTACCTAAATTTACTAAATTTACTAAATTTGAGCTCAAAGCATAACCTACCTGAACGTCTAAAGGCCGGCTTTTTGGTCTTACTCATCAGAATATGTTCAATAATGGTTTTGGTTACGTTGCAGCTTGTACGGACACGTAGCCGCAGGATCTTCACGAAGAGGTAAGCCAGTTTATTTACGTACCTAGGTGAAATATAGAAAAAATATTAAAGTGAAACGACGCACATTGAGTTCTCAGAATTGCAAAGGCCTCTTAATAAAACTAATTAGAAGCTGTCCTTGAAATTTTACTTAGATATTTTTAGTGAGCCTTTCATTGAACCCTAATAAAACACTGCGCTGAAAGAAGAAAACAAGGTAAAATGGAAAATATAATTTTCGACATTCGACACATCCTGACCTGAGTAAATGCTAATGGAAAAATTGAAAGTAAATTAAGGAAAAGCCATTAAATTTAAGGGAATATTCAGCGCATCTTATGTGGAAGATAAATGGGTAAATAGATTGCTAGTTTGGTAGTTAAGGGACATTTGAATCAGTTCTATTGCGGGAACAAATCCATGCGGATATAGAAACGTGAAGGCCGTGGCACATTAAAAGCAGAGAGCAGCGACAGAAGCAGAATTTTTTCTGAAACCATACAACTGTTCGAGCACTAACAAATTGAAAGCAGAGGCAGCGGCAGCAGCAGAAGCAGAACTTGAAAGTTGATCAAATCTCAAAAATTCTGCTTCTTTTCATTACTGCCAATATAAAGAAAGCTAATTTTTTATTTCATTGTTGGCGTCCTTTCTTTTAGAAGTGTCAAAGGTTAAATAACAAAATGTCTATTGCGGAAAAATTAATTAATTTTTTTAGAAATAACCAAATGTTATTTGATAAATCGTGTCGCTCCTTCCGCTACTCAGACGAAAAAGAAGAAAAAAATGGCAAGAAATTTTTAGGCAATAAAATATTTCAGGTAAGCCTGTCGTCAGCAAAGTGAAGATAAATCATAAAAGTAAATACTCGTTACTATAAACTTACTATAAACACCCCATTTCATTACAATGGAGCTTGCTTCAAAAAGGTGGAAAACGTTGCGGGACAAGTTTAAGAGGGAAAAAACGCACAAAATCGCCCATCTGGCAGTGCATCATTTCCAGGGAGCAAGTGGAAATATTACCAACATTTATTGTTTTTAGAGGGTTGCAGTGAGCATAGAAGGTATTTTAACTCTTTATTAATTATCCATACCAGTGTAATTAATAATATTTTTTGTAGCACTTCTAGCAATTTAACTAGCTGCGATGAAAATATGAATGAGCAGAGCAAGCATTCATCCCATATTTTCGAGGACCTTCCCGATTGTATAGAAATTGTTGCATCCGATTTTGATGACAACGAAATACATGGAGAATACCAAAGGACTTCTATTGAGTTGACACCGAAGCCAGCAGCCGGAGAGGAGAGGAGAGGAGCGGAGATGCTAATTAAAAATGCTTACAATAAAATGTCTTCACTAATAAATGCAGATAAGGAAGGATTTTCTAAAACAACGCCAGTAAGTGTCTTTTTCCAATCACTTTCTTTACAAGTGGATCACACAAAATTGTCACCAACAGAATTTGCTGAATTGCAAATGAAATTGATAGCTGTGGTCAATGACGCAATTTTAAAATAGTTTCATATGGGTTGTGTAAAAGTTAATCGGTTACTGAATAGGCTGTATTCATGTACAAGACTGAAGTGCATTCATTATTAGTATATTAAGTAATTAAATTCTCTTTATCGTATTTACATAAACACTTGCATTACAATTCTGCACATGAGTTCCTAAACTTTTTTGTAATTCCTAAGCATATTTTGTAGTTCTTAAGCTTTTTTGTAGTTCTTAAGCATTTTTCTAGTTCCTAAACATCTTTATAGTTCCTAAGCATGTTTTGTTGGTAATGTAAGGCATTTAATACGTCAGGCAATGTCTATATCTACTGCATATACATTCCGCTAAACAGCTTTGTATTCTATCGATAATTCCAACTCTTTTACTTAATCGATGTACCTAACGTTGTAACGTAGCGTAGGCTGAGGTTCTTTAATAAAGGCTTTTCTATGATATTATCTATCTAAGACTTAAGTGACTTGTAAGTTAAGGAACTGAATTCATTTTGTGATATTTATAAAAAAATAAAAATTTAAATTACTATGTATTTGTCTATTTGAGTGTTTTATTTTCATAAGAAATACTATTGTGGAAAATTGATAAGTGCTCTAAAAGTGAGAATTTCTTGTACAACCACGACATTTATTTTTTAGTTGAACCAAAACTCAAGTTCTTTGGATTAGTTAGCTGGAAAGAATGAAATGAAACACTAAAATATGATCCGTTAATCAAATATGTGTTTTATTTATAAAAAAAATTAAAATTAAAAAAAGAGGAACTGGAGACTGGATTCGTCAACTAAGTTGAAAGCGAAACAACTTCAAACTTTTTTTTTTGCGAGATTATATAATCTTTCAAAGTGTCTATGAAATTGAAGGCTGTACGTGGAGATTGAAACTTGTGAAAAGTTTTCTTTCTTGTAAAATCATTCCGTCACGACACCAGAGTCCTTCGACTAAGTTTCCTCCTTCGAAGTGATCGACATAATCTGCAGGACAATATCGCTCATCGTGCACTTTCACAAAATTATGCAAAACAACTACTGCCTTTATTATTTTATCCGCATTCTCTGGAAAACAGTTGATTGTTGTGGATAATACCCTCCACTTTGAAGCTGATATCCCAAAGGTGTTCTATATCATTCTACGTGCACTGGAAAGAGTTTTATTAAAAACCTCTTTGTCTGCAGGGAGTGTTCTACCCGGATAAGGGCTCATTATATATTTTGTTTTAGGGAAGGCGGCATCAGCTACAAAATAATATGGCATTTTTATGTTTGAATTTAGCAATTCGGACTCTGCTGGCAACTGAAGACTTCCACTATGGCTGCCATAAGCGCCGATATTAACAGCAGTGAAGCAGTAGTTGCTGTCACATACTGCAAAAAGGATGATGCTGTGATAGTGCTTATAATTATAATAACTATAACGATCCTGAATTCGGTGCACAGACAATTTTCACATGCTTGCCATCAATAGCTCCGACACAATTTGGCATCCCCAATGTAAGGTAAAAATGTGTGGCAATTTTCGCCATTTATCTTCATTTGGTGCAGCCAAGTAAATTCCAGAGAGTTCTTCCCAAATGGCATCGCATGTTTCCAAAATAATCGCATCTACAGTGGAGACTCCCATTCTAAATGTCTATATGATCCTTGTGATAAATACCTAATTTTTTTAATAAAATTGTTAATGCTTCCTAATAGCAGCATTCTGTACTTACACCAATGTAAATACTAGTCGGCATTCAGCGCTAATTGGTTTCCGCGGTGCAATTTTCGTGAGCCGTTCTTTTATAATAGCTGCAGGCAGTTCAAACTAAGAGACACCCATCTGGTAAATCTTCTAAATTGTTCCTCATCCCTTTCCTTTATTTTCCTGAAAAGTTGCGTACAAAATCCGCTCAGACTCTTCAGAGATCTCCCTAGTCCAAATTCTCTTTCTCCTCGATGTTAATTCGACAAAGTTAACAAAACTAATATAAGCAATTAAAATTGATCAAACTTGTTTCATAAAATTATAAGGGATAAGCATTTTTCAGTTATAAAATTTAAATCAATAGGTATTCAAAATCAAACTAAATTAGCATCAACTTTTTAAAAATTGTACCACCTGACATGTGTTATTGACAAGCAACTGGCTCTGTTTTCTGCATCTGCTTTCAATGTGTTTGACAAAGCAGAAACGTCGAATTTCTGCTTCTGCTTCTGTCGCTGCTTTTAATGCGTCACGGCCTTGAGTGGTATTCAAGTGAAAAAATTGCTATCTGCCAACCTAATTGAAATTCTAAAAGTTTTTAAGAAATAACTTATTAAAAAATGCATAATGTGTGACAAGGTAAAAAGACGTGCATCGAGGTATGTGAGCGGCAGAAAAAACCCAAAGCTACGTAAGATTGAAGCTGGTGTGAGCGGATCTAGTGAAGCTAATGTTATCGAAAAGTCTACAAATTGTCCAAGTGGTGATAGACAGAATAGAGCATGTGCAGAATCTCTACCAAGTGTGGGAATGGGTATGCAGGAAATTGCCGGATTAATACCTGAATTTGAAAGCAATGCTTGTCAAAATATGGGGAAAACATTGAAGTCTTAAAACGAACTTACGACTGGGATGCTAAACGTGTGTTGTTGTACGCTTCAATTAGGCTAAAAGGACCAGCAAAGTTGTGGAATTTAAGCCGACAAAATGCATGTGATAATTAGGAGCTTTTTAAAACGAAGATAATTGAGGGATTCCCTCATGTTTTCGATGAGTCAGCAATCCATGCAAAAATCATGAAAACAAAAAGGTATGTCAGTGAACACATTGAAAATTAGTTTTATGAAATTACATCGTTAGCTAAGCAAGCGAATCTTTCTATAGCATCAACAATAAATTACATAATTTCTGCCATAGCTGGTACCAATTTAATAACTGCTTTAACAGCATCAATTTACCAAACTACTATAGAGTTGTTAATAATAATTAAGTAATTTCAAAGTATAACTGAGCAAGAAAAGGGTAGAGGATTGTAATCGCGTGCTAAGTCTAGTAATTATTATAACAAGAATAATTTTGAAAAATATCGCATTAATAACGTAGAAACGAGTGAAAATAGCAAATCCAAAGTTTATAAACCTTTAAATAAAATTAATGTATATCAAAATTCTACGCAAGGGTGAAAATCGGGACAATATATGGAAAAATGTTTCCGGTGCGGACGGTTGGGGCATATGGCCAGAGCTTGCAACTATAATAAGGGAGAAATTGTCCCACAAGTTAGTAAAAAATGAGAGTAATTCAACAATAGAAAAGTGAACTTTATGTGCTAGCGTTTGTAGACGGGATTCAATTTAATGCCTTTGTGGATTTAGGAAGCTGAACTCGAAACTCATAAGTGGTAAATTTTAAATGGTAAGGTTATGTTGCGAAGATATGCTGGTGCGGTTTGTGAAAGTCTTGGGAAAATTTATTAAACTAATCAAGTAGGATCAGTATCATTGTCAACTAAAACTTTGGTCGTATCTGATCATGTCCAAAATATACAGATGACTATCGGTCAAAGTTTCTCCAGCCGGGCTGGTATAATGGTTATAAAAACTTGGGGAAAATATGAAAATAGGATAGTGAAAATATTTATCTTTTCGGGCCATCGATCAGAGAGGTCACAACAGTATAGTTATCTCTGATCGCCTAGCATAGAAGTTCAATGATGGAGGTCACACCAATTGCCCATAAATATAATTTTTATAAAAGGTCAGGGTGAATTATATGGTAGCAAGATTTCTCATTGGACTTTTCAAATTGGTTGATTGTTCCCAATTTTTGCCTGGCGAAACATGGATGAACCTAGTAGAAATTATACGAAGAAGAATACTCGGCTAACAGACTGTAATTTATTGAAAATGATTTCAATAAATTTACAAAATGGAATTGGTGTGAACTCCCTCATTGAACTTCTATGGTAGGTGATCAGAGATAACCATACTGAAGAGACCTCTCGATCGCTGATTCGAAAAGTTCAAGCAAATTTTTTTTTTGCACTTAAGTGCATTTTGTAAATTGATTGAAATTATTTTCAATAAATTTCAGTCTGTTAGACGGAAAATGTTAATCGTTTAGAACCGAATTGTCAGAGTGATGTTTGACATATGTTAGCACTACGCGAGCCTATATTAAGAGAAAGTATTCAAATGGGATCCACGGCGACCAGTAAAAATTAAGAAGATTTAGTTAGATTAATCCACAAGTTTAGAGATTGCTTCGCACTTAAAACTGGGGAATTGTGGAAAACATCTTGGGCTGAGTTGCGTACCGAATGTAATGAACCTTTTGCAGTCCACTACAAACCATACCGGATACCATATCATCATCCAGAAGAAATGAGTGGAATAATTTAAAACTTAATATATAGAGACATAATTGAAAATTCTGTATCAGATTTCACTAGTCCTGCACTCTGAGCTAATAAAATAGCTGACAGTTTCCGTATGTGTGTAGACTATATGAGCTTACATATGGTTACGAAAAAGGATAGATTTCCGATGTCTATTTCACTCAACCTAATGAGTGGATACCACCACATTCCTTTTAAACTTTAGCCAAGACACATAACAGCATTTGTCACTCCTGGAAAGCACTATCAATATAAAACAATGCCATTTGGGCCCACAAACTCTCCAGCAGTGTTTATGTGTTTAATTGATACAGTTTGCAAAAAGGTTGGTGACGAAAGAATTCTGGCGTACATAGATGATTTGCTAATTACAAGCTCTACAGTACAAGAAGGATTACAGGTACTGGAAGCTTCAACTTCCCCTTAACAGTACGAAGATTCAGCACAGCCACACGGAAAAGTTTGTTGTGTAAGTAACAAATAAAAGCTCTTTTTGAAAGTGCTCTACTCACCTACTTTGGTCGCCATCTTGTATAGCGTTATAATTTCAGCGCTTTTGTCCTCCCACGTTGAACACAAAAAAAGGCCATTTATCTATATTTCTTCCCAGTCTGGTGTCCCCTGGCCTTTTTGCCACAGGTTATCCTAAGATCACTATAGAAATTCAAACACTGCCACCTTACAGCATAATACCGGCGTTGGCTCACTCAAATTTCGACCATTCAAGTCCCCGACTGACTGAGTTTTCCACTCACTAATCTACCTTAAGCGAAAACAAAAATTCCCGACACGATTGCAACAAACTGCGATATAATACACCACCAAATTTTACAAGTTTTGTCTAACCCCAATTAACACTCGCGCGGGCCCAGGAACTTCACGAGACTTACGCCACGGGAAACATGGAACGTTTTCTTTTTGTTACATCGTTGTTCTTTGCTTACGAAGTCCATTCATTCCAGAGAGAAGTTTCGTTCATTCATAACCATCGAAAACGAAATCCTCTGCTGGGGAACAAAAGCTGCAGGAGAATTGCAAACTGATACCAACTTAGGTGGCCTCCGATATACCGAACTAGACCCCAGCTGATTAGACAGAACACAACGTAACTTCGAATGTTGCTAACCTATTTCTGGATTCGGCTTTCCTACAACAGTTGGATCAACTTTATTGTTGACACTTTTATATTGAGCTCTCGTCAAATTTTATATTACTTTTCGCCTATCAACGTTACGTGCTCCCCGCTGCAAGCGATTTAACAACGAAATCTCCCTCTCACTTAATAAAATTGTAACAATATATATTACCACAAAATTATTGGGTAAAACTTATGCGGACATCCTGTCATCACAAAATCCACATAAATGAAAAATTCCATTCCATTTCATTTAATCCCCAATACAATTAGAATGTAAATTAGTCTGTAATTTTCAAACATGTATGGATTTAAAAAATTAAAGATTCTATACGATTCCATTGCAATATCCTTTAAATACTTTTTCTTTACAACGAATTCATTTTTCTGACTCGCCTTTTCAGGACTAACAACACTATTGCAAATAAATATTTCATTAATTACTTTATAGCCGTACTTTGAATGGAAGGATTTCTCTAAAACATAAATTTGAATTGCCTTAGAACAAATACTTCTTTACATATATTACACCTACTTGGATCTATGTGCTTTCCATTGTTTATGAAAACAGTCTTTTAGCTGTCAACACTGCTTTTAAAGTTTTCCTGAATAATTTCCGTATGGCACAGAGGCTTAGTTGTCCTAATCTTTGCTCGTATGTATATATGAGTGTGTGTTTATTTGAAAATTGCTGTCATTGTCAAAACGTGCTTAAATTAATGATAGCATTGTATCTAAGATCTTTTTTCCAGTCTGTGCACATTTTCCATAGAGCCAACTAGAAACAAAATAAATTCCGGAAATTTTATACGAAAAAGAGATTTGTGGTATTCATACATACATAAACCATGTATGCATTCATATATCTATAAATAAGTACACGCATAAATATTTTACCCTTGTTTTACTTTGGGTCTATGGGATGTTCTAAGTCCGGACATATGTTTAATGTAAATGTTTTTTTCTATTGAAACAAAATAATGTGACAAAAGTTTGTCAAAAGGATCCTTGGGTAGGTAATTTTTGGTGTTACTGAACTGCATCTAAATCGTTTTCAGTTTTGCCTGCCTAAACTTTTCATACTGATAACAAAACTTTTAAAATGATGAGTTTCTTTACTAGAAACTAATTAGATGTATGTATGTACTTGATACTGGTATCATTGATGTTTATACATACGTGTGTAGGTATGTTGAGGTATCATCCTAGGGCTGGGATGATAAGTTAATACACACACTAATATCTGCTTTCTGGAAGCATGCATGGTGGATTACGATAGTGAAACCATAGTTTGAAAATTATAAATTTTATCTCAATTGTTGACACCATGACACCAATGTCGAGCTGGTATCATTCCTATTTATAGTCGAGTCATTATAACGGCAAAAATTCTCGTGATAAAAAAATGTCCATTATCAAACATGTAGGGCATGTTAATACCTACAACGTAATTTTTTTTTCTTTTTTTAGACAAAAATTACGAAATGTGGCCGCCACAATGTGAGCCGGTCAGAAAGTAAAAAAATTAAAAGACTGTAGAGGAAATTATTAAAATAGAATGTAAATAAATAAAACAATAAAATTATGAATCACACGCATGAAATATATTAGTAAATAATTGTTTTTGTGTTGTAGAAGATCGGAATACTCATTGAGAGTTCTTGCAAGAGGCACAAACATAGATAACTTTATACAAATGTGTTGTGGAACTATGTAGAGTGATTAGCTTTGGACGTAAAGTCCAGACTGCCAGCATGAGCTGACAGATCACTCGACGGACAGCGTTGACTGCAAGGCGACACGCTAGCTCGCCACGGCTCTTTGGCGGAGAGTGTGGGGAGGTTCCATGAAAAACCTGCCGCTGCCGTCAGTCATAATAAAAAAAAATCGTGCCTGCAAACAAAAAGCCGGCACACATTCGGTCCTGAAGGGACCCTTACGTCACTAACCTATATACGAAGTTGAAGGCGCAGATGTTCTGCCTTCCTGCATGCTCCAGCCACCCATACGACTCTGAGGTCAAGAATTTTCAGAGTCCCTTGTTGACCTGTAAAGAGATCAGTAGTGAACCTAGTCAACCTTCATACCAAGTGGGCTCCAGGAGAGTGAGTGGAAAGAAAAACAAAATTAGAACTCCATTACGTTATAAAATATGTCTTCCCTTAACAAGAAGCATACAAAAGTTGTGTACAAACTGCGTACAAAAATAAAAATCTTGTAATCTATGGAACTATAAGATAAGTAAAGTGCGTACAAAAAAAATAAAGATTTTGTAATCTAAAGAACTATAAGATACGTAAAGTTTCTCCAGCTTTTGTTTCTATTGAAGCTCAAAAGTTCCTGTTCTTCCTCTTGTCTTTATGTTAAGATAAGTACTCGTCGTTCCAATTAATTGTTTTAGTCGTTTCGTTAAGAAATCAAATCTGCTGACTTGTTTCTACCGCGGAAGTACAACAAACACTACTGTCATATGTACATATATATATACCATAAAGGTTCGAATTGTGTATAAAATATTAAAAATTTTAATTTTTTTTAATTTTTTTGTAAACATAAAGTATATAATATACCATAAAGGTTCGAATTGTGTATAAAATATTAAACTTTTTAATTCTTTTTAATTTTTTTGTAAACAGAAAAACAAACTTACATTGTCATGCTGGGGTCCACCGCAGAGGCGCCTCCGTGGATATTCCGCCATGCTGCTCTGTAGTACATTAATTACAAAAATGAGAATCCTCCGAACTAGTAAACTCGTATCGCACACCAAAGTGCACTTCTTTTCTACTATAAAAACGAAACCTCTTTTGCGAAGGATTTCCAATTATTGTTCTCGCAACTTAAAGTAGTGCCAGGTAATTTTGAACTTCATTTTCCCGGTCAACTATACTAAGAACTTATGTAATTATTCTTGATCAATTGTTTAACAAAGTCTTTAAAATTATAATATAAGGAACCTATAATAAATATTGGGGTTTTTTTTCCTTTACTATTCACGGTCTTACTATATCACTAAGACTTTTATGCTTTAGCAAATTATTTCATCCTTAAAACGTTTTACCCTAGCCAATGTTCCTTCAAAATCTAGTTATAATCAACGGGCTGTGTAATACTATTCTAATTTTACTCTAGTCAAAATCTGTTGTTAAGTATCCTAACTTTAATTTCAATTCAAATCTTAGCATAATATCTATTTAGATGCGAACAAGAATGAAATGACATTCACTTTAGTTAATGTTGCCCATATGTGAGCTGTGCTAGTTGGTTTGTCTAATCTGGATATGTTAGCATTAATTCAAGTCAACTCTCAATTCTAGTCTAAAGCAGTGACATCTCCATTTGGATGTAACTTAATCTTGGCTTTAATTTACACACTCATTCCGATTTTAGTCTAGCCAAAATCTTTTAAATATTTTACTCTCGATTATAATTGTTGTCTAGTTTCCTATATATAAAGGTACGATATGTTTATTTTGCTGTGAGGTCTTCCGTCTACTTTTTCATCGTTTCTCAGTAGGGTGCTTCTGAGGTGGTTTCAGCGTTGCACTACGAGGTGATTTTGCAGAAGTAGATTACCTCGCCCCAAAGGACGTGGCCGATGCTTAGCCGCTCGTGATCGACTTCTTGAAGGTTTTGAAGACATATATTCCTGGATAACTGATTAACACTTAGAAATTATTACTACGATACTGCCCCTTGGTGTATTTGCTTTCTCCTCAACTATTTTATAGTAGTTACACTAATTACCATCAGAATCTTCAATGCCTTTTCAAAAAAATTGCAAGAAATACACACTGCCGACACAATGACGTTTTTTAAATCAAATATTTAAGACCTTTTTTCCATTAACAGGAGTGAATTTTTCGAGCTATCAAAAATGGTTGCTACTCGCTTGTCTTTTTTTCTCTCTTTCCCTGTCAGATTTCCGGCCTCCTCGTCGTTCTCATTCCCTTGTTCCACTCACATGGTGCACAGTGTTCCAGTGACAATTCTGACAATCAGATGTCAGTATAGACACGTCAGGTGGGGTGCCGCGATTACACGATGCTACACTAGTGCTACGCTCTGGCGTACATCCGGCCATAACAAGTGCCCCGGGGTTATTTTGCAAAAGTCGAAATGAAAGTTGAACAGGCTTTTGAGGATATCGTAACCACGGCAATTGAAGAAGCATCGATTTATGACTCTGTTCAAATCATCGGCGTGTCATGACGGAGAGCCGAGTTATCGCAAAAAAACCAAATATACCCTTATTTCAAGATGGTGAAGAAAGCTCATAGGTAATCTTGGTCGACAATTTCAAGTTAAGTCCCCCTAGCCAATATCCAAAAATCAGCTTGCTCGGTTGACTTACATTTTCAAAACCGTATAATGACTGGACTATTAGTTAAATAGAAACAGGGTGATTGGAATCGATCTATTTTAATACACAATATGATAGGTGGCGGTCTAGAAGAAAGATAAAAAATCATATGAATGAAGGTTGTGAAATGCGTAGGGTAGGACTGATTAAAGATTTTTCCATCATATGTTATCAATCACCATCTTACTGCTAAAAAATACATGCTGATGATGATGAGTTAAAATTTCTTAACTAGATTGTCGTCAGGTGATATAACATCAAGCCCATCATATCAAACATAAGAAAACTATAAGTTTTAGACTTTTGACATTTACACAAATTTCAACCCTTTTTTGTTATTTTTTGTAAATGCCTAATATTCTAAACAGACTGTCTCCATAGTGACTTATTTTTTAATTAAATGGAGGCAAGTGTACAGTGTGTCACACAAATGAAGTCCATCGTGGATTCATTTGAGACATTTCGCTTCATTTTGAAATGGAGCAATTTTTACTCCAGGTGAAATTGCAGTAAAATTGCTTCCTGTCGTCATTAAAATAAGCTGAATTTATTGGAAAGCGAAGAATGATTTACCAGTAAAGTCAGCAATGACAGCCATCAGCTGATCATAAATGAATCTCTTTGTAGTTAATCTTCTATTTTTGGTCTCTTGCATAAACAAAATATTGTTCTATCTGATTTCTTATCAACTATAGCAAATACTCGAGAATTATTTCTTTGATAGCAATGAATTAAATTATTAAATTCTGCCAAGATCCTTAGTCACAGTGGGAAACTGTCAATGGCATTCCAAATGAAATAATTTTCGTGAACAATCTGTCACCTTTTCATTTCTCAAATTCCTAAATTTCAAATTAAGCCATTATGGAGACAGTCTGTCTAGGGTATTATAGTACACAATCTTCTTATATGAATGGACTTTTAAAGAAATTTTTGCCTGGATAAACTTTAAAATTTTTGCATTTGAATTTCTTAAATTCAGTATGAAAAACGGGCCTTAATCAAATGGTAAAAATACTATGTTAAGGAAAATAACTGAGTTAAATTAGTTAGTTCTAGCTTGCCCAGAAGAAACGGTGATCTATTTTTCAAAGCTTCCCCACTAGGAGATCTGCTCACTGAGCTTCTCCATTTTTAGAGCTGTTTGTTAAGCTTCTCACCACTTAGCGACCGTAATAATAATAAACAACTACAACAATATTGCATTTAGAGCAGCGAAAAGGGATGTTTCTAAGTACTACATCTATAAGGGATTCAACAGCATCGTGTTTTTAGCTTTGGCAGACGCAGATCGCAGGTTCGTATTTGTTGACATCGGTTGCAATGGTCGAGCAAGCGATGGTGGTGTTCTAAGAAGTTCAGAATTAAAAAATGTCATAAGCAACGCAGAAAATACTATTCCTGCAGACCAAGTTGTGAGAAACAACAGATTGCTCCCTTTTGTAATAATTGCTGATGACGCGTTTCCTCTTCAAAGTCATATAATGAAGCCTATCCATAAGAACAACTGAAGTAAAAAAAGCTTTCAATGTCCGATTAAGTCATGCCAGATATACAGCAGAGCGAACTTTTGGCATATTTTCTAACCGATTCCGAATTCTGCTGAAAGCAATTAATTTAAATGCTGCTAAAACTAACTTTATTGTACAGTGTTGTTGTGTTCTGCACAATTTCCTATTAGAGCACAGTCCTTCTTATAGAGATGCAGAACAAAAGCAAAAAATACACCAGATCATAAGCCCTTAAATATATCCAAGCAAATTGCAGGGAGTATAAGGGATGCTTTTCCTGAATATTTCATTAAGAAAGGCAAAGAAATGTGGCAAGATGACTTAATTATATGAACTCACCTTAGTCGAGGCAACCTTCCCACGGAAATATTATGTGAAGAATTTGCATCGCTTGAACTGTCTAATGTATTCTAAAAAAAAAACAGGTATTAGCTTATGTTTGAATAAAACTTTAACTGTATTTACTGGAGTTATATTTGAAGTCCCGGCATCTCCCTCCATTGATGCATCCAAGAATTTCAAGTCCTCGTAGCACCATAACTTTGGATTATAAACTTGGTCGGTACCAATACCGCTCTTTTTGGAACATACTACATCCTTTTTTCGAAAATACTGCCACGCAAAACCTTTATTTTAATCTTTACATCTCCTATCGTTCTATTCTTCTTAATGTTCCTTAAAATCTTGTAAATTGCTTGATAACTTTTTTCTCTTTTTAATTTGTTTATATAGTCTGGATTTAGATTGTCATACAGACAACTATTTTGTTCCAACAGTGCTATTAATAAACTGGTTTGCGGCTTTGTCCGGTTACTCTTGTTTGCCATTGAAATTGCATAAATTTCACATAAATTACATAAAACTAATTACACATGAATGCACAGTTTTAACCGGGCAAGAACTGTAATTTCAAGTCAACAAAACTAAATTTCAATGGCCGGCTTGCGGTAGTATTGGTATGCTGCCTGTACTCCCGATTGAAACTTGGCATTTCGACATTTTTCCTCCCTCCGAATACATCTCACCCGTAAAAAGTGCCAATATCCTCCCCTGTGTGGGCTATGGCCATGACTAATATCAACCTCGGTCGGCCATCTTGGGAGTCACGGCATCAGACGACTGTTCTAAAGACATTTCATTTTAATTCTCAGCAATCATTAACAAAATTTTTAACACTTCAATACACGAATTAAAATTTCTGTAATTGCTGACCTGATTGCTGGCAAAAAGTATAATTTTTCTTACATTTAGATCATAAATTTTCAAATATATTGATATTCTTTTACTATAATATTATCTATTGTAATTTGCCAAAACTGTTACTACATAATTATATTAAATAACTTTTCTAATTCTTCATATGAATTGTGATGTCGTGACGTCACAACTCAAAAGTTAAATAATTAGTAGGTATACTTTCTTGTTCTGTCTGCCATGGCTTTTCACTTCGATCGTACGGTCTTAAGCACAAACTCACTTTTTTTTTGTTTAATTGACTCTAAGATTATTATAAGTAATCAAACCTAATTAATTTACTTCAAAAGCTTCACACATACTTAATTGAACAAGATTATTAAATTCCTCTTAAACTTTAAATTAATTAAGCAACGAGCCTTCTTGCGAAAAGAAATGCGTGTACCGAGAATTAATTATTTGAAATTGGATCTAATCCACACCAGATATGTTTTCTGGTATCCATTAGTATTATTAGTAATCGAATTACAAATTATTGCTTGGAAATTCAAATAATGACCATCACAAGTAATTATTTGGGAAGGAAAAAAATAACGAATAATTATTTGATTATCAAAAAACGTAAGATCGAATAACAAATAATTATTTGAAACTCAAATAATTTGCACCAAATAACAAAATTGATTGGCAATAATTCAACGAATAATATATGTAATCAAATAAATTTTCATTCGGTTTTTAAACTTTTATTTTGATTCGAATAAAAAATGGCTCACCTCTGGAATTCATGCGTATCCTCACCAATATATAGATGGTTGAATGTTAGGGGAAACGAGTGAAATCCCTGGGGGCTTATTCTTGAATAACGAATGGTTTTATGGTATTCGTTATATAACGAATGGTTGATAACGAATTGTATACACCGTTCGTATTCTTGAACCTCATTGTTATAAAGTCGCAGTGGTGAAAAAGTTTTTCAACATTACGAGTGTGGTAAGATTAATTCTGCCAAATTACAAAATAAATACAGTCAGGTGTTTCACTTAATTAAAATAATATTTTTGTTGTGCTTATTAATTTTGTATGAAATATAATTAGTATATTATTGCGTTTAAAAAATGGCTAACTTTAGTGAATTATCATTATTGTTTGCCCTCTGAAATTGTGGATATGGAAACTGATTTACGTCGAATTCGTCAGCCAATTAATCTTTTTTTAAAGAAAAATATGTTTGATGGCTTTATCAATAAGTTGAATCCATATATGGTTGGTGCATCACGTTCATCAGCTATAGATATTCTAGACTTTGACTCTTGTTAGATTAATAAACGAAGTGATTAACGCTGTTCATGACAGCAATCTTTTCAAAGAAGAGATTTAGTTCCCATCAACAATAGAAACATTAAACTCCACTAGAAACAGCTTTGTAAATAGTAATACATGTTTAAATAAATAATTCTAGATTTTATGATGTTCATGGATTTCCGGGGGTAATAGGATGTGTGGATTGCACTCACGTCGCTAGTGTACCAGCACCACAAGAAGACCCATTATTTTCAGACCAGTTTTATGTCAACAAAAAGGATATCATTCCATCATCGTTCCCACTGGCAATTTTATTTATGGTATATTTATAAAAGTGCTTAATATTTTTGCCGTAATAAAGTATGTGATTCCAGTATGGAAACTATCAGCGTCAATGCAATATATTCTGGATGTACACATGACAGCCTTATTTAGAATAACAGCAACGTTATTGTGGCGGTACAACCTCTTTACAGAACTTGTGCTGAGCAGTACTTTCTATTGGGTAGTTAATTACCAACTTGTGCTCCCCAAATTAGTTAAACAAATACATTTTCAATTCAGGTGATTCAGGATACGCTTAATTCACCCTTAATTCCTCGCTGGTTTAGAAACAATTTTGCAGGAGGACCTCCACCAGTGCCATGCAAATGTTTTTTTTTACGACACATTTTAAATCCTGCCAGCTCTGGAAATTGAATATAATATCAATAACAAAAAATTAATGATGACTTTCTCCAACTTTTCGAATCTGATTTTGCTCCAGGTATTGAATTCAATATATCTTCCACCTTTTTGCCACAACTCCGTCGCATTTTTCGAAGTGAAGGAGTTATCGAATTTCCCCGCTTTCAGCTTGGGGTTGTCCTCCAAAAATTCTATAATTTTATTTTTTGTGACCAGGACATTTTTCCACAACTTCTGTCCATCATTAACAACTCTAAAATATCAGCTGGCTCACTCTTCGTTTAGAATAACGAATGGTTGTACCCCATTGGTTAAATTGCGAAGAGTTTGTGTTCGGTATATAACGAATGCGGATTTTCAAGAATACGATTTCGAATGGTTTTGACAGTATAACGAATATGGAATATAGTCCAGGCATGGCTCATTTTATATTGGAGCGAGGAATTGCTGCCTTACCCTTTGGTTACATGTGATCTGCAGTAGTAGCGCGTCTACAACACAAAAAGGTACTAAATCAAATTGTGTTTAGCAATATCTATATAGTAGGGATAACACACTTTAGCATTCGAATGGCGAATTTATCAGTTTTATTGTTGTAACTGCACAATCTTAAGTGCAGTTTTATATATACCCTTGATGAAATCTAAAGGGTATACGCAGTTTGTCGTTCCGTTTGTAACACCTCGAAATAACGATAGTAGAAAAAAATGATTGCCACCCACGTATAGTTATTAAAAGTTATTGAATATAATCATTTTACTGTCCGACGAACCGTTCTAGAAATATGTGTGAGAAACCACTTCAAAAATCAAGCTTACACAGATGGGTGACCATATGAAATTACATACGGTCATTTATCTAGGGTATCATAACAATTGGTCTTAGACCAATTCTAGCTTTTTTATTTGTTTTTTTACATTTTAATATGCAAATATACCGAATTTTTAGTCCAAATTAAAGGTGGTTATATATTTTCCAATGTTATCTACGTTAAATAAAACGAATGGTAAACATAATTCGATATCCGGCTTATTATTATAATTTATTTAATCAATTTTTATGATAACAAGTGTAAATTTTCACTTTTAATACCCTAGATATAATCTTAAGGGTATATTGAGTTTGTGATTCTGTTTGAATCACCTAGAAATAATGATGATAGCATAAAATATAATTAGACACCCTTGCATAAAATTAACAGTTGTTTTGATGGTTGCGTCTCCATCCGTCCGTTCGTCCGTTTGTCCGTCCATCTGTTCTCACGGCAACTCGATAATATTTCTTTTTTGTCCGACCAACCGTTATAGGAATGTGCATATGCGAAATACCACTTCAAAAATCAAACTTGCACAAATGGGTCACCATACGAAATGACATTAGAGTATTCCTCTAGGGTATCATATTAATTGGTTTTTAGACCAATTCCTAGCTTTTTTATGCTGTTTTATTAGACAATTGATCGGAGATGACAACCTAAATGGTAAACCAGTTTATAATCGAAATAGGAGTTGACTGAATTGGAATTAATCCTTCAAGTCTTTCCTTTATTGAAAAAATGCAGCAGAAAATAAGAGAATCGCAGTTCCCCTTTCATAAAGCCCACTCTATAGAATTGTTAATTTATCCAGTCCACCCTGTACTTTTGCTCAACAGAATTTTTCTAAAACTGAAAAACTGTATAACAAGAATGATTTTCAATTCCATATTAGTCAATTACAGGTCCACTTGGAATATAAGATTTATGGAACAAGACTTACCCATTTGTATCCATCACATGAGGTTTTCCCTCCATTGAATGTGAAGTGATTCTTATTATCAGAGATACACAAATGTGCTTACATTGACTTATTCCATTCAAACCGGATTAAGGTCCTTAAAGAACACCGCTCCTAAAGCCTTTTTTTTGTAATATGCTCTTGTTAGGAAAGCCTACTATACTCTAATCTTATTTGGAAATCAGTAGATAGAAGGTAAGTAGGGTATTAAGGATGTACAGTCCTCATTCTGTTCACCATCGTTTTATTAAAGTCAATTTTACTCCCTTTGGGCTTTTGAAGACTTTTCTTTTACTTTTCCAAGTAAAGACAATTTTTGTTTTTTTCCATGTATTGTTATTGTACCTGCCAAGTGATTCTGTTAAATTCAGACTGTGGGGGATTTAAAACACAGAATTCACTTAATTTTCGAAAGATTTTCTGATAGAATTTTTGGAGGACGTTAATCCACTTCAACTTCTGAGAATTTGAATGGATTTTTAAGTTGAACTCTGTTGTTGGCTACATATTTAAGAAAAAGTGATTTTCATATTGTGTTTAGAGGCATTTAATTCAATCGTTAAAAGACAATTTTGATATATATTAACTAGAAAATTTGACCGACTTGCAGATCTTTAATTTATTTGTGATAATTTACGAACTTTAGCAATTCCCAGTAAACACCTTATATACAGAAACATAATTTCACAAAAATTGTTTTTTTGTAAAAAACTGGACACTACAAACTTTGAAAAGATATAATAAATAGTGTGTAACTGAGAAGGGTCCGAACTTGTAAATTCATAGAGAAATACTAGAGATAGATATTTATGCAAAATGATTTAAAACAGATGCCTAAGACCTCGTAGTAAATTTCGGGTGACTATTAATGTAATGGTAAGTGCATCACAAAAAGTAAATTTTACGGAATCAAGATGTACATAGTTTCAACTTATCACGATAATTAGAATAATGTCCAACTCACAGGGATTTTTCTATCAAATTAATTATATTCAATAGGCCCGTGAGAATTAAAACAGCAGTGAATGAAGAAGGAAATGCTGTTATAACAAATATCCCGGTGCGATGCTATAGACCTGCAATTACTTGTGGTAGAACTACAGATCTGTTTTTCATAACAACTAGTGGTACATTACATTACAGGCGAGAGCATAGAAAACAAATTTAGAGGCGGTTTTAGAAAAATGTTCATGCTATCCAAGGGGCACAATGGACCCGCAGAAAGTCTAAGTGACGCGGGATAATTATCTTCAGGAGCACAACTCTAACTTAACCTAAAATAACCTTCACAAAAATTTGATGATGACAGATACAAATATTTATTTTATCATTCAACCGTTAAGTTGAATCATTTATAAAATTAAGTCCGATTCTTCATGTATCATTCGCTATTATTTCTAAAATTTCTTTGCGTTTTATCTCCGCGTCTCTCACTTAAATATTTCGCCATGCAGCACGCTTACCGAAGGGCAGATTAATTGAGACGGATTTCCGTTCAACGCTAACTGTCATTCAACGGGGATTGGATCGTGGACTGTTTACTTTGGGAGCCTTTCTGGACATCGAATCGCTGCATCAGACAGTTTGTGGGCATGGTGTTGACTGTACTATCGTACGATGCATCGGTCAAATGGTAAGACGATGAAGCTTAACCGTGGGGTTGGGTGAGCGAATTTCCGTCGGTGTAACGGTGCTGAGAGGCAGCGGGCAGGGTGGCGTGCTCTCCCCGGTACTCTGGGTTATATTGAAGGACTCACTCATCTGAAAAATGTGGAATTCTCATGAGAAGTATATGCGGAAGACATCCCTCCTGATCATCTCCAGGCACAGCATGTGGGTGTCCCCTAATGCAACGTGTTCACAATACTTTTGTGAACTGATGCACCCATAATGATATGACAGAGGACTCTATAAAGACCAGCTTGGTGCTCTTGTCCAGGAGGCGTAAGCTTCGGCTCTTTGTTCTTCCAAAGCTCTTTGGACACACTTTGCATCCCCGCCCCATGTCAGACATCTCGGTGTCTACCACGACTTGATTCTGACGTGGGAAATGCATGTAGAGGAAAAAGTTAGTGTGGCTTTGCTCACTGCCGAAGAATTTTTGGATGCACATGTAGCATGAAACTGAGTGTTGTGCACCTCCTCGATTGTATCCATGCTCACATATGCCACTTTTGTTAGATGGCCGACGATGCAAGTGGGGACTGTGACATAGAATCTGGCGGGCCTTCAAAGGCTTGCTTGTCTAGTAATTACACGCTCTATGCGATCTTCGTCTAATGCTGCCCTAATTTGACAGATGCCAAAAGGATTGCGCTCATAAGAACGATGAAAGAACGGCTGGACTGGTTCTTCCCATTGTCGATTGGTATGTGGGCTCGACCTAAAAAAAACCCTAGTTGAATCATTGAATAAGACAAAATTGACATTGTCCCAAAGATATTATTCTCCATTCCATTTTTTTAATCATGCTAAATGAGCTCTGAAATTGTAAGGAACTTTTAAATCGCTTTCAGCTGTATCTCACAATTAAGATCGAGTTTGGCCAGCATAAATAATGATAGTACACTTACGCTGATACAGTGCTGAGAATTAAAATAAATTAAAATTTTTGGAAATATTTTGGTCACGTATTCAAAAATTCTCTAGCGTTTCCAAAATATTAGGGGGTATCCGTGTAACCAGATGTTGCCAAAAGTAGTCATTTTATACAATTATAGCAAAAAGGGACAGTATTGCTTGCAAGGTACACCACTGTTATCTAGCCTGAAGTTTTCTACTTGAATAGTCAGGCAGACTTGATAGCTCTGAGTGGCCCTCGGATAACATCTAAGTTACTGGAGACTGCAAATAAGCTATGTATCCACAACCAGGTGTCCCTTTATTGGATTTCTGGGAATATGGGGATCATGGTGAACGAAAGGGATGCCTCTCTAGCAAGGCATGCCTCTCGTTCTGACTTTCCTGGGACCAGAACCCGGCGATCCAAACCCTCAAAATGTCGGGGGACCACCAAAACCACGCCGACTTTTTCGAATATTTCGTTCCTGGGCTGTGTGAAATATGTTTTGAATATCGACTTTGCATTCCAACGCATCCAATAAATTCTTCACAAACATTGTTTGCAAAATCGACGCCATGGATGAGAAAGCTGTTTTCCTCCTGTTAAAACAGGCTGAAATTTTTTGCTAAGCCGAATATCGGCTCCCTCACTGTAAGTGTGATTGTGAATTTAAGTCTTGGAATCGACGCGAGAAAGACATGTAATTCGGCTCTATCAATTTTCGAATTTTTGTCATTCAAATCTCTGAATGCTGACCAAATATGCTCAGATCTGTCATAGAACAAACTCAGTGAGTTCAAGTGCTTTATTTAACGGGTTTCGCAAAATTTTAGGTGGCGCGCCTATTTCTCAGTTGAGTGCGACGATTTTTGTTTAAAACCAAATCAGCCTTAGTGAAAAGACAACTTGACAACTTTTTTCTTCAGTCCAATAGAATTTCGGAAAGAGGTATTTTACAAGCGTGCGTAATGGGTAGATTTAAGTTATAGTTCGCGGTAATGAATATAAATAGCATGTGGATAAGGATTGCGTCCTATAGAATCACAACCTTTGAATTCTACCGTCATAGAATGCGCTACATCATAACTTTTCCAGATTGACATAACAAGAAAAACAGAAGGGTTTTTGCCAAGAAATCAGCCAAGTATTTAAACTTAACTTTTCCTCTTATATGTGATAGCTTTATACCAACGTTGTTTAACGTAGTAAGCAGCGTATTGTAAAGACCCTTTCCAAATGCATTCTTAACACGTACAAATCATACTAAATATTTACTCCTAGCTAACTTTATCGACATATCGAACGCGTACTGATAATTGCACAGCGAAGCATTGTGATTTGTTGACGCGACGATGGTGATGTTCTTTGAATTTATCAAGGGTTTTTTTTGCAATTTTGGAACGAACACCAAAATATTTTCGGCTTCATTTTGAAGCTAGTTGCAGAAACGGATATTAGGAACATTCCCAATTTTGAAGTTTGTGACGTGCATCTTTTGAACAATTAGATAAATTTTAATGATTCGGCTGGTTTTTGACTGTGATTTATTATTTTTCTATATCAAAGGTGGGCTGAACACCTAAAACCTTTCTATGCATTCGCGCCTTCGCTTTCTCTCTCTTTCTTTTCATTTTTCAAATCTAACAGTAATACAGGGTTTTCCAATAAGAGGTGTTATTTTGATATTCAAAGAAAAATGCCATTTTTTGAGATAAATGATCGGATCTTTATTTCATTATAAAGAGGAAGGTATGCCGTTAATAACGGAAAATAACATCAGTCAAATGACCACCATGACCACGCCTACAGGACAATATCCTTTTCATGAAATTTTCCACAACCAAATCGCAAAGTGGCTGCCCTATGTCCTCGATAGCCTCACGAATTCCATCTTTGACGTCTTGAATCGACGCTGGGCTGTTGGCGTAGACCTTCTCTGGCCCCAAAGGAAGAAGTCGCAAGGTGTTAAGTCACAAGATCTCGGTGGCCAATTGTGATCACCACTTCGAGAGATAAAACGGTCCGGAAACTTTTCCCGTAAAAGATCAATGGTTTCGTTGCTTGTATAGCACGAAGCGCCGTCTTGTTGAAAGTAAACGTTGTCCAGATCAATACCATCCAATTCCGGCCATAAAAAATCATTAATCATCTGTCGATAGCGCATTCCATTCACCGTAACTGTTGCTCCAGCCTCATTTTCGAAAAAGCAAGGTCCAATGACCCCGCGGGACTATAAACCGCAACAAACTGTCACACGTTGAGGACAGAGAGGCTTTTCAACAATAACTCTTGGGTTTTCCGAGCCCTACATGCGACAATTTTGCTTGTTGACGAAGCCATCTAGGTGGAGGTTGTCGTCAATTACTAATACCAGTGTATCCCTTTTGACGTCCGGATAAGGGGCTGCCGCTTGATTCGTTTCTGCATCTCAAGTAAATACTCGCGACCACCGACGCCAAAACTGTTGAGTTGAGCTTGTAGTCGATTCCAGTGCAGGTAAGACTGCCATCCGTCCGGGTTTGCCCGGATTTGTCCTAGTTTGGAACGCGTTCGGGGGAGAGTTCGAGCGGGGTTTTCTATACTGTCCGGGTATTAAACTTTTGTAAACCAATTCAATAAAAAGTTAATTTTTTGTGTATGTACGGTGTAGTTGATAATGCCGACAGTCAGACTGACTCGACTCTCACTCAAATTCTTTCTTGTGGGGCTGGATGCACTAACTCGGAGAGTTGTGGAGATGAGAGTTCTTTTGCCACTTAACTCTCCACTCGGAATTCTGTAACTCGTGGAATTTGTATTGAGATTTACCAAACTCTCTATTCAACTCGGCAAAACTCTCGGCTGTGTTAGTTGTGGAGAAGTAAGAAAAATATTTCTCAACTGACGGTATTGGCTGCTTTTATTGTCTTTTGTGAAGGTACCAATGTTCCTAGGATTTTCAAATTGATTTATGGATTCACTGCATATGCTGGCTATGTTAGCAAAAACCAATAATGGAAATCCTTGCAATACTTACAGAGAAATAAGGATCTTGGTGTCTCAAGGTACCCTCTATAAATTGTAATTCACGCGAAAATGGTCAATTTGGTAGTCTTCCAGTACAGAAGAGATGCTATAAAAAGATGCTACATAAATATGCACGTTAAAGCTTGTATGTAGGATGAAATCGCATCTGCATTTTGCCCCCTAATTAGATATGTAATTAGTTTTTGACTCCGGTAAATAGTTTTGAAGATAACTGCAAAAGATGTGAATCAGTCCTTGTTAAGATGAAAAATGGCCGTTTTCTGGTACAATGAAGAACTGGTAAGTCGTGGAAATTCACTTTCCATGAGAAAAATGTTTACAACAAAGTACTAATGGATGTGAAATAAAGAACGGAACAAATATATGCAAAATATAGGAACTGGGGTGTATATGACTCAAGTGAAAAAAATCCGTTTTTTGGCGGTAAAAAGTCAGTTATGAAGCTAAAATGATAAAACAAAACTACGCCACTCGATTAGCCGTGTCTTCCTCTTTAATTTGATACCAAACATGACGTATTGTGGAGAACCCACCGTCAGAAATTGTTCACATATATTTTTGTACTCTAGACCCTAAATCCGTAGGAAAAAACCGCAATGCTCTACGACGCTCCCACACAGAGTCATCCGTCTTTCAATATTTCGATACTTCTCACATTTTCTTTAACTCCTCAAGTATGTTAGAGAATCTCGAATGGAGAGTTAGGGAGTTTTAACCGGGGAAAACGAAAGTTCTCATCTCCCAAACTCTCCGAGTTAGTTAATCCGGCCCCTGGCGGCAGCCAGTGTTAGCTCAATAACGAAGCTAGCAGTACGAAAATTGCTTGTGTAACTTGCCTTGTGCACCAATCAAAAATCTCGATACTACAGCTGCGTCAGTTAACGTATGTAAAATAATTGTAAATGCCACCGTACAAATACGGGAAATAACCCAAGTTGGCGACACTTCACGAGAGAAAAAATAAAAGACATACAAATTTAGAAAAACAACAAGAAAAACAATATAAGGGATGGGTATAACTTCATAAAAAGTAAAAGTCATTTTTAAAAGGAGGAAACATCGGAGCTTTTACCGAAAAGGGGAAGTGTAGGCAGGTGCATTCTACTAAGATCATGCTGTTCCTCGGCATAGTGCAAGTGTATAATTTTTACAACAATTTAATCAGTTTTTCTGGATGTTAATGCACTCCATGGACTGCAATTAAAAATCAGTTTTTTTACAAAACAAAAACATGGAAATTGATGACACAAAATTGATAGATGAGTGGATGAATTTACAAAATATCAGTCACAATATAAGCGATAAGACAAGCATTTATCGGCAAATCAACATTGGCATAATGTTTTAAAACATCGTATGCTCATTTGTGCACCGAGGTATTGAAGATTGCACCGTATGTTTAAGCGTACCAGCTCATAATGCCAGCGAAGAGAGAGTGCTTTAACTATTTCTCAACTGTGGATGAAAGAAAAAACTCACTAAACATATAAAGAGCTTGGTTACTAATCAAAACAAAGTTTAATTTTAGAGATTTTAATTGTGTTGATTTTTATACATTGTTAAAAAATTGTGACAGGCCTTTGCTCTTTAGTCTCTGGGGTTTACAGAATCTAAAATCTCCAAAATGTTTACATGGCAAAAAATTATATTCTGAAGAGCATAAGAAAAAGTCTCTAGAGACACTTTTTGAAATGTGTACACGAAATTTATATTTGTTCTCCAAAAATCTGTGTTAATTGTCAAGAAAAACATTGTTAGAAAGAAAGTGAAAAAGCTTTAAAAACATGTATGCAGAAATTTTACGGGAAAAAGGACAACACAACAAAGTGTGACTTTTTTTTTCAAAAATAACCAGCCCAGCTACTGTGTGTCTGCACACTGCCTAAGAGCGCGTCAACGTAGAGAACTGAAATTTTGTACACAATATTTTCATGAAAATAGCAAACATAATTTCAAAAATGGACTAAATTGAGCAACGGATTATTGGTGTTGCCATATAAAAATTAAAGATTTGTACGTATACTGTGAAAACGATCAGTCCTAGACATTTTATTTGCACTGAAAAGTTCTTCAGAATATGAAGTCCTACAAAATTGGTCATCATCAGTTATACTTTCCAACGAACCGTTCTAGAAATATGCGAAAAACCACTTCAAAAATCAAACTTGTGCAGATACGGGTATTCGTCTACAGCATCATAAGAATTCTAGCTTTTTTACTTGTTTTTCTTATAAAAGGCATGCCTCTGTGATAGGTATTTGAATTCAAAGTTATCATTCCTTTAATATAACTTTCAAGTATGTGTAGTAACTACACATACTAATAATTGGAAAATTTTAAGGGTTTCAAAGTTAGTTTAAATTTAGCACGACAAAAAAACTTAACTTTCAGCAAAAGAAGAGCGTTGGGAAAGTATAAATTTTGTTCGATTTTCGATGAAATTACCCTATGATAAATTAAATAAAACTTAACAAAAAATCTTGCCAAACTCACTCCACAGTTAACGTAACAGCAGAACACACAATACTCTCCGGAAATCTAGAGACGAAAAATGAGCAAACTTCGAAGACTAGAGACCGAGCATGGAAACCCGATTGATTTGAAACACACGACGGGAAACCGGAGCCGGAGAACAAAATAATTTCTAGTAATTTGGTATCTTTAGAGATTTTTTTGCATCTCCAAAGTGTATGCATGGGTCTCTGGGTGTCCAGAGATCGAGAAAGTGGTCTCTTGAAGTTCAAGTCTCTCGCCATGTAGCCTTTTCCGAGAAATGAAGTTATTTTGAAAGCTATATGGCACACTAAATGTAAATGTAAAATTGTATTTCTAACTTTTAGAAGATTTATTTATATTCATAATTGTGCGAGAGATTTAATTTAGTTCATTCACATCGTTTTATTTTACTGTTTTTTTGTAAACTGACTAATTTTTTAATAAATAAATAAAAAAAAGACACTATGTAAGTAAAACAGAAAATTATTTAGCAACAATGTCCGGGATTGAAGCTAAAATGTCCGGGGCTTTCGAACTTGTTGTCCCAGTTTAATGATTTTACAGATGGCAGCCCTAGGTGCAGGCCATGTCTTGCGCCGCGATACGTGAAACTGACCCGGCGTCAACGCTTCCTTGTTGATAGAATTTGGCGAGAGTGACTTAATAAATGAATGATTTTTGGGAATAAGGATTTGAAATTTGACTTCAAAGGGTAGATTTGCTTTGTGCAAACGCCTGCCTACGCGTATCAAGCTGCGTGGGGAGGCACCATCAAGGAAGGGATTCAGAGCTCCAGGGGCTAATCTCTTGGTTTTTCTTGAGCTCCAGTATTTCTTCTTGGAAGCCTGCTTGTTGTGCTACAAATACCACCAGCAGTACCGAATCGAGCAGACTCTGCGTGGATAGCTGGCCGGTTTTCTTTCGATTCTTTGTCTCTGAATACCTGGAATACTTGAAAAACCTTAGCACATATGCGAAAACATGACGAAGCTTGAAGACCTCGTTGATAAACATGCACGTGGTGACATAGTCCGAAATTTCAGAAACCTTGGGTACCATGGTTATTATTGATTTTTTCCTGCCAATCTTGACGTTTTCAGTATCGCAGTTAGTAGCTTTCGGCCATTCTGCTTGTGGTCTGGACAAAAAATCAGGCCCAGTGTACCAGTGTTGAAGATATGCTGGTACCGCGCCTCGAGACATAATATCTGCCGGATTGGATTTCGAGTCAACTTTTCTCCAGCTGCAATCTCCTGTTAGCTCCTTTATGTAAGCTACGCGATTTGCAATTAAGACTGTCCAGGTCGACGGTGGAAGTGCTAGCCAGTTTAGCACTATCGTTGAATCCGTCCATAAATAAAATTCGTGCACGTTGCTTGGAAGCAGTCTTCGAACACGATCCAGTAAGTTGGTTAGAATTCGCGCACATACTTCGAGTTCGGGTAAGGTTCTGGTTTTTAAAGGTGCTACTTTGCACTTCGAACATAGAAGAGTCACGACTATTTGACCATGTGCATCTCTCACTCTGAGATAAATGCAGCAACCGTAGCATTTCATGCTGGCGTCTCCGAATCCGTGCAGCTGAACATTTGCCACTCGTTGAGGCGATAACACGAAACGAGGAACTCGAAATTCAGCTAGCGTCCGCAGTTGTGTTTGAAATGATTCCCATTGACTGTGTAGTTCCCTGGGCAAGGACTCATCCGAGTCCAGCTTTAACTTCCACAGTTCTTGTAGCAAGATTTTTCCCATTACTACAGGATTGATGAGACCCAAGGGATCGTTCTTTTGGTAGTGTTTAGAGTCGGTATGCATGAAGGGACGACAAAATGAAATTGATCCTCGACTGGATCCCACATCAGACCTAGTGTTTCGATGACATCTGCGTCTTTTATGCGAAGAAGCTGCTCTGTCTTGCTTTCCGGAATCTCTTCCAGTAAAACATCATGATTTGAATACCATTTTCTAAGTTCCATTTGAGCGGAGCTCATTACACGCACAACATTTTATTGAATTTCCTTTAATTCCCCCAGAGATTAAAATATCGACATAGAAGTCCTGCCTTATTATTCTTGCTTCTTGCGGATAAATGTCTATCAATTCATTGGCCATAGACAATTCAAACATCTTGTGGCGAGGAAAGGTGCGGGCGAAGTTCCGTATGTAACGGTTGTGATTCGAAACGCTTGAATATCGTCTTGTGACACATGGAACCTATTCACGCAGATAAATGTTAGTGATCTGGAAGCAGAAACCACGATAATGAGAGCACACACCGGATTTCTTCTTAATAGATTATGCGAGGTACATAATTCCACCACTAGTGCATGTACGGAACAAAACGTGTATATACACAGTCTAATAGCAGCCATTAAAAAACGAACAACGATCATCAGAGGGATGATTACCACTCGACATCGAAGATCCTTGTTCGATGGAATAGGTAGTGGCTTACATTATTTATTTGGAACAACGGACGCTAGTAATGAACAACAAATATATAGCAAAATTGCTAATTTAGAAACAGATACGCAGGCGCTATTGGAATTAGAGAAACATCAGATAACGTTATTCAAATCATCGTTTGAGAAGTTGAGAAAACCAATTAATCAACTAGAGTCA
>OZ005744.1:120289795-120364080 GCA_963930735.1 Dioctria linearis | reverse complement strand
CTTCAATGTTATTAATATTTATTTAGAAAAATATGGAATTTTATGGAAGCTTTGCAATAGTATTTGTACTGATCGTGCACCGTCTATGACAGGTTCAGTAAAGGCGTTTTTAAGAATTGCTAAGGAACACAACCCAAATATTATAACTACTCATTGCTTTTTACATCGACAAGCTTTAGTAGCGAAATGTATTGTCGCTGATTTGAAAATAGTACTCTATCAAGTAGTAAAAATGATAAATTATATCAAGAGTAAGCCAAAAAACATACGTTTGTTTTCCAAATTGTGTGAATCCATGAAAGCCGATCATTTGACCTTGCCCAACTTGCTTTTTTGACGGACATTTTTGCGCACCTTAATTATTTAAATTCCAGCATGCAAGGAGAACAGGAAAACATTCTCAGTTCTACTGATAAGTTAATTACGTTCAAGGATACACTTAATATGTGGAAACGACGAGTCTTACAAGGAAACCTCCCTGCACATCAAAAACTTCTTGCAATCCCGAAATTTTAACGCTTATTGCTGATACGTTAAGTTTGTTTAATCAGAAAATTGATTTTTATTTTCCATCACTCGATATTAGTAGATTTGATTGGGTACAAGATCCATTTAGCAGCAATTTGGATACGGCAAAATTTTCATTATCAGAAGAAGAAATTTTGGAAATGTAGAACGACCGAACTCTTCGAATTAAATTTAATGATAAGGAATTAAGCAGCTTTTGGATAGGAGTAGCAAAAGAAACTCCAATATGTCGAAAAAAGCTTTAACTGTGCTATTACCTTTTTCCACCTCTTATTTATGTGAATTAGGTGTTTCAGCTCTGAATGAAATAAAAAGCAAAAAACGAGAGAGACTTTTATCTGTTGAATAGGAACTAAGAGTGGCCTCATCAAAAATTCGACCACGTATAAAGAAACTGTGCTCTGAACAACGCGCTCATACATCACACTAAAACATGTATAACGGAAAAAATATCGATTCACGCGTTATGTTTTTTATTAATAATTTCAATACTTATCTGTCTTTTATCTTAATTGGTATCGATAACAAGTTTTTACATTAATTCACTTATGTAGGTATATATTGAAGTCTTGTTTAATAAAATGTTTTTTTTTTATATAAATATTACTCATGTAATGAATGAAAAAATTAATAAAACCATTATTTTCAATATAAAAAAAGTTTACTTCTCTTGTAAAATATCGTTACTCAGTTTTCTCTGTGTCGCATAATTTGATTAGTTTGAATACTGTGTCGCGAGAAAAGCAAATTGGGAAACACTGGTATAGAGGCTATAAGCATTTGGACAAAATTCCAAAGGGATTCCAGGGTGGATTTTAGAGAGCAATGCGTAACTTTGACATATTTCCAGAAAATAATAAATCAATGTAGCAATAGAAGGGAACTCTCCAACGGACACCTCGTCTGGTTGGACGATATAAAAATGAATGGATACCAAGGGCCTATCCGGATCCAAGTCTTCGTCTTTGGCTTCGTCTTGTTATTACAGCTAGTGACGTAACATCGGGTCAACCTCTATCCGAATCAATGTCTATACCATCACGCTTTGCTTCTTTGTATAACAGTTTTGACATCTGGTTAGCTTGATCGCCGAGTCAAGGTTCCAGTTGACTTATTTAAATAGACAACGTATTGTAAACTTATGCTTATTCGCTGAGGTTATGTTTGTTTGCTGTCTGTGAAATCATGCTGAGAAAACGAACGAATTCGGAAAGGTTAGCTTCGTCTTCGTCTAACTATTATAATAGCTGAGCTTGTTGTGTTGCGTCACTAGCTGTAATAACAAGACGAAGACGAAGACTTGGATCTGGGCAGGCCCCAAAAGGGATGCTGGGAGGAAAATGAATATCGAAATTCAAATTCAAAATCCAAAATAATCGTTAATAAAGAACAGAATATTTTTTAACATAAAATTATCTGAGAAAATTTGTCTAGGATATTCATGAAAAACTTTCCCGCGAATATTTCTAAGAAAAATATCAATGTTACACCCGAATCCATCTAACAATTCTAGTCCATAAAAAATCTGAATTACAGTCCATAAAAATTATCTACATTATACAATAAAATTCTTGAAAAAATGTGGTCAAGAAAACTCTGTGAAAAATGTATTGTTTTCTAATATATTTGTCTCTCAAAGTCAGTTAATTTCTATGTATAACTGTCAGCTAGACTGCAGTACCATAGAGTCAGTATCATACAAAGAGCCGGTGTGTAAAGACTAAAGTGAGTCATAAATAAAGTCAGTGCCAACAATAGTATTGAGTCTATAATTAGAAACAAAAACCAATAAAACACAACATAATCTAGGGTCAAACGAATAATTTATGGGTTTCTAGCTGTCAGCTGTATAGTGGCATTATCTACGTAGATAAATTGATTTGTAACTTTTTACTTACAATGAATCCAAGTCTATTCTGGACCCTGTCATATCCTGTTGAACAGAGCTGAAAGAAAATAAAAAGTATTAAAATTTATTTACAACATATTTTCTACTTCACGGTATGATCTCTCCAGTTCAACATCAGCGGGTGCATTGTACATGTCCAGGAACTTACCTGAAATAGAAAAGAAACACAGATATTCTTTTGATTCATCTAATTAAATGGAGTATTATATAAAAAAACTACAAACATAAGCAAATTACATGCAAAACTGCTAAGAAACGAATTTCTTGGTAGTACAACAACAATAACATGGTATGATAAAAATTCTAATTTCTTCGCAAAATTCATATCATACTTTTAAAACATGAATAATTTCGGATAATTTGCATATATCAGTCTTCATACTGTACGCATTATTCAACACATAAACAGTAGAAAATAGACTTACCAGGATTAGTAATCCTTTAAATTTGTCAAAAACAGCACAAAAAATCGCGATGGTGACTGTCAAATTTACGACGGTAGAAAGTCACTTACACTAAGTTGACCGCGCGAAACCAGTTGGTAAGGCTTAGATGGTGCGAAATTCACCAGGTAAGCCAATGCTCGCGAAAAAGTAAATATTAATTCCCATAAAGAGTGTGAAAGAGACTTCTGGGAAAGAGACAGAAGAATATTGAGATAAATTTTACGTTCCACATCGGAAAATGATATAATATTGCAGGGAGCCGCCATATTAACATTTTTTAGAAAAATTAAAATATTTAAATAAATAATGGAAATGAATTTATGAATAAGGTGAAATAAATTATTTGAGCTAATTTAGCACATATTTAAATAATTGCACAAGTCAGTCGAGCCCGAAAATATGCCAAATTTGCAATTTTTGTGTGGAACTTAAGACAAAAAGGCAGCTCTAAGACTATAAAAGGGATGCGAGCCCTAAGAAAATTCTTATTAGTTTGACAATGATCACATATGCCACTAGCATTCAATCAACGCAGCAAAGTAAAAAAAAAGTGTTTTTAAAGAAAGAAAAAAAAAAATTAGATTAGATAAAAGGTACATCGGTAAATTATTCTTATGCTATTAAGTGGTGTCATACAAGAGCCTAATTTGTGAGGCAAATAATATTGGTTTTTTATTAACGTGTTAAGATAAGTATTGTTGATTGAATTTGTGAAAGGTATTGGTTTATTGGTGGCATAATCGTTAAATTTAAGTTTCTTCACATAACCATTAAAAATATGCAAGCACAGCGTAGTAATGATACATGTGAAGGAACAAATTAATAAAGTTATGAATACGCGTGTTTACATATACATGTTAAATATTTGTCGTACATACATACATACATCAAATAAATGTCACTATAAGCCATATTATCAATACATCCAATCAGACATGAATTAGGGTAACATAATTATATAGTAAATTAACAAAAAAACGGCATAAATTACAAATAGAGCATACACAGCATATTCCATTTGGTTAATGTTTTACATAATTAGGAATTTATTCGAACAATAAAGTAACAGTGAACACAAGCACCCATTTCTTGCCATTTCGACATATCGCTACACGATCCCATCCAAAATGCCGTAACATTGTTGTAGTTCTCAATTGAAACTACATTACAAATCATATCATATCTAAAAAAGAAATAATGATAGAATCTCACCTCTACCTAGACAGCTTTGAGTTCAAATTTGAAGTAAACCCATATTTAAAAAAAAAATCCGAGATATGGTGTAAATCATTTAATGCTCGCGGGCCTGCCATTAACCATGATCCACACCAGATTGAAGAACTTATGTCTCACAGTTAACGAAAAACAACCAGAGGTGAAATGGCTGCTAAATTACCTGGTGTAGAGATATACTCTCAATTTATCATTTTTTCTGAAAGATCTGTGCGTGCATAAACAGCAGGAATTTTAGTGAAAAGAAAGGAGGAGGGAAGATGGAATGGGGATTGTTGCTTACAGTCTCATCAATAATTTGAGTTGAGTTCATTTTTACTAGGGAGGATCTGCACAGATTTTGTCAGAATCGGAATATTTGAATATTTCATTTGAAGAGAATTTATTGACTTTACCGTCACAACATTTTTTGGCACTCTTATAAATTGAATTCTTTTTTTTATGTAAGACTAGAAAATTATGGAACAGTTCGAGAGTAAATATCTTACTTAAATTGAAAAGACTATAAGCACAAATAACTAAATGTAACGTGTCGAATAGGAAAATTGAACCAGAAGTCAGATATATGTTGCGAGTCAATTAAAGATTCTAAGTATGATACCAAAGAATAAACTATAAAGAATTTTGGCAAAGCTAGTGACATGTAGCTCACTGATGTGCACTTATCTGCACATGTGCAAACATCCACTTGACTTGAATCCAGATTCCAGCTTCTGCTTATGGGTCCACCACGCTTGGCTGGCGTAGTCGAGTCCAAATGGTGTCCTGTAAACGTGGATTGATTAGTCGAGTTGGCAGCTAACAGTTTGGACTTATTTTGTTTGCTCGTTACTCGAAAGTTTAGTTAGGTTGTATATTTATTATACCCTAGATGAAATCTAAAGGGTATACTAGGTTTGTCATTCCGTTTGTAATACCCCGAAATAATGATAGTAGAGCAAGATGGTTTGGACACCCATGCATAATATTAAAAGTTATTTTGATTTTTGCATGTGTGTCCGTCCGTTTGTCCGTCTTTGCGCACGAAAACTCGACAACGCGTTCACTTAGAAAGCTGAAATTTTGTACGCGGATCTTAAAAAAATAAAAGTAAGATTTGGTTCGAAAATGGGACAATTCGGGCAACTCCTTCGTGGGGTTGCCATACAAAAATTTCTTTTTCCACTATATATTTGCACACTGTTCCGGCACGCGTGGATATAGAGAGCTGACATTTGGTACATGGTGTTACTACAGTAATAAAAAATAAAATTTCAAAAATGGACTAAATTGGGCAACCCTTTCTTGATGTTACCATATAAAAATTTAGGTTTTTTACATATACTGTGAAAACGATCAGTCCTAAACATTTTTATTGTACCAACAACTTCTTCAGAATACAAAGTCCTATAAAATGGTAATAATTTTTCTGTCCGACGAACCGTTCTACAAATATATGCGGAAAACCACCACACTTACATCTCGGTGACCATATGAAATTTAATACCGGTGTCGTGTCGCAAAAGTAATCAATCAACGACCAATTATTGAATCAAGTTCAACCCGAAAAAAACAACAAAAATTCAATAAATAAAAACGCTTGAATTTCTTTAGCACAATACAAAACCTTATTTCCCGCAATAACTGGCCTAACGGAACTTGACACCTTCTACTAAAAAGATACGACGCGACTAAACACTTAACAGTACTCGCCAGACCAGTCATTGGTCTACAGGTGGATCCGGTATCTACTAAAAAACCTAACTTACCTTCTAATGATATGTTCGATGGTACTGTTATGTTGAACTTACTCCAAGAATTTAATTTTTCACTGGCCTTCTCTGCTATATATTTTCTAAGCTAGTTCTTCGTATAGTGGTCCCATGTGCGGCAGAATTGGCAATACAGCCACTCCGCTCGTGGATGGAATTTTCCACAAGCTCCTTCTATTATATCTGCGACTCTAACTTGATGTATTCAGCCGTTGGACGCTTCGTACCTAGTTTGCAGACATTCCCTAGAAATATGCCCCATCTGTCCACATATGAAGCATTTGAAAGACGAGGGCTGACTGCTTCTGGGAGGAGCTGTTCGCTTTTCTCTTACATTTGACCGATATGGTATCCCTGGCTCTTTCTTGGCCAACCTGGGTATCCACGTATTCTGAAGGATTCCGCCGTTACTCTTAAAAATCTCCCCTACTCCTGATGGCCGAAGTTGAAGACGTTTTGCATCCTTCTCGAAGTAAGTCGCTTCATCACGCACTGCCTCCAGAGACTCGAACTACCTTCCTGTCAGATGTACCTGAGTAGCATTATTAAGCACACCACCCTTGAAGCTTGCCACTGCATCAGACTCTAACTCTGCTATTAGTCCTCCGTCTTGTCCGGGTGCTTCGTTGATATTGCTGTTTTGATCTGGTTCAACAATTCCTTCAATCCGTCCGCAAATTCTCTAATATCTCACCTGGTCTTTGTCTGCAGGCCATCATCTCCGTTGGCAATTCACTAAATGACTTCTTCGGCATATAAACTGTTTTGGTTATTAATTTCAGAGCTTCAAAATCTTTTGGCTCCTCTGTTCTGCCCCTCTTGTTTCAGTCGGTCGTAGCATAAGAATATGTACACCTCTTTCACAAGTTTTGGAGATTGGTCTCCGGAAAACATGGGTACGTACTTGACTACCATACCCATCACTTTATCGTGTATATCCACCATTTCTATATGACCTTCGTTTGATTTTCCACTTTCCTTCCTTATTTTCCATTACGCTAATTACACTGCCGCGGGTGATCGAATGTTGTTTTGGCTGCGACTGTTGGTCCCAAAACACTAATCTTTTTGGTGACCACTTTCTGCCTTTGCTCGGTTGCTATTACCCTTGGAGGTTAACTGACGTTCCTGCAATTCTATCGGTAATTCCCGTTCGAGTTCGACCGCAGTCTGCTCTGCGGCCTTCAATTGAATGTTTAAGGTATCTACCCAAGCAGCATTTAAGCCGGCCACAACTAAGTTAAGGTGTACTGGGACATAAAGAAAGTTTCTATAACGTCACAGTGACTAAACTACTAACTTCAGTATAGATGGCCTACTTGTAAACACATTCTGTAGAATTTTGAACCAAAACGCCACTTCGGTAAGCCATTTTGCAGTCCCGCGTGGAACATGTTCCTCAAGAGTTTCCAAAATTATCACAGGGACATTTATTTGTCTACCTCAAGGCTCCTGCCTCGCTGAGGAAGCATTGCAAAGATGTAGCGACGTTCTAACAACTATTCTCTGTTACTTTATAGTAGAAGTATTTATAGTGGCCTTTTAAGTGCCGACGTAGCTTCTGTCACCTTCAACTGGAACTTTATGATTCCCAATTTGTTGCAAAAATGTTCTTGGTGGCAGAAACTCTCACGCGAGACTTTGTAGTGTAGACAACTTTGAGGCGTGCTACTACAAACTAAGTACTACGATCCTGTTACAATATAGGAACATTCATTGACACACATTTCTTCGGCATCAGTATCTGCACAATCATTTAACTGCTGTTCGACTCTGAGTGCTTCAGCAAAAGCAGGAATATTTGAGAATTTTAAAATGCAAGGGAATTGACTCCATTCACTTTCTGGACAACTCTTTGCATTTGAGCGTAACAATTCCCGTTGCGAGTGATAAAGGTTCTCTGGCCAATATAAAATTGAACTCTATTCCCACTTATTGGGTACCGCAGTAAAATAAACCCCTTTCTTTTCCTTTGTTGCTACCACTTTAAAAAAATCCATCTTGCAAACTTCCATCTACGCCCAGATTCGTAATAGACTTTTGACAGCTTTAGTTGGCCGTTTTATTGTCACACTTTTGTGGCAGGGACTTTAGGGTTCCGATATATACAATAAAGTTCCGTTTTGGGATGATCAAATGGCATTCTGGGAGCTTTCAAGTAGCTGTCTCCTCAAACTAGCAAATCATGGATCCAGCTACGAAGAATTTTTGAGCCACGACCATATAGTGGCTCTATTTAGTGAATGGGACAATCATTTTTTCATGGAAGACATTTTTTAACATGAAATGTCTCCCTTTTGTCATTATAGTCGAAATAAATTGGAAGCATTGGATTAGAATAACTAAAAAATGCTTAAGGGAAAATTTAAAAAAATTAATTTTGAAGTAAAAAGCTTTACATTTGATTTTATGTGCGGGGAGTTGTACTTTTTCGAGGTATCGGCCTTACGTTGGACGACAAATTGCTTCCGCATCAATTTTCTCGATACAGATATCGACTAATTTTTCTTTAATCGAAGTACATATGTACATATTTTAATATCTTGTATTTAAAAAGTAAATGAAACTTTCTACGTGAAAGCTTAAATCAACCATCATTTATATCTATAAGAATTTATATTATCAGTTAATAAAAAATCAATCCATATGCAAATTGCAAATGTGGTAGTTTGTTATTGGGTAAAAAAGTCTTCGTGACGTGCTGGGACGATGCTGAAAACGTATCGGGCAAGTTATCCCAACGTTCCTGCATTAGTTCTAGCCACGAAGCAAATACATAAATCACCACCTGAAAATCATTCGCCATTTTGGAACCGGGCATGTACGCGTTAAGTGCCCGCTGCGTTCCTAATCCAAGTCATTGCCTCTAAACGGTTGTACATTTTGTACCAGCTACGTACCCGGGACGCAAAATGCTGCTTGGGTACCTTCTTAACCAGAGCATTAATTTCCTCGCTTGTATCCTCTAGTGCCTTTTCTATTGTCCCCTCCTCTTTTTGAATAATATCGAAAGTTATCGTCACCACAAGATCCACAACTTCTCCTTTAGTGCTTGTTTGAGAGGCTATTTCTAGTTCCTGTAGAATATTCTTGAGATCTCCGCTCGGCGCACGTTTTTTCAGTTCACCTGTTAAATGATCTGTGATATATTCCCAGTCTTTCTTGTTTGGCACTGCTTCAATTCTCCTGATTTATTTTCCAGTTCCTGCTTCTGTAACTGAAATTGCAATAATTGCTCCCTGGTCAATACATTAGACCTCCCCACTGACATAGGTGTCTCTTAAACCCTATCGATATCTACTATTGCAAATGCGAGGAATTTTTAACACATAAAACATTAACTCAACGAAAAATCATTACATCACAAAACATGAAGGCCCACGATTAGAATAATATGTATAAGATGCACGGAATATACGCGAAAAATGGTCGTTTAAAAAACAAAACCCCAAATATTAAATAAACTGATGAAATATCTACTCATACTTTAAATTTTTCACCTAACACACGGGACAACTTCCAAACGCCCATTACTATTAACGCTTAACCAAGCAACGCACACTCAGCATTACAATAGCATCAATATAAAATGGAACAAAATCACCGCAAACCGAAATTCTGAATTAACAATTTAACCTATACTCGTAATTTAAGTTATGAGTCTAAACCGCACGGAGATGAGAGAAGAGTTTTCAAATTACCTTATCTAATACAGATAAATTTATCAAAATGTAAATTACACTCAACAATTAATATTATCGTTAAATCACTCAATCAACCAATCAATCACCTTAGGCTGAAAACTTATACTTATTCTACCACTTCTTAAATTTAACATGAATAGTTAGTGGAGTAGCTAAAACGCACAACTCCCAAAAATAAAAAAAAAGTTGTAGCTAAAAAGCATAACTCCCAAAAATAAAAAACTGAGTAGCTAAAAGGCATAACTTCCAAAAATAATAAAAATGGAGTAGCCAAAAAGCATAATTCCCAAAAATAATAAAAATGGAGTAGCTAAAATGCATAACTCCCAAAAATATTTAAAATAATCAAATTTTAGGAATTACCATACCTTTTTTAACCGGCTGCGCCAAAGTGTCATGTACCAAAAGCAATCAATCAATGAACAAAATTGAAAAAACAACAAAACTTCTTTAAATAAAAACGCATTAATTTCTTTAGCACAATACAAAACTTTATTACCCGCAATACCTGACCTATCTTAACTATAATATAACCGAACGGAACTTGACACCTTCTACCAAAACAATACTACGCGAATTAACACTTGACGGCACTCGCCAGACCAGTTATTGTTCTTTCATGCCCCAACATTCGGAAGTATACAGTCTTTTCTCTCAACGCGGATGTAAACAAAGGACAAAAACCTTGTCGTTTGTTCTACCGGTTGCACTTGCAGCACCTGAGTCCCTTAGTAGTAAGCGATCGCTTTACCACTTACCATGCGAGGTTAATTGTTATCGTAATCGTCGATTGCAGCGAAATAACCGGCAGTTGCAGAACAGTACCATGCGAGGTTACTGTTTAGAAATTGCTAATTATTTCACAAAAATGCGCCCCTGGCTGCTGGATGAATGGTTCAGATATTTGGCCATAACACGGGCATTCATCTAGGGTATCATGAGAATGCTTCTTAGACCAATTCTAGCATTTTAACTTGTTGTGAGTTTATTTTGTTTATAGAAACAACATTTATAAACTTTATAGATCCACCACAAAAACTACTATACATAAAATTTTATATTGAACTGTCACTTCAACTATATTTGGAGCTGTTCTCAACTCAATCTCTCAACCCTGCGTGCTCAAAAAACACGGGTCGAAAACTCAACTCAATCTTTCAACTCTGTATGTAAACATGGTAACACAGCTTGGGATGTGTGCCTGACGGACTGGTTCGTCCTTTAAAACTGTGTGCACAGATAAAGCCAAGATGTCCAGACTTTATGGGGATCAGTGACGTTCATGGCCAATCTACAATGCATGGTTAAACCACGTCGTCAAAACGATATGGATTTTTGTGTTTGCTTCTCACTCTTGCATTTGAAAATTTGTGCTGCCAAAAATGTCCCTTCTCTCTCATTCATTTGACGACATGAGCACGAGCTTATGTGTAGTAGTAAATCAGCAAAAACGATATAGTAATACCTCAGGTGTATTGAGCATAATTTAGAACCATGTAGGGGAATTTAGAACAAAACAACTGTAAACTGGAACTTGTACTTTCAGTCTTGAAAGAAATATTTTATATTATTCGACTTGGGCCAAGCAATTTCTTAGTTTACTAAGTTTACTATATCATAATACAAATTATTGAGACCAAAAACTTCCTTTGATGTAATTCTGCAATGAAATCGAGGAAGCAATTACATTTATGATAATTGACAGGTCAACAGCTGTTTAATTTGGCAGCTTACCACTGCTTACATATTTCGTATATTTATATGCATTCTTCAGCAAACGATATCGTTTTGACCACGTGGTTTAACGATGCATTGTAGATTGGGCATCACTCACCAATTGAAACTGAAAGCATATTGTATCGAAAAAGAGCTTTGAAGCTTTTACGAGAGATTCTATGCGAGAAACATATCTCTTTGAGGTTATCCGGGGGATTACGCTTACGATACAGCGCTTAATGGTTATATGTTTCTGCCTGCAACACTGCACCGCACGATGGCTGTTCAAACTTGATTGTTTTTGAACTCTCTCATCTCGAAAAATGGGAGTTTGGTAGATGCCTTGTGAAGGAAAAGCTTTAAGCGCTTGTTTGTCGGTTAGCCGCAATAATTGGCGGTTAAGTACGATGAGTGGGTATCTGTATTTTTCTTATTTGTGCTGTAGTAGCATAAGCTGATTTCGTATTTATTGCATCATTCTTGTTTGGGATATGAACAGTGTTCATTGAACACGATAGGTTGTGTTTGTTGTTCTGATGTTTGGTCTGATAATTTTTCTTTTTGCTGTTATTTTCCTAACAATCTGCTACCAGGAATTCTGTTGACAACTTTCACTAATTTCCATTATTTTTTGATTTGCAGACTACGTTTGCGATAAAATTCGATTTTGTTGATGACTTTGGATATTTAATATTATTTTCAGGAAATTTTAAAATTTTGTCAGACGATTTCGCTATTTTGTTGGTATTACATTGAATATTTGTTTTTATCAGGCTTTTTCGTGCTACTTGATAAGTTTTCTGTTGACGAATTTTGGCTTAATATATCACCGACATAATACCTGTCATATATCTTAAATATTATTGTTAATAATGTCAAAACCCTGGAATATTAAATTTTTCAGACCGTCATTTTTTTTAATTTTCCAAGGCTTAATGCAGAAAAATATGAACAGTGGCTTACCGCATGCAAAGAATCGATTCCCGAAATTAGAATCAATAAAAGACCTTATACGTATATGTAATATACATTTCGAAGAACATTTCTTTGGAAAAGTATATTTGAAGAAAGCAGCCGTCTTGGTATTTATCATTTATACTTGTAGCAGTGGGCAATATTGATCAACGAAACGATAATCGCAGAGTTTATGGACGAAGAGAAGTCAATTCTGATATAAATTTCGAGGAATTAAATAGAGCTTCTGCATTTCTTGCAGTAAAAGAAAACGAGACTATATCACCAATTCCGTGTGTGGGATGTGAAAAAAAGTTCGGCATACTAAATTTATCAACAACAAAATAAAGGTCTTAACGCTGAAAATCTTAAATTACTTAAATTAAATCGTAAATTGCAGGAAAGTAAGAAAAATTTAAAATTTAAATGCATTAAGATCAAAGAAGAATTGAAGGAATTAAAGGATTCTGGTGCGGACATTACGGGAAGTATTAATGCTTTGACAAACGTCAACGAGAATTCTAAAAGTTTTTCAAAAATGATTTGAACCAAACCAAGGATTTATTCTGAAAAAGAAAGGAAAATTTCTCAATTTATTTATTATAGATCATCTGCAGGATATAACATTCTACGCAATGTGCTTCAATTGCACTTGCCACAAACTTCGTCATTGCATACTTGGACAACGATTAAGCTCCTATCGCCTGGTATGAATTCTAATATTTAAATGAAATTAAAAAGCAAGTGTTACAACTGAAAGATCGAGAAGTGGCGTTACTTTTTGATGAAATGTCAATACATGATATTCTGGTATACAACAAATGTCTTGATACAGTTCAAGAATATGAGGATTTTGGGTATGGTAAGCGATTGAAAAGATTGCAAAGACTGAACTAGTGGTTATAGGAAGAAGTATTTTGGGTTATTTGAAGCATGTCTTGCATTATATTCCTTTCTCATCAGCTATGCAAAGTGAAGCATTAAAAATTGAAGCTTTGAAATGCTTTGCTATTTGCGAATTTTTGGGTTTAAATATACGCGCAATTATATGCGATCAGGGGTTATTGAACAGAAACTTTTATAAAAGCTTACCAGTTTCTCAAAAATTTACTTGTTGTATGACGTTCTCCTTATTTAAGATTTTTAGAAATAGAATGATTTCAAGTGACATAATTACGCCCGCGACGGTATTATTGGCTAGGATATTATAAGATAGTGAGCGATATTGCCATTCGTTATTTTGCAGGCTACTGTTATCACAGAGTGCTAAGAAAAAAATACATTGAGCCAAATCAACGATAATAATAAATTGTAAGGTATTTTAATCAATACGAAAAATTACTAAAATTTTAAGGGATTGTGTTCTCTTTTAACGCTATCTGATGAGCTTTTTACTATTTTCAAACCTCATGTGAATGTATTACCAAGAATCTTCCGAAATCAGTCTAACAATTTTAATCTGAAGTTGAAGAATGCATCAAAGCCACCAATAATAAATTCAAAGATTAGTTTGACATCGAGGACAAGTTCTATTCACATCATGTACAGCTTTTGAGTTTCACTATATTAGTTTTAATCAGAAAGAATTGATCTTGGTTAGTTGAGAACTATCGTTAAAAAAAAGGCAAAAGAGCGAAAAGTAAATATAAAAATATTCGCAATATGTATATTAATTGTATAAAAAGTACACATCGAGTTAAATTAATTAATTAATCCGTTCGCATTATGGTGAAATTACATAATAATAAATCATAAAATATCTCCTTTTCATTTCACAATTTTTAAAAACTTTCCACGTTGTGAATCGTATATGGTCAAAATAAATTTAACGCTATTACATCAAAACTAAAATGTAAATTAATTTTATATTAAAAATAGCAAGATTTCGATATACGGAGTAAAAATTTAACATCGAGAGAGGATGTTTCTTTTCTATTGTGTTTTGTTTCGCGCATTAACAGAATTAAAGAAAAAACTAAACAAAATATAAAAAATAAGTTGAGAAAAAGCTAAGAAGTAAAATTCAGAAAATAAAATTAAAAAAATAAAAATAAAATAAATATAGAAATATATAAAAACATAAATATTATACTCCAGATGAAATGATATTGGATATTTTTTTTTGAAGGGATGTGGTCAACATATTCTGGCTTATAGAAAAATCAAAAATGACGGTCAATAAAAAATATGGTGGGATTTTATCAATTTTAAATTTGTAGTCTCCAAATTAATAACTGAGCAAATGCACAAAATTTAAAAATGTTGGACATTTTATTTATCGACATACGACCTATACTTACTTTTGTAATATCCAATATATCATTATTGGTGGTATTTACCCTACTCAAGAACTTAAAGCTACAAATTTTGTTGAAAGCTTATATTCTATATGTACTTGTACATATACCACAATCAGCTCCAAATTCGGGCTAAAGTGAATCCTGCAAAAACAACACTCTTAATGTCGTTTATATATACCAAGAACAATAATGTACCCAGCACTGATCCTTGTGGTACTCCCATTTTATTTCAACTGCTTCGGAAAGCATGCCATTATCTGCGATGATGGTCCAGTTGAACCGAAACACCTGTCAGAGTTTATAAAAAGTTTTAACTTGTTGAAATTAAAGTACATATACTCGTATATGTACAAAAGGTTACTAGTTTTATTTAATTATAATGTTTCACAAAACGGTTGCAGAAAATTCGATTAATCATATTAAAGATAAAACTTTTTGTAAACGATTCCGGTAACAAAAAATGTTAAGGGAAAAAACGGATTCGTTAGTGATTGAATGGTAAACCTCAAAATAAAAGAATATTTGTCGCCACACCGATCATCACTAATACGATTCGTATATATTCATATATACACCTGTTAAACTTAACGGAAGCGATAGAAATGTATATAATTTTGGAAGCAAAAAAAGAAGAAAAAACACTTTTAGTCGATAAAAAAGCGATCCGTCAACGATTGAAAAGCAAGCGCAAGAAAGTAAGTATATTTTTTTTATCACTATAGCGGAGTCATTAAATGTTTCGTTTACACTATCCATATCCGATAAAACATTTACCGTGTCAAGCGATGCATTATTGTCGGCAATTAAAATGCTCGCTCTGGCAAAAAGAAAGCATAACAAACGTGATTTGTAGGACAATACATAGTAATGTTGGCTGGGATACTCATTGTATGCTTCAACCAGCACATTTCTATATTTTAGTGCAGCCTTAGAAAAATGATAAAAAATCTTCCCAGTCGTGACCACTTAATAGATTTATTTTTATACATATCTATTTTATTCCAAGCTTTTAGAATCTCAAAAGTAAACTTACCTCAAGATTATAATGCTGTATATAATTCCCTACATATAATAATAATATCATCTAGCATAATCATTAAAACAAAAATCACTACAAATTATTTTCATCGGAGTTCATTAACTCATGGCAGCATAATTTAATTACTTTATACTAGTCATCTCATTTTTCATTGGATTTTGCCAGGTTGTGTCCGAAATTGGCTGTTGTCGATCTATTTAACATACCCGATATCTTCCACTGTTCCCTTTCGTCGAAACTCACAAAACTTCAAACTAATTGAAGTTTTGATCCCTACAAAATCGAATATCATATTTTGTGGGAGTGGAAAAGGTTGGGAAATATCTGATCAAGTGAACTGAATTTACTAAACCTTTGAATATACATGCAAAGGCCATAAAATTTAGAATCACAGGACTAAGTCCTCTAATTTATATATTTTATTTCCAAAACTCTGAAAGAGATTAAATAATTAGGTGCAATTAAATTTTCAAAATTTCATTTTGATAATTTAATTACCACTTAAGTAGAAGTATCAAATAATAATTTACAAATTACGAAAAGTATTAGGAACATCTTCTGTTGATAACAATATTTTTTTGCTACAATATTCGTCGGAGCTAACTAACTTGGTTATCAGAAAAGTTGATAAGGTTTTCATATTTCTGATACGCGTTCTTCATCTGTATATTTCCTTATTTCTGCTATAAGCTTATAAAAAAATATATCATCAGTGATAGAAAATCTGTAAATGCTTATGGCATAGAATATTATATGAGGTTACGCTGTCCCAGCAGGATACAGATAAGAGAAGGATTGGTGGTATTCGGCTGACAAAAAAAAAGGAATTATGAAGTTATCAGCGATATAGATTTAATAGGACTGGTCCCGTGAATATATCGGGATAGTGCATCAAATTTGATTATTATTAGTAAACTCGATAAAACGAATATCAAATAACAAAACTGTGCGAAAACTACATACACATTATTAGTGTAACTACTCCTCAATGATATAACCATTTTATAAGCGTCTGACGATTTTTATCGGCAATTTATAGTGTCTGGGAGTGTCTAACCATATAATTTGTGTACCATGGTAGAATTCATGAAGATATAACAATAGGTCTGATAGGTTACGAATGACATAACGAACGTAAGCACTAAGTATTGTCGAACTTCTTGTGACAGATCCCTCCACACGCGAGATCCACCATTGTCTAATAATAATAATAATAATTATTAAATTAAACTTTCTCGCATAACATAAAATATTAATAAATTTTAAGCGGAATGAAGTATTGGGACAATTGTTTTTTTTATTGTAAAAACTGTTAACGGATCACATTTGAGAAGATAAAATTATGTCCTTTTACGACACCAAGGATGGAAAAAATTTGTATGAAATTTTTTTTTCAAGAATTTAAACATATATAGGTATAATTCTAATTCTGTTTTTATCGAAATCGGATGGGGTCCACCAATCGTAACATGTAAGCTTTCGTTAAAAAGGGTGAAGTGCCTCCTTTGTAGCAAGTTGTCAAGTTTGATACTGTGATATCCTTGAATGGACCTTTGAGCATTTACGGGACTATCCTAGCGTGAGAGTCTTGAAAATTTCTGACATTCATTATGTTTTTTTTTAATTAACGAAATTCGATAATCGGTCCAATTTTTTTTTTATTTATTTATATTTTTTTTGTGTTATTTTTTGCCACTGCAAGAAGATGTCCAAAAAGATAATTGTGTCTGATAGTGAAGTCCTGCTTCTTTGAAAATTGTCTAAAGCAAAAATAACTGATTATTAACAAGGTTAAAAAACTCTACGTATAGCGGTATCGAAGCTTTTTGTTTTGTTTCGATGAAAACTGACTAAATATCAACCATTTCAGAATTGGGTGACACATTTGGCCTTTCTTTATATGTTTTTTTTAAAAAAAAAACATAAATAAATTTTCATGTAAACGAACAAACCTCTAAACTATAAAGGAGGTGAGGAATTATGTGGATAAATTTGAGGTTGGAAACTCTTCCTGTACAATTTTGGAGAACGCTTCTAGAGTTTCCAGTACAAGATTTTGATGTGAATTGTGTACTTACAATCAATCAGCGATTTGAGGTCATACAATATTCCTACGGCTTCTTCGAATGGACCAAACATAGTCTCACGCCATTTTTCTATGAAAAGCTCTAGCGACACGACTAAGTCGAATATTCCGACCAAAATTGAGCAAAATGTTTACGAAAGTTCATACATTTGGTAAATGCAAAAAAAACTATTTTTAAAAAAATTTACAGTAGAGTGTACCCTTGATTGACTATAAAACCTTTGAAAAACGAAAATTGTTAAAAGTAAATTTAAGCCGGAAAGATTGGTTTTAAAGCACCCCCCCCCCCCCCCTGGTCTAGAACAAAAGTGTGATCAGGAGTCTATAAAGAATCCATTGGCATACTCCCTAAAACTCATGTATCGAAAATCCTGTATATTCAAATTCAAGTTAGTAATTAAGGTTGTCAATGTACAGCACAAACAAATTAGGATCTAAGGTGGATGCCTGCGGTACAGAAAATTATAACAGTATGCATTCTAAAAGTTTTCTTTCGATTTAAAAGCACTGATATCAGTCCACCATATAAATTCCTATCCAAAAAAAAAAACATGCGTGGAATGTTAAACCATTATTCAATTTTTGATAAGAGGAACCTATGATCAACTAAATGAAATGCTTTGAAAAAGTCCAAACGTACAAGCGTAGTAGATTTGTCCTAATCTATGATATTTCTGATATTCGTCGAAAGATCGCTTCAAAAAACTTTAATCTAAAGAGGATCAAAGTGGCCATTAACAAATAGTCGCCCTTGATAAATAGCCAGGTGTTGATAAAATTTGTATGAATGTTTTATGTACAAAGTGGACTTTTCTGAAATCTCTACGAAAAATTTATGGGCATATAGTAGAGATACAGAATTATAAAAATTATTACTCATATCACGGAAATTTTCACAATTTCTATTCATAAGCTCCTCATATACGTGCGGGACATTGTTTTATTTCCAATTTTTGGGAATGGTACTTGAATTACCATTATAGAAACAAAATTGCAATCTAATAACAATTTGATTTGTTTTAGTTGTGGTAAGGCGTTGTAGTATAAAATCGGTAACAATGCTACTTCCTCTATTTCTATTTTTCTCACATTTTCAAGTGAGCTTATTTGCTAAAATACTTAATTCTCCCACGCTGCGATTTAATTCGCGCTAAGCACCAATGGAATTTATCCATACCAAAATACATAATATATAACAGAATCCTTTCAAAGATTTTTTTTCTCTTCTGTTAAGAAATTTGTAGGTTTACTGTGTGAAATTAATCGAGAAAAATTATCAAGTACCAAGTAAATAATCACTTCTGATTCCATGCACTCGAACCAGTCTCAATTTATCCTTTCATGACATAAAAGTAAAGATGATCATCATCATAAAGACTTCCTAGAGAAATTGAAGTAGTTGACCCAAATGACTTTCCTTCCTTCTGCTTCTGGACACTTCTGGTGGTTACGATAAATGGACCCAGACTTCATGACGCTTCTTGTCGCAATTGGTAGCAAAGTTTCTGCCAGTGATGGTTTTGTTAAGAGAAACTTTCCATAATGTTGTATTATTCCGGGAATAAAAAAAGGGGAACTAATATTGTTACTAACTACTACTTCTTGTTTTTTTTTCCTCCTCAAGCATTAATTGCCTGTGTAAAGTGGAGCAGATTTTTTTTTTCCTGAAGCAAAAAACTTGATCTGGTTATACTACTGGAAATGCGGAAGAGAACAAAAGAGTTGGGAATAGATTATTAGCCGGTGAAGTAGTTGTAGTTAGAGTAATTTCTTGAAATGAATCCTTAGAATTTCATAGGGAGTTCTTGTGCATACTTTTGTGTAGAATTGTTTGTCTCTTGTTTTGTTTTTTATACCCAAGATGAAATCTAAGGGGTATTCTAAATTTGTCATTCCGTTTGTAACACCTCGAAATAATTGATGGTAGAGAAAAATTGATTGGACACCCCAGTCCGTCCGCCTGTCCGTCCGTCTGTGCGCACTATAACTCGAGAATGCGTTCGCTTAGAAAACTGAAATTTTGTACAGGAACTTTAAAAAAAAAAGTAAAATTTTGTTCTAAAATGAGACAAATCAGGGAACTCCTTCGTAACGTTGCCATACAAAAATTTCCAGCCGTAAGATTTGCATGAGCATGCGTAGCGCAAGTCGGAGCTTGAGTTGAGACTTAAGTCTGACATGAATGAAATCAAACGAAACTATTGTGTACAAGCAAACCTGATGACTTTTCTAAAGGAATGAATTAAAGTTTGAGCAAAATCCGTTGCGAGTGGAGGCAAAAATTAATATCGGATTTTGGCTAGTTCATTTCCATAGCAAAGTCATAAATTTTGCATGTACGCAATAGTTCCGGCCGATTTCTCTCATGCTCTCTCAACTCAAGCTCCGACATTCGCTACATACGCTCATATAAATCAAACAACTGGACCATGCATAAGTCGCAAGATTTGCTTGAGTATGTGTAGCGGCCTTTGGACCAATTCTAGCTTTTTTACTTGTTTCTCTTCTTGTGCTTCAAGAAACAAAAGTCTAACTCATTCTTAGGCACAAAACTTAAGTTAAAGACAGACTTGTGTTAGTTTCATATATCCGCAATATGCTAGTAAATTAGATTATATATATATAAATTATGCTAGTAAATTAGATATGTAAATCCTGGAATTAAAGTTTATCGGGTGGCAGTGTTATGTGTTTGTAAAAGATGGGAGCAGTTAATTAGTATAAATTATGTTAATAATACTAGCACTGAATGAAATTTTAATGAAGACTGTTATCTCAGGATATCAAAGAACTATAAGATTCTTCACTTTAATGTCGGTTTTAAAGAAAGTCTGGAAAAAAATAACCAAAAGAATTTTCCTCGTGAGTCCCACGCAGAATCGAACTAGCAATGTGTGGATATTATTCTAGGCGCACTGCACCATAAATAGACACTGGTGTAAAGGGCTAATAAGGAATAAAACCGCACTGAGTTCAATAGCCTAAGTTTAATGAATTCAAAATTTCCGGTTTATAAACAGTTAAGCTAAGCACTACTTTAATTTCAATTTCGATTCGGGAAAGAGTTCAATAAATATGCCATGCAGAGTTCCGCGAATCACAAAGATCGACTCTAGGTAAGATGCAAGGCTTCTAGTTAACTCTGGATTTCGATAAGACTCCGACCGTCGCGGACCAGAATTGCTCTAAAACTCAACCGCATAAGTTATTTCTCTTTCTTCATGAACGTTAGTTTCGTAGAATATTCGGTTCGGTTTCGATTTTTTAATGGCCATTCTAGCATGGGCAAATTACTTTAAGCATTTGGCTTTCTTTTAAAGGTATCATTATCCCTTTCATCATAGAGAGCATGACATACCCTCACTCGACGCAGAATTCGCCTCTACGATATAATTACTTGCTATAAAGTATTATGTCATTATTTTAAAGAAAAGCTTCTACAATTCGCTTAACGAAGAAGGAGAAATTGCAGAGTCGAGAAGTGCTTATTGTGATACAACATCGCTTTGTCCGAAATCATATCTAATGTAGGTAAATTAACATTATTTATTATAATAATGGTTTCATAATTAAGTTGTCCGTTATGATGTCTAGTGTTAAGTATATTTAAATTTTCCTATATTAATTATACAAACTTGCACGTATGTTTACTATACTATAACTTAACCCTATTATTCAGTATATTCATGAAAATTTCAATGTTTTAAAAAGCTTTAATAGTAACAATTATATAGAAAATTATGAATTGGGATAATATGCAAGCTAACCCTAAAATGTGAAAAACCTAATGCTATTCAAATCATTTTTCAATATTAATTGGCTTTTGTTTCCTCTTCTATGTTGTTGCATATATGTATACACACACGCAGGCATATTGAGTAGAAGTATGATTGAAGTTTACCTCGAATAGTGTCAAATGATTATTTCGATATTTTTTCTCGATGCTTTGTGTAAATCTTCTTTTTTTCTCTTTTAGGATTTCGAAGCACGCGGACACGGCCTGTAGAATCCCAAACAACTGTCAATTATTATAAGATGTTGTGATTGACAGGAGTATTACAGATAAATTTTTATAGGCATTACGCTATATACCTACTCTGTCCATGAGTATACCCAACTTTATTGAGTGTATATTTACCGTTGCCGTTAGTGCACCCCACTGTGTGACATTATTGCCTTTGGATACTTATGATATGTATGTACATAATTGTGTAGAAATTTTAGGCGGAAAAAGCACTATTAATCAAAGTAGAAAATTAGCAACTATTTAGTAACTTTTAAAAAAAATTTTTTTTTTAATATTTGCAGAAAAATGGTGATCGGTGGTACGTAACGATTCTATGTAAATTCTCTGTACCTAAAATAGTTAGAAATCTTGTTGCTGTATCGTAACAGCTTTGGAGTTTTGTTAACCACAAAGTCTATCATAATTCATAATTAAGCAAATGTGTGTGTAATTGTTTATTAACAATTCATTTAATAAATTTTGTAATAGGTATTTACAAAAATATAATAACATTTTAAAAAAATGGTTACAAGGTTCAAAAGTTTTTTGATTTTTTAAAAATATTATATACTGAATAGTTACTACAGGCTCACAAAAGTTTAAAAGTTTACAAATAATGTAAATCGATATTAAACATAAGAGAATATGACAGTAAAGGAAGTGGAAAAGACATTCGTTTGGATTTGGCCTTCATCATGGCAATGTTGTGTTGCTTGCTAGTCAATAAAAATGCACAAAAATAAAATTCATGAGTTTTTAATGACGACTTTGTAAGCTGCCTTTTACAATGTTTTGCGGAATGTATAAGGAATTAGCACCAGTTTTTAAATGACTATCTAAAGTTATATAAATTACCAAAAGTTTTTAGATCTATCACAGAAATAGCTCAGTACGAAGCGAAATTTTTAACAAGAATTCTTTTTTCTAGGAGACTTCACAAGCTTTTGTTTCAGTGAAGGTATTTCAATTGATTCTATTTGGTAATAAATTTTTTCTTCATTTGTGTTCATGCTGAGAGAATTCTTTATAGGAAGTGCCAAATGGATTTTATCCAAACATTTTTTTTTTCAAATTTATAACATTTTGGTAACATTTTGGCAATAAAACATTACGATAATCCCAACAAGTGCAGTTATCATCTTGTTTTCAGTGCTTGATATAAAAAAAGTTTACTTTTTTAAAAATATCTTTTCACATGATTTACCTTCATATCTAAGCAGTAATAAAAAGAAATGAGTCTCCCATGGATATCTGATAATTCTAATTTATTTCTCGTTCCCAACACACCAAGTTGTAGGCTTGTTAGAAGAAAATAAAAGCAAACTTGACTACACACTATATATACATCTCCCTCTCGACTCGACTAGTACATACCCGTACATAGCTAATCTCTACTTTGTCTTATATTCTTGAAGAAACTAGATAAGTTTTTCATGTCGTGCCGTGTAATTGTAGCTCACTTTTTCCACATAAAATCTAACTTTGCCGAGAAGGTGTCTATTACATAGCAGAAATGATGTACCTGCTGGCATGATATTGTCTGACATAAAAAAATATTTTTAAACAAGGATTACAACGAGATCCATGTAATTCTGGATGGAAAAAATGAAGTTTCTTTCAGGTATTCTGTTTGATTTAGCACTTCGGTGAAAATTTGATTAAAAAATTCAAAAATGTTTCTGGGTGGATCACAAGAAGCTCAATATTGCCATTGACGGAAAGTATAAAGCAAAATTGGGAAGATTTCGTTATGTGTATATTAAACCATTTTTTTTAGAATTTTTCATATATCAGGTGCATTGTAGGAGGTAGTAGGAGTAAGTACAAAGTTTGTAGCTAATTTTCATGGGTAAACTGGGTTGAGAAAATGAAATGCAATTCAAAATAATGTGATTATTCGGTTGTTGTACTTGAACGCTTCCAGAAAACAACGCATTATTTCGTATCATCTGGTTATTTTCGGATAGTTTATAAATGAGCTTAAAACGTATATAATGATACGGCATTAAATTAATTTTCCTACTCTAAAGAGAGCCAAAGTTCAAACAGAAACTTAAAAAAGGTCATGGTAACACTTTGGTTCTACATGTAACGCGGCCACATCAAGGAAAGGAATTTGAGAAGGAGGCAGCGCCATATGTGATCACTCCAAGAAGACAAACCTCATAGGTCTAAAGATCAACATTGACCATATTTATGACCCTATGCTCATACCAGAATATATAGCTATTAATGGAGCTCAATACGTCATCAAGAACAAAGTGTCTTGTGTGGGTTTCAGTTGACGAGACATCTTAAGGCTCCACTCTGTAGAAAATTAGTTCTATTTATTCTCCCCGCTCCTGAAAAAAAAACCAATCCGAATTAAGGCATAATTTACTTTTGATTGATAACACAACTTGGATTGATTCGATAGAGTTCAGGAATGTATCTATATACATACTTGGCGCTTCGATCTAAGCAGGTTCACGTAAATGTATAAACGTGACGAGATCCATCAAATATCAAACTTATCATTCATTTCACAAAAATTACCAAATTCTTAGAGAATCTGAAGAACAACAGATTTTCATGGATATTAAACTTAAATGCAGGAATTAGATGATAGCATGGCATGTATACTAGCAAGACGCCATCTTAATGCACACAATGCGCAAGCACTCCGTCCTTTAAGAAGTATAGTGCACTGAAAAGTTGATTGTTTATACATACGAAAATTGAACTTATTTCCGACAAACTACAGTTACAGTTAAGAGTGTGGACTATCCAGTTTCATTCCACTAATTTTCTACATATATCCAATACGTTTTTGAGATACATACTAGACTTCAGCGTCAGCTCTAAGAACTTTAAAGTGCCATATCTATCTGGGTTGACTCAAAGGAATCTCAGACTTTAAGCAAGAGATGGAGCAGCACACAAAATATAGATCTCTCAAAGGGAGGATATTGCTACTCTTTCCCTACAAGGGGAGACTCAACTTCTCCCATAATCTAACCAGGAGCCAGTTGCCCAGCATGATGACTGAAAAAGAAGAGAAATCTTGTCAAAGTGAACTGTAGCAGATATACCGAATAATTAAAATCTGTATACTAATGAGAAAGATATACTAATGGACGAGTATTTGAATAAAACAGCAATTCAAACAGAACAAGAGAAAAAGTTACAATTGGGACGAGACAATAATATTATACCCTAGATGAAAATAAAGGTTAAATACATTGAAAACACAAAGTTTCGCAAGGCAACGCAAAGAAGGAGAGATTTTCTTCCCGATTCTACATAAAGGATTCTCAAGAGATCTCTTAGCCGCTTAAATTTAGGAAGTAAGGGATTTCAGCAGGTATTCCACATACATTTTTTTGGAGAAATTTCAACTATAAGAGATTATGAGGCTTTGGATAATCTCAACACTACCCTTTCAGTTAGCATAGCTGTTAAAGACAATTCACTTTGCAAGAAGCAAGAAGAAGAAATAATGTTTTGTGAAGGGGTGATAGCAATGGGAGCCACCAACACATAGCTAGAAAGATGTATGCTTTATGAATTTTGTGAATTTTCTAAGATTGGTAACAATTAACAAGGGTGTGAATTCTCTGAGCTCGAGCGTAGGGGTGTGGCTGTTGTAAGAGGAAAACTCAGCTTTCCAATTCAAATATAAAAAATTTAATTTCAGTAAATTTAAGCAATAGTTTAAAACTAAAACTCAATTCTTTAAACTAGCCTAGCTTACTACAATATTTCAAAAAAATTCAACCCAAAATCCAATGAAATAATTCAATAATCCAATTTAAAGTTCAATAAAAAAGGAATGTCGCCACAGTGGTTTGTTCTCTTTATTTCTGGAAAAAGGGAAGAAAATGCACTATTAAATTCATGGATAAATTCAATAGAATATGATTATTTTAAGTATCCTACAACGCGTGGGCCTTTCGCAGGAGTAACTACCTGCTGAAGTGTAGATTGAAAATAAAGCAGAAGTAAATTTCTACAGTAGGAGTCTCCAATTCATATTAGCGCCATCTGCATTCCATGATCTAAACATTATTTTTTCGAACACATACTACTTTACGTAATCCCAAACCGAAATATTCGAGGCACTTTTCGCCCACATTTTTTTTACATGGATTTTGTATAGGAAACGAAATGTTCGCTCGAACAGCGTACTACGCTTTAGATGGGAGCAAAAATTAGACTTTGTTCAATGGAGAGGAAACAATTTAATTCTGGTGGAATGAGGTCCTTTGCTGTGGCTCGTCGGCTCTTTATAGCCGCCGTGAACCGCTACGTCTCTGCTTCGTGATGGGTTACCCTGACAACGCTTGATCTCGAAGTTGTATTCCATTGAACTTTGACTGCTGCGATTGGCATCATATCGTGCGAATGTCAGTTGATGACAGAAGAAATGTAAATATACTGGGGTACGTATACTTCAGTACATATTATCTTATTTTACTAATGAATTCTCTATTAATCTTTATATAAAACCGTCTTTTATACAGCGAGGAAGAGCCAGCTGCAAATTTGTGGTTTAATTTTGTTGAGTGGACTTCTGGCAGAACATTAATATTATGGGAATGTTATGGATGCTCTGGATAGTGTGTAGGATATTATTCGTTTTTTCTTTCTTTCAGATTAGTATTCTAAGGTTTATTATTTAGAACTAAGTACTTTGTGGTTTGTTTGGTTTACTTTTTAGGAACTTTTATTTGGGAGATATTTTCATCAGGAGATCATCGAGATTATTGTTGTGGCCTGAACAAACCTGTAGCAAAAAAATTAATTGTTGCCCAAACTGTAAGTTGTCGATAACTTTGTCGAGTAATGCAGATTATCGTAAAGCTGTGTCATTTATATCACTCTACAGGCCAGCAATTTTGGAATTCAGCCTCAAAAATAACAAACGGATCCAAGACGTCCCTCATGTTTTTTTCATTTATATGCACAATTTCGTCATTTGAAGCAAACAAAATTTCTGCCACTGTCACCATAAGGGTTCTAAGCGTACCTCAGCGAAGTCCTATTAGTTAATAAATATTTGACAGCTACCTTTATTTACTAGAATAACAAATCTCTTAACAAAAAATATCTAGTGAAGTTAAGACGTTAGCTGAGTTCTGACATCCCTTAACTGTTTACGCAGAATAACAATTTCTTACAGCCCATTTAACAGCTAAGCGCTCTTATCTTTTACGCAGAATCGGGGTAGCGTGGGCCCTCGGAAACTTTTCACGTCATCACTCATGAGTATTCGACTCTCATGACTATTGTGGATATTTACTATTTTTATGAAAATGCCGTGTACAAAATTTTAGCTCTCCACGTCGACCCATTCTCATTCTCAGTGCCCTTATGTATAGTGAAAAACGAAATTTTTGTGTTGTAACCCTACGAAAAAGTTCCCCGATTTGTCCCATTTTCGAAGTTGAATTTGCTCTTCTTTTAAAAAAGTCCTTGTGAAAGATTTCAGCATCCTATGAGTTATCGCGAGGATAGACAGGCGGGCATGCAAAAATGAATATAACTTTGTATATTATTCTTAGGTGTCCCACCTATTGTACTCTATCAACATTTTTTTTGTGCGTTGCAATTGGAATACAAACTTAGTATACCACAAGGTATATAGAATACAAGGTATACCCATTAAAATCTTTGCACATGTTCTGTGACGTAATTTCGTGACTAATGTATATACATTTCTATAGGAAAGACAGAGAGAGAGACTAATGTATATACATTTCTATAGGAAAGACAGAGAGAGAGAAGAGAGTATTGTGCTCTCTCTACCGTGCTTTCCTAAACATTTTCACGATATTTCGTCATTAATGGCGGAACATGGTTCGTTGTGGAAATACCTTGTATTTTATATACCTTTAAGGGTATTTTCAATGAAATTTTCTAGGGCATATAAATAGAAGCCTTCTGCACACCATCTCTAGCACCAGACTCTTAATTAAAACAGGGAAGGGAGGTTCATCTTATTTTATCATAAACCCTAAGATCAGTGGAAAGCATTTCGATCCTGAAAGTTTTAACAGAGGAAATCATAAAAAATTTGTGTTTAATTTTGAACTAATTCTTTAATTTTTTTATTTTACAAACTTAAAGTTTTATTTATAATTTAGGCTATATATCGATATTATCAACTAATATGAGATGGTCAGAAAGATTTTCTCTTCATGGGCTTGTTGGAATTATCACATGGATCCTGCACCATATCTGGAGAGGCTTAGCCTATAAAACAATTCCAGATATTTTAAATATTTATGTTTTTTTTTTTGCTTCAACAGTTTACGTGGAACGATCAATTTCCGTGAACTGAAATTCCATAGAGACAACTATTCTCGCTCGTTAGTTTTTCTTTGTCTTGTTATCCTTCTACCTTTTTTCACCCAAAAGTCTCCACGATCTGAGAAAGACCATATAGAACTAGTAGTAATGCAGCGTAAAATTGGGTCATTCATCACTTTATTGATAGATTCAGTCTCAGGATCTACACTACCACCACAACAAATGGAAGGCAGTTCGACAACTATTTTTTCTTTAATATTAATCATGGTGCCAAAATTGAAATTGTTTGTCTGTTTTTCTTTTATTGTGAATTTCATGCTTATTTTCGGACAGATATTTTTCAATGTCCCATTGAAAACGATCGATAACTTATCTGCTATGCAGTTCAGTGGAAATTCTTGTATATATCTACTACAACAACACAATTGTACCGGAATCTGCATCTGATTAACTCTTTATTAAGAAGTGGGGAGGTGGGCTCTAAATCACGCAAATAAATCAATAATTTTTAAGATTTTTTCCACTAAACTAGGATCAGTTGACTTGAACGATTTATTGTCCAATCTCTTTGATTTATTGTTACGCCTTTTTGTGCATTTTATGTATGAGCAGCATATGAGTTTCACGTTAGACAGGGGTACTTTATTTTTTCAGGATAGTGTGAGTAGCATCCAAGAACGAACTGAATTGACCGTCGGCATCGATAATGTAAGTACTTAATATAGAGAGTTCCATAAAGTTCTGCTTATGTTCTTCCCTATGTATATTATCCCGTTGTCCTTTAGTATATTTATCAAGGCACATTCTGCAATTTTCCATTCCAACAGTCTTGGCACCCGGAACTGATATGTGCCATCGCAGAGTACAGGATAAGTATGAAGCAGTAAAACAATATATTTTGCACAAACAACGTTATGTGTCGTGTATTTTCAATACATATCCTCTCTCTCCTGTACAGCGTACGTTGTTCAAAGCTCATCATTATTCAGCTCAGATATTGGGCAGAGAAAGTTCTTTGTAAAACATTCGAAATATGTCCGAGAATGGTAAAGTCAAACGCATCCCTTCCCACATCGATAAGCCATATACACCGTGGCTAGGCTCCGGTATTTTGCATTATTTTCTGATAGAATTAATGAAGTGGGGAAATGGAGATTTACATTGAACTGAAAGGATTTAAATAGATCTTTCAAGGCGAAATTTATTAAGCTCCAGAAATTTAAACTCTAAAGGGATCAATATTTCATTAAAATTAAATTAAATTACAGAGTAACCAAAACAAATTTCTTTTTCAACACTCTCTGGACTAATGTAGAACCTTGAAACTATTTAGCAAATGCCAATGCCGTATATTTATGCACGTATCGTTGTACAGCTATTATAAAAAAATCTACTTAAATGTGTTATTATTTCTCCTTCTGCATAAAGATTTTAATTTAATATTTTGACACCAAGGGTTTTGTGTCAACCGAGAGGTCATCGCCTAATCCTAACACAGTTGAGAGTTTTATCTGCTTTTTAAAAAATTATTGTGTATACATTTTATAAATATCTGCTGGTGCAACCGGGATTTGATGATATGCTCTTATTAGATCGACTTTGGCAAAAATTGTAGCTTGAAGATTAATTGTACAATCCTGAATATTCGGCAAAGTATATTTTTCGATAATAGTAGCCCTGTTTAACTGTCTGTAGTCGCATGGTCTCCAATCCGTGGATCGTCCATACAGAGAAGGGAAGCGACAGCGGCAGAGGAAGATTTGTTGTATGCGTACACACCGTGCTCCTTCGACAGTGCGCACGTTCAGACTTTTCTTCTGTAACTCCACACTCGTGAAAGAGATCCAATGTTTCACAATAATTTTTTTTTTTGCAAAATAACGAAAAAAGGAAAAACGGCGTTTCACAATAATTTATTTTTTGAAGAAAAGATTCTTCACAATTTATTTATTTTTTTGCAGAAAGGATTCTTCGTTTCACAATAATTTATTTTTGTTGAAGAAAAGATTCTTCGTTTCACAATAATTTATTTTTGCAAATCTCCCCGTTAGTCTACTCCGCGAGCGGTTAAAAAACAAACTCCCCGAGGTTTGGGAAAATTGCACCTAGGTACCCATGATCGCTTTAAAGCTCTTTTTTCATTTTTATTGTTTTCTCACGACGTTGAAAAAACGTACATGAGAAAATGCAAAAGTTTTTTGATGAGAGCTAATGCATCAATGCAAAACTGTAATTCGATATGCACTTGTGCGCCCGTCTTGAAATATTAATTTTAAGAGGGCGCGAATAATTGTGATAATTGTACGTATGTATGTACATACAATTAGATTGGATTAAGTAAGTAATGTACGTATGTACAGCGTACATACGGAAAAAAAGTAAGAAGACACTGTATGTAGGTAAGTGTGCATACCGTGTGAGTGGAATGTGTGTCTGATAACAAAATGCAATTTATGCTAAATTGCATTTTGTTATAATATGGGAATGCATTTCTAAATGCGTTTCAAATTTTGAATGAGAGTTAAAAATGAAATAATTTTTCATTTTCAGGGTCAATTAATTGTACATCTATATATCGTATTGGACGATATATAGATGTATCGGTATTATGGTTGTGATTCGGGGCATTGGGCACCTGAATCACAACATCCCTCCCCCTGGGGGAAAAGAGAGTTTTATTCTTCCTGTGAAGAAAACTTTCTTTCATATTTAGTAAACCAGAATGTGTACATATATTTGTATGTATAAAGGAACTGGTATATAACTAGTCAACTGTAAATAACTACAAAATTATAAAATACAGTAAAAACAAATACATTTATATATTTTATTTCTAATAGAGAAGCTTTACTTTATTAATTATATATTATTATTAAATTATTTTGTTATAATTTTTATTTATATGCAGATACATATTTTCTTGTGAATTATTTATTATTGTTGATTATTACTATCATTTCGCAACGAATGATTAAATATATCTAAATATTGATATATACATATTTGATGGTTAGGGTAAAACTAGAGAAAAAAAACATTATTGTATTGAGCATACTATTAAATTTAATACAGGTATATTATAGTTAATTTATTCCTTCTGTTTTTTCTCTTTATTTATTTTTATTGAAATTAATGCTCATTATATCCTCTGGGAAAAGAAATTTTTTCGTTTTTTATTAATATTGTTAGCTTAGCTTTTTTTTTTTTTTATAGCCATACGTAACCGTGCTTACAAAGTAACTCAAAATTTTATCACAGGCATATCTATTCAGTCACTTTGTTACCCGTTTTAGTTCATAAGAACTTTTAGGTTGCGTAGAAACTTTTTTTTCTAACATTGTAGCTTAAAATCATAAAAATACTTTAGCAGAACCAATAGGGAATGCAAGGTTTCAAAGTAACGTTCCAGCAACCGAAGCGTTGCATAACGGTCACAAGAATACTTCAGCAGAATCAATAGGGAATTCAAGGTTTCAAATTAACGTTCCAGCAACCGAAGCGTTGCATACCGGTCACAAGAATACTTACAAAGTAACTTGAAATTTTATCACAGGCATTTCTATTCAGTCACTTTGTTACTCGTTTTAGTTCATAACAACTTTTAGGTTGCGTAGAAACTTTTTTTTCTAACATTGTAGCTTAAAGTCATAAAAATACTTCAGAAGAACCAATAGGGAATTCAAGGTTTCAAAGCAACGTTCTAGCAACCCAAGCGATGCATACCGGTCACAAGAATACTTCAGCAGAACTAATAGCGAATTCAAGGTTTCAAAGAAACGTTCCAGCAACCGAAGCGTTGCATACTGGTCACAAGAATACTTCAGCAGAACTATTAGGGAAATCAAGGTTTCAAAGTAACGTTCTCGCAACCGAAACGTTCCAGTCACGTCATATTTTTACTTTTTTGCCACAGTTTTGTCATTCACAGTTTAGTTTTGTTATAAGAAGTTCGTGCGCGTGCGTGAAATAAATTTATTTATTTATTTATTTATTATGCATTAGTTGTAATTAGAAAGATTAAAATAAATCTAACCTAATTATCAACTAATATAAAAGGGCCCACGGCTACTAGGCCATCTGGGCAGCTATCCAGTATTATAACTGACTTATTTTTGACTTACATTTGGTAGTTTATTATTTTGAAACAGTTCATTTACAGTCCTGATTGATTGCTTCTTATTTTTAGGTAATTTGCCTAGGCCTGGCTCATCTAAGTAATTCTAAGTGGCTAAAAACTAAGAGGTAAAAAAGAAATAGTAATTAATCCAGGGAGAAGAAGGTAAACAAAGGAAAAGGAAAACCCAAAAAATTAAAGGGAACAAAACTGAACCATAAAAGCAACGGGGACTACAGAAACCGAGCTTAGAACTACTGGTACAATAAGTATGAGGTTTGTTTGTTTAACAATTATTTTTCTATTGTTAATAACTACATCTTACTAATATTTCTTTTTATTTTTTCTTTTTTAGGCTACGATATGTAACAAAATAGGGCAGAACTTACAAAAAGGAACTGGGTAGTTTGCCGAAATACAAAAAGGGACAATGAATAGTGACCTGCTAAATTTGTGTTTAAACGGGATTACAATTGTATGTATGATAATTAGGGTTGTAAATAAGCAATAGCATAGGAAAAAATTATGTGTACATCTCTAGCTTTAAGTTATGACATCCTTTTGTGATTTAAGTTTTATTATCTTAAGCAGCTTTAAGTTTTGATGTAACACCATGCAGTTATGTTTGTATAGTTGTCCTCTTTTTATATTTTCTTATTTATTTTAGATCATAATTTTATTTTAACAAAATTCAGTTTTCTCTTTCTTTGTATAATTCTAATAAATTCATTTTCTAAAAATATTTGTTTTCAGCTTTCCTTTTAGCTTGTTGTATGTGTAAAGAGTCTTACAGCCAGGGCTGATAGGGTTCGTTTGTAGGCAGTTACAGTCTAGCGTCTTTGTTCGCGTTTCGTAAGTAGGTCCTCAGTGCATCGAGTAGTAAGTTCGTGACCCCCTCCCCGTAGGTGAGGAGTTCTGTTGGAGTTTTTGTAGTTCCGAGTTCGTTAGTAGTCTTTGTAATTCGATGCACCGTTGCAGAACATGGGTTGCAGTCATTGTCGCGTTCTGGCAGTAATGACAAGCAGGGATCGGCTGTCCGAGAAATTGATGTAGCTTGACTGGCAGGAAATGTCCTAGTCTTAGTCTAGCGACCGCAATCATGTTTCGCCTTGGAAGGTCAGGCATCACTGGTTTGTTTACTTTCCTATGATGGCTAGCTAGGAATGTACCAGATTCGCGCCGAGTAGAACTTCGGCTATCATGCTGGGTCTTCCTTAATTGTGCTCTAGCCGCCTTGTAGCCCGGTGGGATTATCAGTTCGCGTTGAGAGCGGAGCGCATTCTTTGCGAGCTCATCAGATCTCTCGTTTCCTTCTATCCCCACGTGGGCTGGGCACCACGCTAATGTTATCCTTCCACTGTGAAGGGAGTTTCTTATGTTTACTGCCAGCGGGTTCTTGAGGTTTATAATGGCCTTGAGCGAGAAAAGGGTGTCCGAGAAGATGGCACAAGTGCCCTCCTGTTTGGAGGCCCATCTGACAGCCTCCCAGACAGCCGTCAGCTCGGCCGTAAAGACATCTGACCACGCTGGCAGTTTGTAAGCGCATGGGAGTGCGGGAGTTTGGTACTCTGTCCAGGTCGCTATACCTACATCTTCCTCATCCTTTGAGGCGTCCGTATAGATCTTTATGTCAGCTTGTATTCGTTGCAGTGTGCAGTCTTATTTTGTTCGTACTGTCTAGCTTTTCATAGCTCTTTGCATTTGATAAGATTCTCCTGTAAGGACTCTCCAAGGAGGAACGGTGCGCGTTGGGTTGAGGTGATCGGGATTAAAAGGGATTCTGGGATGTTTGCAATGATTCTAGTCAAGCTAGAGCAGGTGCGCTTGGTGGGGATAGGGTTCTGGGATAGGATGTCCAAGGTGTAAAGGCGGAGTGGTGAGTTGGGAATATGGAGGTTCTTAAAAAATAAGTTACGAACGAGCTCGTCTCTTCTGTGCGTGACTGTAGGGAAGCCTGATTCTATGAGGAGACTATTTATGGGAGTTGTGCGAAGTGCGCCAAGGGCTATCCTGGCGGTGGCGTTTATGGATGCCAGGACTTTGCGGATGTTCGCAACCGTGGTGAAGCCATAGATTGTTATGCAGTAGTCTGCCTTGCCAACTACCAATTGTCTATTTTTGTAGCTGTCTCGAACGGAGGCCCAGCATTTCTTCTGCAGATGATCTTTAGCAGGTTATTCCTGCTTCTAATCGATTCTGCAATGATCGCCGAATGCTTTGTCCAGTTCAGGTTGTGCGCGAAGACAAGTCAAAGGATTTTGAGGTTTTTTAGTAGCGGGATAGAAGCTATGTCACTCTCAAAGGCATTCTCCTAACATGTACGTCTCCGACAAACGTGTAGAGCTTCAAGCTTGCTGAGTGAGATTTTGGCACCATTAGTGTCGGCCCAGACTGAGATTGCTCTCAGAGCTCTATTGAGCACGTGGTTGACAAATGGGACCTCACCAGAAGCATAACAGATGATATTATCAGCGTAGATGTGGTAAAGGAAATTTGGAACCTTATCCAAGCTCTCTGAGAGAGAGTGGATGAAGACGTTGAAAACGTGTACCGAGAGGGGCGACCCTTGCGGGAGTCCGTTCTGTAGGGTGCGGACAGTGGAGAAATGTCCTCCTCCTCTGACCTTGATCCTTCTTTTTGTCAAAAACGAGTCGACGGTGTCAACAAATCTCTTCCCCATGCTCCATTGTTTCAATTGTCGGAGAACTGAGTTCTTAGGTGTACGATCGAACGCCTTTTCGAGGTCAATTGACAGCAAAACAGAATACTTTCCCCTAGAGAGCACGCATGCCAAGTTATGCTCCAGCTCCTGGAGGACGGACTGAGTACCTCTTCCAGGTCTGTAGCTCACAACCTGTGGCAGCAGCAGCTGCTCTAGTTTCCAAGACAGCCTGTTGGCCATCAGCTTCTCCAGGATTTTGGATGTCGTGGATAGGAGTGAGATTGGTCTGGTTTCGGATGGGCGTGGAATCTTTTTGGTAGTCTTTGGAATGGATCTGATCTCTGCAATTTTCCAAGCCTGTGGAAATCTGCCTAGATCAAGGACCAGATCATAGAGTCCTTTAGCTCTTTCAAACCAGGCTGGTGGAGCCTGTTTAAGCATTCCAAAGGAGATATTGTCCAGACCGGGAGTGGTTCCGTGGAAGGAATTAAGGGTATCCTTAATTTCCTGGTGGGAGAAGGGATCATCAAGGATGTTGGATTGATGGATATCTCTTGTCCCGGGGCTGGTCTCCCCGCACAAAACTGAGAAGTTTGCAAAGATGGTGGGTGAGCCGTCGTTGAGGAGGACGAGGTCGGAGCCGTCAAGCCAGCCCGCGATCCCTCTTCCCCTAGAGTCGCTTCGCTGCGATCCCCACAACGGGTGATGCGCATTGAAGTCCCCCAGTAGGAAGGTAGGACCGGAAACTTGTTCCACGAGCAAACTTAAAAGCCGTCCGTTCACTTCGTCCCCGGGCCCAACATAGACGGACACGACATTAATTGGTGTCTGCATATAGACCTTTACCGCAATAGCTGTGAGTGTAGTGTTTATAGGAATCAGGCTGGAGGGGATGTCGTCTCTAACCAGCACCGCCACGCAACGCCTCCTAGACGGGTGGTCGTGTGGTGTTGTGTAGGTACGGGGTAAAGTTACGTAAGTGGAAGGGAGGGGATGTGGAAGTGGAAGGGAGATGAGTTTCCTGGATGGCAAGGATGGAAGGAGAAAATTCGGAAATGAGCAGCTGAAGGTTGCTCAGGTTGCTATAGAGGCCACAGACGTTCCATTGAAGGATTTTACAACCCTCAAGGTGGCTCTGGACCTGATTTGTGTTATGTATTTTATATAAATAGGCAGAAAAAAAAAAAGAAAAAAAAAGGTAATTAGTTAAAGAGAGGAGGTCGGTGGCTACTTAAAAGGGGATTGCTGGATAGAAAATCTTAGAGCTTAGAGCATTTCTTCATCTGTGACTTGTAGTATGGTCTGGTTTGTGTCTGGTTGTAAAGTGTTAGGAGAGGAGACTGGAGAGTGAGAGTGGTTAATAAAAGTGCGGATACCTGTTTGAAAGCGGATGGAGAAAGCGAGTGGAGTTTATTAGCATCTTCCGGGGTTGCCGCCCCAAAGGTGAAGTTTGTGCCAGTCTTCAAGACAATGCTTTCGGAGTAGGGTCCCGTGGACGCCAATATTGTATGTTCTTTTGTTTCTGGTTTTTTTGTTTTCTGTGTAGTTCTCTTCGTCGATGGGGAGTATGTCAGAGATTGTGTCTGGAATTGTGATTTTGTCGATATCTTCTTGTTTATCATAGAATGAATCTTGGGCTTTATGTACTGTGACTGCGGTGTTGTTTTTTCGTGGAGTGGTTTCATTGAAATCTTGTGCTGTTTTGTTGCCTGAAAGGTTTTTGCCTGTCCGTTTCGGGGTGTTGGTTTGAGGTTTTATGTTAGAGGTGTTTTTTTCTGTCTTGGTGTTTGTGATGGGAGTGAAAGTTTTGTTCTGAGTTTTAGGTGTTGCCTCAGCATAGGTTGCTGGGCTTGTAGCTTTTTGTGCTTTCTCTTTCGGGGCTGACGTCGATGGCGAGTTTTTGAAGGCGTCCGCGAAGGATAAGCCTGGCATGGCTCTACTCTGACTCTCCAAAACCGGCGCCAGACTACCATTGATGGCGTACCACTTTTTCCTGGCTTCATACCTGGTTAGGTGGCTGTCGACCTGAATTTTAACGATGCCTTTTTCCCTTAGGAAGGTGGGGCATTCTCTAGACAGGGTGGTATGCTGTCCTTCTGTCTTGCAGCCAACACAGAAGATTCTGTTGCAGTTTGTATGTTCCTGATCATCCTTTGCCTTGGGTCGACCGCAGAACTCACACGCGGGCGTCTCCTTGCAGGAAGACTCGTGGTGTCCGAAGGCGAGGCAGGACCTACAGCGGAGTGGGGCAGGGTACCATCTGCGTATGGGTAAGCTTTCAAGGCAACAAACTATATTGGTGGGGGGAGAGGAGCGGTCAAAAGTGATCTGGAGGGCTCCAGTTGGCACCTTGACGTTATCTTTCTGACGCGTTAATTTCCTAACCTCAGTCACAGATTTATTTTTTTCTTTAAGACCATCTAGGATATCCTGCTCTGAAAGGAACTTTAAGTTCGGAGCGAAGGCGATGCCCTTTGACGCGTTTAATCTGTGATGATACTCAATCTTGACGTCATAACCTTCAACCTTGGCGAAGTTTTTTATGAGCTTCTCAGCGGCAGTCCTTGAAGGGAAGAAGGCTAAGTATTTACCATCTCTCAAAGGCTTGCAAGAGCGGATGGTAGGGGAACAGTGCTCAATCATTTTGGTGACAACGAAAGGATTTAGTTCTGTAATGAGCTTGTTTTTATCGTTTAGGTATATTAGGACATATTTAGTGTCCGGCCCAGTGAAGGTATCACCCAGTGATTCCTCCAATAAGGGAAACTCAGACCATCTGGTTCCACGCTTGTCATTTTTTTTAGCCATTTTCCTGGGCATGGAGTTGTCCATGTCCAGTAGGGAGTAATAGTTTTGCGGCCCTCTGGCCGTGCCCAAGTTTACGCGCCCCCTAGGGGCGTATGATTAGTTGTGCGTCAGGGGGAAATAAAGTTTTGTGGAAAGTAAGTTTTTATTTCTAGAGTTGTGTTATGTTAAAATGAGAAATAAATTGAATGGAAGCTTCTGCTATATCTACAGTAATATATAAGTTGTAAACATGTTTAATTAAAAAACAGTGCATTTATAATTAATAATATCTTGTAGTTTAGAAAAGTTACCAAAATTAGAAAAAGTACGATTCAACAATCAAGATATCCTAAATCTTTTATCGTTGCACCGAGTGAACATTATTTTATTTTATTAAAATGAATCCTATTTTAAAACATTTAAGCGGAGAATTTATAATTTTCTTTCCCGTATGGAAAATATATGGCCTATATCAAATTTCAGCCAATCTAAACAGGAGCCAAAGCAGTGGGAATTATATGCCGAAATAGAAAATTCCTGTGAAAACTCTAAATATGACACAAGTTATGAGCCAATACAGTGTGAATACATTCCTAGACAAGAAAATTCTGATTTTCGCCAAGAATATGACGCAATTGAAGAATATATTCCGCTTAGTGAAAATTTGCGTCGCTGGGCATTGAAAAATAATTTATCTCATGTTGCTGTAAATCAGCTTCTGCAAACATTACGAAGTGAAGTCATTGTAGTTTCAAAAGATTCTCGAACACTTTTGCAAAGGCCAAGAAGGAATCTAAACTCCATATGAGTTCCTCCCGGAAGATATATTCACTTCGGTGTTAAAAATTCTTTAGATTTGGTTTTTCTAGACTGCGATAATAAGCACAATGTAGTCAGCTTGGATGTTAATATTGATGGGCTTCCAATAAGGTAAAGTTCAAAGGCTCAATTGTGGCCTATTCTATGTTCAGTGAAGTTTGCACATACGCCAAATCCCTTAAGGGATCATTCTGGTCTAGATGCTAAAAAAAGGCCTATTTTTGTAAATATTTTTAAAAATTTCTCATTAAAGAAATTGGCAAAAATTTTTTTGAGCGTAATAAATACACTCTCGAAATACATAAAACAATTTTTTTATTTTTTTATTTTAAACACGTTTGATAAACATAAATAACAGTCAAACGTAACTCCTCAAAAAATAGATATGTCACTGGCGGCGTCGATATCTCCATAACCGCTCGTCTAAAACGAAAAAAATCTAGAATACTTAGATTTAGTATAACTGTGGCTCTCGCGCATTCTATGGATATTAATATTTATTGATAAATAATAAAATGGCAGAGATTAAAAAAAAAACCAAAAACGGGGGGTTGTTTTTCATTGTTTTTTGGAAAAAAAATTAGTAAAAATTAAAATTTTAATACGGTGATAGAATGCACTAAAGATATTCATGTGAAAAATACGTGGTTAAAATTTCATAAGGATCGGTTCAGTGATTCCGGAGAAATCACCGCCGCCGACCGTAAAAACGTTGTTTTGAGAAAAACATGTTTAAAGTTTTTGTAATGAAAAATTATGAAAAAGTCTTACCTTAATCGATGCCTGGACCATACAAAATGCCTTCTACCTCTGAAAATTTACTTTTCTTCCACTCTAGCCTTCTTCTGCTTTGTTCTGGCCTCCTTGATAGATTGAGAGCTGCGGCGACTAGCTAAACGCACACGCCCGTCATCGCGGGTTTTGGCGAAATCGACGGCGGTCGGCCCGAGTTTGATGCCCACGACATCCATTATCTGAATCACTGGATCAAATCCTTCATTGAAAATGCAAACTGCTATTTTACATGCAATTTCAACTATTTTTTTGCCATTGAATATGTGTTTAGGCGCCATACTCCAAACACATTTGTTGAAACTTTCGTTGTTATTTTGTGTATGCCCACCTAAACACCTTTCGAGCAACTCCGTTTTGGTCAAATCGTCATAGATTGGTTTCGAGACATTTTGGACATCTTGGTCAAGAGCAGGAGGATGTCTATAAGTTTGAAGAGTCTTAGCTGCCTCAGCTTTGCGATATTTGCATCAGTTGACCGAACAATATGAGTGCTGTGCATTGGCATCAGTCGAAATTTTGTGATAGAATCCTGCCCAAATTTCATTTCGCATATTTTCAATCGAATCTTTATTACTTTGAAACGCTAATCCATAATAATCTGACAATTCTTTCAACAACTTTATAGGCAGCTGTTGAGTTTTAACTTTTTTTATGATGACTCTTTTTTTTGGAACAACTTTTTTGCCACAGTTTTCTTAGCTGGGGTTTTTTTTTGTTTTCAGCTTGTTTTAGGTCTTTTTTCTTTTGAGCTTTTCTTGCCTCATTAACACGCTTAAAAACACGTTTTGCAATATGTAAAACGCACTCTAACTTTTTTACAATAAAATCCTCACCGTACGTAAAGACATCGAGCAGCATTTTGAATGTTGTAGAATGTCCGTCCCCAATGCAAAACCCATATTTCACACCAAATTTTTCTAAAGATCGAAGAAATATCTCAAGAGTACCGTCAACTTCCATTTTTCCAGCTTTACCTTCGTAATTTGCACTACAGTCTTTTTGATGTTCTGCGTACCAGGCCAGATAGTTCACCTCGTTTTCTTTTCCTTTCCACCACACGCATGCTTTGTAGTAACTTGACCTAAGATTTTTCCAGTGTGTTTAGAGATTAGAGAAACAATGCCTATCAGAGAAGAGAAGCCTCTTTTCGACCAAGAGCCATCACCAGAAATAGCTAAAATATCTTCTGGTTGTCCATTTTTTTTATTTTCAATTTTTTCTTCGACAACAGCTTTGCTCGTCACTAAATCTAAAACAGCATCGACAGCAAGGAATATGTTATCAATGATTCCATAATAAGCAGAGATACATAATCCTTTATCTAACTCCATGAGGCTACAAGATATTTCTATACCATGATTACCAACCCCAAGCTTTCTTGGCCAAAAAAGCATACAGATCAAGTACTCATAAGACCGGAAATATAATGTTGGCGACAGGTACTTTTGGAACATTTCCTCATAGAATTTTCTATGCTTATTTAAAATACCTATTTTATTTTTTATTTCATTTTAGTTTTAAAAGAAATGCGAGAGCTGAGGGATGAAGTATGGACTTTACATCAAGACCGTTTAAAGTTTGAAGCTGAGGTTAAGGTATCCCTTGATCTTTTATTAAAAAAACTAGAACACAGTGCTGTAGATCTAATTGAGGATAACGATGACGAATCAATGGTATTTCCAATAAGCAATATAAATTCATTTGAAGAGTTGGATGAAAAACTCTTGACAGATAGTTGCTTCAAATTAAAAATGGTAATGATATACAGTGAACAACTATTTTCGTATTAATATTTTTTTACATAAACCTAGCTAGCTAGCAACTTTTAGAGTACTGAACGAATCTAAAACATTACAAAAAATATGCTACTTCCTATTCGAGGACTCCGTAATGGAACAGCTGTCATGGACGGGAACAGCTACAAAACGAAGTTTTGTAAGCTTTAAGGGCATAACGAATTTGTTATTTACTGTTGTGAGAAAGTCCCACCCAAGGTTTACAGAAGATGTCGGTGCTAATTTCTTTAAGGAATATTTAAAGCACGCAAAAACCAGGAATACACGAAAAAGGTATAAATAAATTTTGGTTATTTATTTAGTTCTTCTAAAATGTAGCAGAGTGGTGCATAAAAAAGGCAATTAGCGGACAATTTTTGCAAAAATTACATGGAATTTTGTTTTGGTTTTTGTTCCTATATAAAATTGAATAAAACTGTTTACTTTTATATATTTAAATTTAATTTTTTTCTTCTTAAATGTCCATATGTTACCAAAAGTTTTATATTGTCTTTAATTTTTATATATGTAGTAGAAAAATATAATTGAATCAGGTAATACGTATATACATATAACCTAGGGATTTCATCATACCCTAGACGAAGAGTATCTTTTTATGAAATATTAAAACTTATTTTCATATTTAACACTTCTGATGACAAACCAAATTTTGCAATATCCTTATAATGTTTGTACAAATAGTTCAAATTTAAAACAAAATCAACATCCACATATATTTGTATTAAATTGGAATATACTATGACAAACCTGTTTCTGAATATATCTCATTTTGAATTGGCTACGTTGCGTCAAGGTTTCTAAAGTACGTAAATAAGTGAAAGTATGGTATTTCAATAACCTTTTTTCCCCAAATAGTTGCAAAGACACGTGTCAGTGACGTCTAGGTAGAATGTTTTTTAACTTTTTTCCTTAATAGTTTAAAAAAATCGTTGCAATGAGGTTCCAGTAATAATTTTAATAACCTTTTTTTACCCAATCGTTTCAAAGAAACGTGACAGAGACGTTGCGACAGTAAGTTATATAACCATTAATTTTCAGTTGAACTATAACTCAAGTTTCTTTACAACTGTCCAAATACAGTTGTGGATACCGTTTTTATACTGTTTTAACAACGTTATTAACCCGAATTAGCAACTTCATGGTGAAAGCAACCTTAGTTGCAAGACGGTTTTGCTACCGTTCTGCAACCTATTGTTGCTACTTGCAGGGCCGGATCTATGGGGGGGGCACTCGGGGGAACTTGCCCCGGGCGCTGGTTTTAAGGGGGTGGCAACACGACGGACTTCTGAACACAGAAAACGAGAGAAAATCTAATTACAAGAATTGGACAAATTTTTCAGACCATACTTAACACTTCAGTTGGAATCTGAAAGCTTCCTTGACAGTTCTCCTGAGGATAATTAATTGTAAAAAGTTATTTATAAAATGGACGAAGACAAATAAAATGTGCTCTAGCTATTTTTCTATTTCTTTTTTTCTAATTTTTGTTTAGTTTTGCTCAAGAAGTAATTTATATGTCCCAATCAGCAACAAATTGCAAGTGATAGTTCTCAAGTGACAACTGTCAAACTATTAACCCCGAGAAACTTTTGGTGTAAGCTCGGGTAGCCCAGGTTTTTCAAAAAACAAGATAGTCTAGCCCGGTGTAGCTCTAGGTTTACACAGTGTTTTCATCGAACAGACCTAGTAGGTACAAGCACAGAGTTACCAGAAAATTATTTTTATGCCAGCTAAATTTATCCAATTTTAGCCGAGTTACGGCCTTTGAATCTGAGTAAAAAATCAGATAAATCCTTTCGACTTGAATGACAGTTTGCCAGAATTCCTGCCCAGAGTTTTTTTGTAGTTTTAGCAGAGAAGATTCATATTGAAAAGCAGAAAAAATAAAGAACTAATCTCTAATATAATTTAAATTGTTAATTTGTTATCATTGTGTTAATAATATCGGATATTTGCAATTTCAATATTGCATTTTGCGCTCAACTCTATATATTGAGAAACAGCTCGGTATGTACTCGGTTACACTTAGTATGTAGTACATTGGAGCTCAATATTGAAATTGCGAAAAACGTACGCGGTATACGAGTTTATTGCAATATGACTCTAGTTATAAACCATAATCATTTAATACACGAACCCTTTAGAACCGAATTTAATACTGCAATGTTAGCTACAACTTTTTCTGAAAATAATATTTGACACTTTTGTCAAATTGAAGGTTCTATTTCGTTTTTATTTTTCATATAGACAAGTAATTGCACAATTTTTGCTCGCGTTTTGTACGTGCGCGGAACTTTCTTAAGTCAAATGACAAATCAAGTGATAAATCAAATGTAAGTTCTCTAATTAAATTCTTAGTATCGTAAACCGGAAGTGTGTCTCTGTAATTTTATATTGCAATTGACATAATTGCATTATCAATATTGAAATTGCAAGTCTGCCTCTGATATAAAATAAACTGTATTTGTAATGATACGATTTTTTATTTTCCTTTTATTTTACAACAGTTTGAGATTCAAACGACATTTAAGATCTATAATGGATCTTAATTTTTATTTGAATTTCAAATTCTTTTATTTAACAATCATTTATTTAAAATTCAAATTGTTCTTAAAAATGCTGGTTCTAGTTCCAAGGTATGCAGTATAATTAGGTCATCTATCATATACATATGATGATTAGTATACCCAGGAACTGTAATAAAATTTGCCCCAAATAAATCGTTATTAGAGGGGGCGGTAACTAACGTCTTTGCCCCCCCCCCCTCTTCAAAACTTTCCTAGATCCGGCACTGGCTACTTGGGTATATACTACTTTGTTATGTATTTTAAACAAAATACAAGTATAAACTCTACGAGCTAAAAAAAACATTTTATGTTCTATCCAAGAAGGAAAATTTAGCGAAGGAAGGAGTTACCATTGTTCAGTTTTCTGTTTGTCATATTTGCCTGTTTAATCGTTAAAGCTAAATTAGTTAAACGTGTTCTGGCGTTCTTCTTGTAGGTGCTGGAGTTATTTTGAAACTCAGTTTTCGTGGTGCTGGTCTAGGCATATCTTCCAGTTCTTGTTTTGGAAGTGTATTTTCAGACTCGCGGGCTTTCGGTTGTATTTAATATACAGATAAACCCATAGAATGAAGATAATTAAGGCAATTGTCAGGTACGACAATGTATAGTGGTGAATATGGTGATTGTTTATAGGATTTAAAGGAATTAGTTCTTTATATTTTGGAAACAAATGGATTCAGAATTTTACATTTTTGTGTAATAGGTTTCTTCTTTAGTAGATTCACTTCACATTGATTTGATCTTGTATTTGTGTTTAGGATAGGGGATGAAATTTTGCAGTAGAAATGCATATGATCCAACGTTGCGCAATTATGGATATCATGTATGTTAGTTCAACAAAATTTTCGCGATTGTAGTCTATTAATATGTATTCCTTCGATGGTTCGATATATACGAATGATCCGTTAAGGAGTGTCGGTAACGGCATTGCCTTCAATATTTGGAATGGTTCCTTGAACGGAAGTGGAATTCGGAGCTCAATAATTATCTTACTGTTGAAAATATTTGCAGATATTGTGCTTAATTTGTAAATTTGTGATAGAATATTGTCTCTGGAATTTATAGGAAGCATCAGTGAATTTGGTAATTCTTGCCTGATGTTCAATAAGAGTTCTTCAATTTGTCTAGGGGAAATGAGTGTAGGATGAAATTTTCCATGCCTTGAATCTGTTAAGAGATCTATTAATTCCGACTGTGCATTTTGATATCTGAATGCCATTAACGAAACCAGGCAAAAAAGTGATTCAATTTCAATGGACATTTCGTTAACCAATGTTCTGTTTTCCATTATTGAAGTAGCTATCTGTATTGAAATTAACCATGAATTCCTTTTCAATTGCGACTTTAGTTTTGTTGAAAATGTTTGCGGTTGCTTCGACTATCGCGGTTTGGCTTTTCATAAGTGATAGGAGGGAGTTTTGGTTTAGGGTGAGATTACGGATTTGCTCATCATAAACTTTGGCGTCATCTTCGTCTAATGTACATAAGAGAGCTTTGGAGATTGAGCCTGTCGCATTAAATAAGTCTATTTGTTTCCTATTTTGTGTTACTAGGAGCATACTTTTATATTCTATATTTACTAATATAAGGTTAATTTGCAGCAACGTACCGTTACAAGTGTTGGGCATCGCTGAATTTTTTTTTCAGTTCCTGACAGATTGCTGTAATCTGGTGTGCGATGAATTGCATATTCCTGAATTCAGATTTGAAGTTTTCTAAATCGTAGTAGTTTACGATTTTCCATTCGTTTGTGTAGAAATTGGCTCTGCTGATTTCTTCGAAGTAAATGCCCGCGCTAGCATTTAGCTGTTTCACTTCCACTCCTGAGCCGTGGATTATGGGGATGTAAATTAAAACGAATGCTATATGCAACATTTTGGAAACTTGGAAGGTGACACTATGTTAATATCTCTGAATGATATTTGAAGATGATGAAGTTTTTACTCTGAGAAAAGTTTTAGATCATTGTTATGGACTCTTTTGTTTTTATTATTGATTTTAATTGTGGAATTTTCGGGGGAATTAATCTCCATTATCTCATACGGACCTGACCATAGTGGTGAGAACTTATTATCTTTCACTCTGCTTTTCAGTAAGAATTTATCACCAGTATTAAATGATTTTTGGACGGAGTTCTTATCGTATTGCAATTTTGATTTTTCTTTATTTGCTATGGCTATGTCCTTAGCTATTTTGAAGCTAAGCTGTAGACGCGCTTTTAACTCGTTTGCATAATTGTCATAATTATAGCAAACTGTTGGAGAAGATTTTAAATTATCTGGGATTTCGGCTGGGAATCCATATAGGAGTTCGCGAGGAGTATAATGATTACTCGAATGAGGGGTTGTATTATATACAAACATGGCATAGGGAATCCATGTATCCCAGTCATGGGGATCTTTTGCTATATAAAATCGGAGATATTCTGCTATGTTTCTGTGGCTTCTCTCCAATGCACCATTCGTTTGAGGGTGATATGGAGTAGTTTTGAGACTTTTAATTCTCAGCAATTTAGATACCTCGGCGAACATGACACTTATGAGGTTAGAACCCTGATCTGTGAGGATACTTTCTGGAATACCATGTCGTGAAGGCTTCCGCTAATGTCTTAGACTCGGTGTCGATTATGGGAATGGCCTCAGAATATTTTGAAAGGTCCTCTTGGAATGTAAGGATGTATTTGTTTCCAGAATGGGAAATTGGAAGAGGCCCTACAACATCTAGGTACACTCTTTCGAAAGGTTTGGAGCTAATGCTCGAGATTTTCATTGGAATTTTAGAGTTTCTGGATACTTTGTTCACCTGACAAAGTTTACGTTTCCTTACAAGCTTTACGATGTAGTCTGACATACCCGGAAAGTAGAATTGCTTTTTGATTCTCTTAATTGTACGGGAAACGCCTTGATGGCCTCCCGTCGGTAATGAATGAAAATTCTTCAAAACTTGTTCGATGTCATCTTTATCAGATAAATATTTTATTGCATCTTGATGGAGCTTTATGTTTATTGGTTTAGTAGCGAAGATTTGGGTAAAAGCGATTTTAATAATTATTATATTCTCTGGTTCCAATATAGGGAAGGCGATATATATTTGACTTAACTGATTTGCTTCTGTATATGAGCAGATCTCAGTTTAAAATCTTTTCGAGGTCTGATCTATCTCTTTGGGATCGACAATGTAAATTAGTTTTTGATATATTTATTGTTTAGTCTTTTTTCTTGAAGAAGTTGAGTTCAGTTTCTAAAAGTGGGGATTTATCTGAAAGTTTTAGTTTCGAACCCAACACTCTTTCAAGTTCTGTATGTTGCATTGGCAAGATGAAAAATTTAAGATTCGAATTTTTAGTCAGTAAAAGAGGAAAATTAGTCTCAGTTATTATGACTCAGGAATTCTTTGATGGCGATGGAGCTGGGTTTGGAGTAAAAATACTCGTGTCGGGAATGTTCAAATTTGCCTGAGATCTAGCTTGATTCCTTTTTACCACATATACGCAGGTGGTAGGTTCTGAGAAATTTTCGCTACTATCTCAAATAGCTCTACTGAGAGCGTCTGCATTTGTGTTGAGCGTACCTGATTTATGGACTATTTTGTAGTCATATTCCTCAAGACGTATTCTCCATCTCATCAGTCTTGAGGAGTGATCTTTCAGATTCATGAGCCATACTAATGCTTTATGGTCAGTAATAATTGTAAACTGTCTGCCAAAAACGTATGGTCTGAATTGCTCAACTGCGAAAACGATAGCTAAGAGCTCTTTCTCTATAGTGGAGTAACGAATCTCCGCACCATTGAGAACTCGACTCACATTGGATGTTCGCAAAATGCCTCGTCGCTGATTGCGTCGAACTTGAAAGGCGTATCTGTTTTCAAAAGATTTGTGAGTGGTTTGGCTATCTTCGAAAAATTTGGTATAAAGCGGCGATAGTAGCCGAGGAAACCAAGGAAGGCTTTGATATCTTTTTCCTTCTTGGGTCTGGGATATGACTGATTCGATTTTATTTTTGCAGGGTCTGGTTTGACTCCATTTTCTGTAATTATGTGCCCTAAGTACATAATTTCTTGCCTTAGGAAATGGCACTTGTAGGGTTGAAGTTTCAAATTAAAATTGCGGAGACGGCTAATTACTGCTGTGAGTCTTGAAATATGATCTTTGAGATTGTATCCATGGACTACAATATCGTCCATGTATACGAAGAAATAGATGCCTTAAAGTCCAGATAGAGCATTGTTCATGGCTCGCTGAAAAGTAGCAGGGGCTCCTTTTACATCAAATGGCATACGATCGTATTCGTAGTGGCCATAGGGTGTGCTAAAGCCAGTTTTCTGTCTGTCCTTCGAGTCCATTTTTATCTGGTGGAATCCACTGGCTAAGTCGAGTGTGGTAAAATATTTTGACTTCCCCAATTGGTCTAATATATCTGTGATATTAGGGAGTGGGTATGCATCGCCAATAGTTATATCGTTAATACGACGAAAGTCCACCACTACTCGCCACTTTTTGTTTCCATTCTCATCTGGGTTTTTGGGAACCAGGAGAAGTGGAGAATTCCAGGGAGTATGGGAAGGTATGATGATGTCTAACTCAATCATTTCTTGTATTTGCCGGTTTATTTCTGTTCGGCTTGCTTCAGGAAGTCTATAAGGCTTGGTATGAATTGGCGGTTTGTCTTGGAGGGTCTCGATTTTGTGGGAAATCGCTTCTGTATATGAAAGGAAATCCCTTCCATGAAGAAGAGATCGTTGAATTCCCTACATATATTGCGAATACTCACAGATTCCTCTGAATTACAGTGATCCAGTTTCATAAGGCTTTGCAGTTTAATTATTCTGCCCTTAATTGGATCCCTTCCAGAGTCTGCGTAGATAACCACAAAGTCGTCCAAGTCTTGGTAAACTGAGTTCAACTCGTAAGGGCCCAGATCGGCGTCCTCCTCATTTGTATTGAGGATTAGGACTTTTGCCATACCGTTGACTGGTTCGACAATCGAGTTCCCAAGAAACAAACCTGGCCTTATTTCCTTCTTGAGACAGATCGATTCGTGTTGAATAGAAGGAGTTGGAATTTCAACTATGTACTCTGATCGAGCTGGCATTTTAATTTTTCTATTAGATCCGATTCTATCGGATTTTTAATAGGAAGGAGATATGATACCAACTTTTGTGGAATTTGGAAGGAGTTATACGATGATACCGACTCGATAGAATTTGAACGGTATAAAAATTTTTTGAAATTCTTTGACTTCTGTGATTTTATCGTGGAATTCACTTTTTTGAATCTATTGATGAAGGAGATAGAATTTTACTAGATGCAGCCTTTTGTGCGGCTGTAGATGGAGATATACTTTTACGTTCTATCTTCACATCTTGTGAAGCTTTGGAAGGAGATTGATTTTTATTTAATTCAGCCTTTTTTCTGGCTATAGATGGAGATAAATTTTTACTTCTATGCTTCATTTCTTGTGAAGCATTTGCTGGCGTTCGATTTGCATTGCTTTTCCAAGCAATTGATGGAGATAGATTTGTATTAGTATTTAAATCGGAGAATGTTATCTCCGTATATAATAGACTTTTTGTTTGGGACCTGTTTTCTGGATCTTCGCTTTTCTAATAAACGTATGGGTAATTTGATACGGATAAGATTTATTTGAATTGTCTATTTATAGAGAAATGTATTTATTTTTATAATTGATACTAGCATTGTATCGAGATAAAAAGTCATGACCAAGCAGGCCATCGTATGAGAGGATGGAGTTGTTTGCCACTATTTGAAATCGGTGTTCTGGGATGGAGTTATTTTGCGAAGATTCCAGAGTTAATTTCGTGGAGATGAGTCCTTCTGTAGAAGTGGACTCTGTAAACAAAGTATTTGTATTGCAGACAGCATCTCTGTAGCAGACACTGTCTAGTTACAGTGGATGGAGTTTTATTAGGCTGATCTCTGCTCCTGTATCTATCAAAAAGGTGACCAGAACAGATGTCGACAGGCAAGCAAAGAGTTATAGAATTTTTATTTATTTGAGCGGGGATTTGAATAGATTGGTTTCGATGAATCTGTGCCGTTGTTTCTATCTGCGAGGGGTTGCCGAAATTGACCCCCCGCTGCATCCAGTTTCCCTGCCTGGATGCCGATGGACTTTTGCTATTTCTCCTCTTTGGAGATAGCGATCTAGCCGAGATATTCGCTTTATTATTTTTCGGCGGTGGAGTTCGACCTTCTCGGATTACTGGCTGCTGCCTGTTCCTGTTTTGTGGCTGTCTATCAGCCGTGCTTGTTTGCGGAGCTGTGTTTGCTTTATGGAAATTATTCCGCTTTCCTTGATTGTCGTTAAATCGGGAATTATTTGCAGCTCTTGCACTGCATTCTTCAATAGAATGGCCCATCCGATGGCAATACCGGCAACTAAGGATTTTATGGTAGGCCAATCTTCAACTTGATTGTACCTGAAAATACCATATGCATCTGCAGATAATTTACTCCTTGTTAAGCTAAGGAGGGAGTATATCATCACAGTTTGAAATGAATTTGTGAAGATCTTTGAGACTTCCATTAAAGTTGGGAATTAACGACCTTGCGTCTGATAAGGAGAAAGTCGATTGGTCTCTGAAGGAAACATTATGATGGTGATCTGTGAAGTTATTTGTATTATTTGTTACATTGTGAAATCTAGAGTCCAATTGTTCTTGCAGCGCAATTAAAGTGTCTGAAAATGATGTTTCGATGTTTATTTAAACATCATTTACGAAGTAATCGCTGTCTCTGTCGTTTGGGCCAACAATCAAGATTATTTCGTTATGTGTTTCTTCAAAATCGTCCCAATATTTGTGCAACGAGTTTAATTTTTGGTTTAAATATGTCTGGGTTGCAGTTACGAGTGAATTATTATCTATAGACTGAATAATATGGGATAATGTTTTTGTCTATCTTCTTGCAATCGAAATCGCACTGTATTTGATTGATCTTTGTCTGTGCTGTCCTGGTAATCAGCTGCAGTTGCTTTTTGCGAAGTTTTTGGAAGTGGAATGTAAAACGGGTTATTTTTGCGCTCTGTGTGGATTGATAAGGATTTCAACCTATCAAACAGAGTGGCTTTTATAAGATTGTACCAGTCCTCTGTTTTGCATAGCATGACTGCTTAAAATAATCATGAGTTTCAGTAAAATCTTCATGATATTGAATCAGAGTTTCCGTTTTTTCAAATGAAGCCCATACGTCCTCCAAATTTTGGAGTTTTTCAGAAGTGAAGTCTGAAGTCCTTTTGCTTTTATTGGCTGTATGATAGTCGGCCAGAATTCGTCTAATTTCTGACATTTTTGGGACTTGTGACAAGCAAAGCTCATCGAAAGATTTGTTTTCTTCAGTCATGCTTGGGTCGAGTTATTTTGAGGGACGTAAAAATTGTAAAAAGATGAAAATAAAATGAAAATAAAAACGAAGACCTACCGCAGGGGACCGATTGTCGATTTTAGTCGAAGTCCTCTGGCCAGCAAGCTCACGAAGTCTTACCGCAGAGGTCGCTTCTATGAAGAGCGGATTTCACTTTTAATGTGCAGGATCGAAACTTTCTTTAAAATTGGAAGCAAATTAAAGAATATAGAAAGAATTCTTTTTCACTCTTTGCAAATGAAAATATATAGATAATTCGAAAAACGCATATGTAAACATTCGAATAGTCGGGAAAAATGTAATTAATTAGAAGGTATGCAAACAAATAGAAAATATTTAATTGTGCCGATAAGTTGCGATTGTTTAGCAAACCAGAAAATATGCAAATATGTTTGTTAGTTTATATTGTGGGAGTTTAAATTGGAATGGGTAAAAAAAAAATGAAGAAATTTCAGGAAGTTAGGAAAAGGCGATGAAAGTGAATAAAAACCACAAAAGAAAAAGGTAAGTTTAGCCGGAAAATTTTGCACTCTTCCTCGAGAAAAAAAAAGAACGGAATATTTCTGTACCTTGAGAATTTTTTTTTCACTAAGTGATTCTTCTATTTTTATGTTGACAATAAGATAATATTTAATTATGTATATATATAAGTTTTAAAATTCTAAAGAGAAAAAAAAAACAGCTTTCCACGGTACCTTTATTTTTAGCCAATATATCATTATTCCGGGATGATGAATGTGGTGGTTTGGTTATATGTTGTATGTTTGCTGTATTTTTCGCTGTTGAAGGCGCTGAATAAGTTGGCGGATGGTTTAAGGATGGTGATGGTACATCACGCGTCCGGGGTGACGATTTCTTGTAGTCTTCCTTCTGTGATAATTCGTCTCAATTGAGGCAGGGATGAAGTCTCTCTAAATTCCTTCGTTGGAGCACTCTGGATCTTACAATTTTAAATTCCTCTAAGTACAGTATAGTACCCGGTGTAATTTTTTTCTTCTTTAAAACACTGGGTTTTATTGTACACAGCTGCCACCAGTTTGTTATATTTGGTTGGATTTGATTTTTTAAAATTTTTTTTTATTAATTTACTTATTTTTGTTTGTATTTATTTATCGCGCTGCCACCAATATGTTTTAATTGTGGCAGGTTTTATTATTGTTTTTATTATTTAATTTTATTTTATTTTATAGGTACTGATTTAGGGGTACCGCTGCCACCAATATGTTGTATGGATTAGCAGGAGTTTTAATGTTTAATTTAAAAAAAAAATATTTTTAATTAATTTCCTTTTTTTTATTCATTTAGAGAAAGCAGTCATTTTATTTCAAGGTTCGGTTACCGCTGCTGTATGCGTATACACATCGTGCTTCTTCGAGAGTGCGCACATTGAGGCTTTTCTTCTGTAACTCCACACTCGTGAACGAGATAAAATGTTTCACAATAATTTTTTTTTTTTTGCAGAATAAAGAAAAAAGGAAAAATGACGTTTCAAAATGATTTATTTTTCAAAAAATAGTTTTTTTTGAAGAAAAAATTCTCAGTTTCACAATAATATATTTTTAAGCCGCGCGGGCGAGGGAAAATTGTAAATTCTTGAGGGGGATTTCAAGTTGGGCAGGGGAATATTACTTTAGAGAAGAGATGGTTTGAAATATGATATTGATGACAAAATCGTACAGTCGGAGGCACATAAGCAAATGAACAATTATTAATATTTTAATTTAGTTTTTTTTTTAGTTTATTTGTCGCCGTCATGCCATAATCGCGAATCTGCTTTTTTGGATATTTTGAACTGCCGTACTCATATGTAACTTAGGAAACTCAAATCTATATTCTGTTATTCTGTGAAAATCTTATCTATATCACATCACTAATTTATACAAGATATTCTCGGTTCTCGTTTTCAAGAACGAGCTCAGATACTCAAAAGACGTTTACTCCTAACATTGCTACATCTCAAAAGGTTAATTTCCCAGTTTTATAAAGGCGACGAATAATACCCTCTGTTTCGTAATGCACTCAGTTAAACGAATTTGAAATTTTCCCATTTCCTGTTTTGGAAATTCTTTGAGTTTTCATTTACGGAGCTCAAATGCCGTTATTACTACCCAGTACGTTACTTAGAATACTCTTGAGTATCTCTCCACATTCGGAAAACCATTTATCATTGCTTCCATTTTGGAGAAAACGGCGAATTTCAAATTTATTTCCAGCTATGATTGAAACAGAGTATATAATATTCAATTAGGTACACTGGGACCTGACTATAATCATTCCATTAATTCCTTTTATTTTAATTTGAAAGCAAGGGACATGCCTACTCTCACGTGCTTAAGCCTAAGGTTAAGAGCAGGGGAGACTAATCCACTAGTAGAGTTGATCTATTGTGTCCTCTCTTAGATTGGTTAAGTTAAATCCATCACTTTTATGAGCTCGATATTGCCCTTGGGGTTAGCTTGCAAACATTACTTAGAGAGGTGTTTTTCCAATGACATTAACGTTGCAAGAGCGGAATACTCAAATATGATATTGTTACGTGCCACAAAGTGAATCAAGCGACATCTCTTAGGAATGGAAGCAACTTTAGGTTAGTGTCATCTTAGTACACTTTGGGTTCGGAGAACGGAATATTCAGGAAGGTTCTAGGATAATTCGTAGAGTATAAATACGGCGCTCTGACAGCTAGGAGGCGGAGTATTATTTCAGACAGCGAAGTGAACGAAGTAAACTATTTGGATTGCGATAATTAGAAGTACAGTACTAGCGATAAATAAAGAGTTGATTTGATAATTATTTGTGAATTTGTGAGAGTAAACAGTAAAGTTAAATAAAGACAGAACTGTTGAATTATATCTGAAATATTGTGTTTTAAATAACGAACTAAGGCCACGCTCGTAACAACTGGTGTCAGAAGTAAAATAAAATCGCGAAATAAAGTGGTGGCATTTGACTTTGAAATTCAAAGAGTGATTAATTTTGTGAAATCGCGCAAGACTGGGACGCAAACTAGAGTAGCTTCGCATACAGGAATTGAAAGTGGAGTTGGGGAAGCGGTCATTACAAACGACAGGTCTAAAGAATGTTCTAGTCGAGCGACTTAGACAAGCGTTGATAGAGGAAGAAAAGAATCCTGATACATACGTTTTCGAGGAAGAACCAGAAACTGAAGAAGAGCCTGCGATGAACATAGAACAGCTTTTGGGTACTTTAATGACCAGAATGGAGCTTTTAACCCTGCAAGTGAAGAATGCTCTTGAGGAACAAAAGAATTCTCTAGAAGCCCGTTTGGACGAACAAAAGAATTCTATGGAATCCCGTTTAGATGAACAGAAGAAATCACTGGAAACGCGTTTGGATGAACAAAAGAGTTCTCTGGAGAATTGTCTAGAAAATCGCTTAGAGGAACAAAAGAATTTCCTGAAAAACTCGTTAGACGAACAAAATTTAAAAATTGAAGGAATCGAGCAAGAAGTGGCGGAAGTTCAACAAAAAGTCACCGAACAGCTTGACAACTTTAAATCAGATTTGGAGAAGATGAAACATCGACAACCACGGCACGAAGGAATTGAAATATCCAATGCAGGTAGAATGAAACCTCCAATATTTGATGGACAAAATTCGTGGCATATTTTCAAGAGACAATTCGAGGCTGCTTCCGAAGTAAACGGATGGAATGATGCAGACAAAGCTACAGCTCTGGTATTAGCACTTCGAGGTTCTGCATCAGAGCTTTTACAAACTATACCGATAGAAAGGCAACGTGATTATACTTCATTAGTACAGGCGATAGAATTACGTTACGGAGATGAGCACATGCAGCAAGTATATCGCCTGCAGTTACGCAACAGGACTCAAAAGCATGGCGAGTCACTACAACAACTGCAGGCTGATATGGAAAGATTAGCTTATCTTTCGTACTCTAGCGTAAATGCGGATTTCCTTAATGAAGTGGCAACAGAAGCATTTGTGAACGCCATTGCAGATCAAAATTTACAACAAGCGTTAAGGCTAGCAGGAAAGAAATCAACAGCAGAAGCACTAGCCTATGCATTAGCGTATGAATCTGCCAGGCAAGCTTCTCGAAGTGCAGTACGAGTGAGAGAAATTTCGGTGGAGGAATGTACTTGTAATAGAATGCAGCCATCACAGAGCAATTCTTCACGCGGTATTCTGCGATGCTGGAATTGCAATAGACCAGGACACCTCCAAAGGGACTGCAGAAAACGCCGACGAATGGAAGCGCTAGAAGAAGGGCAGAGATATCGAGCTGGGCAAAGATATGGAGTTGGGCAGCAGACTCACAGCAGAATACCGTCATCAGAGACCACTCCTTCGCGTGGTGTCATTCGATGCTGGAAATGTAGTAGACTGGGACACCTGCAAAACGACTGTAGGAAACGAGGACGAATGCAAACAACAGAAGAAGAAGGGAGAAGATGGCGAGCTAGAGAGCAAGCTTTCCGTGAAGAGACTAGACTGCAACCTCATGACTTTGAAATCCCATACCGCAAAGGACGTATCCACGGATATGCAGAAGCTTTTTCACAACGTCCATGCAATCCTGAATGGAATCATTGCGGACGGATGGAAGAAAAAGATGACGATGACTACAATGATGATAACGAAAGTCGAAAGAAGAAAGGAAAGAAATCAAAAGATGATGATGATTACGGTGATAAAAGTAAAAAGAAGAAAGGAAAGAAATCCAAAGATGACGATGACTACAATGATGATAACGAAAGTCGAAAGAAGAAAGGAAAGAAATCAAAAGATGATGATGATTACGGTGATAAAAGTAAAAAGAAGAAAGGAAAGAAATCCAAAGATGATGATTACGGTGATAAAAGTAAAAAGAAGAAAGGAAAGAAATCCAAGAGCGAGGATAATGAAAGAAAGAAAAAGACGAAAAGTAAAGGGTCTAAAGATGCTGATAATGACGATGATAAGGGTATAATGAAGGTCGGAAAAGGTAAAGATAAAGTTTCTGACGATGATGATAATAAGAAGCGCAAAGGCGGCAATGAAAAGGATGACAACGACAATCGAAAGGGCAACAAATTTGAGGACAAAGGAATCAAAGATAAAAGACGAAAGAAAAATCAAAGCATGGAAGAGTGTTTCAACAGAACATTAATCAGACATCTCAGGAAGGTCTTCAACTATTCAACGCGATTGGTTTCGACACATTCCTATATTTCTAATGGCTTATATATCAGCTGTTTACAATATGACCAGACAAAGAACATTTAAGGTCATTTTCGGAAAGGAAATGCGCTTACCTAGCGGCCTCAAGTTTGGTATACCCAATGGCGAACAAAAGTTACCAGAAGACTACGTAACAAAGCTCAGACAACGATTAGCTAATGTGCACGAGGCCACGAGACGTTCTCTAAAGTTACCACAACACTGGGAGAGACCGTATGCAGTTAAAACTAAAATTAATAACATGCCATACAAGAATCAGCGCGGTACAAGATGCAAAAGAAAAATCGTTCATCTAGATCGCTTGGGTCAATACGGAGAGCACCAAGGCCGTGGACCATCTGTTGTTCGGGACGAACAAATTTTAAGAAGGGGGTAGTGTTACGTGCCACAAAGTGAATCAAGCGACATCTCTTAGGAATGGAAGCAACTTTAGGTTAGTGTCATCTTAGTACACTTTGGGTTCGGAGAACGGAATATTCAGGAAGGTTCTAGGATAATTCGTAGAGTATAAATACGGCGCTCTGACAGCTAGGAGGCGGAGTATTATTTCAGACAGCGAAGTGAACGAAGTAAACTATTTGGATTGCGATAATTAGAAGTACAGTACTAGCGATAAATAAAGAGTTGATTTGATAATTATTTGTGAATTTGTGAGAGTAAACAGTAAAGTTAAATAAAGAAAGAACTGTTGAATTATATCTGAAATATTGTGTTTTAAATAACGAACTAAGGCCACGCTCGTAACAATATGTTTCGTGGCTTCATCTTCCTCTTCATACGAGTACAGTCGACGCACTTCACTGTTGCCTATTTTCGTCAAAAATTAACTCCTGGAGTTCTTAAGAAATAGATCTCGTGAGGGGTATAGATAATTTATTTCGGGTATCAGGAAACTCGGGTTTTCAGGTCTCGGCGAGTACGAGTCCGAAATTTTGAAAACTCGTCGAGTTCCAATCGAGACTGGACCTAAATCTTAACTTAAATCAATAACCAACAACGTTTAATATTTTGGAGTTCAATAACGATTCTTATAGCTGAAGTTTTTAAAACAAAAAACCAAAAATTACTGAAGTTTGTTAAAATTAGAATTATTTATTGAATTGAATAATTCATAGATTTTATAGATAACACTTGCTGGAATACATTTATTTTAACTGCTATACTATAAAAGAAAAGAAAACACTTTTTGTTTTTTCCACAACGTACACATAAATTTTTATTTTACATACGTTGTAACCGCTAATGCGTTTCGTCTTACCAGGACATAATCAGGGCTACAACAAGAGCGAAACGCGTTGGCGATTACAATATATGTAAAATAAAAAGAAGTGTTTTCTTTTCCTTTATAGGATAGCAATTGAATTTAATAAGTTGATTACGTTCATATAATTTGAACAAATTTACACCAGTTTGATTAGCTGTTTACATTTTGATGTTTTAGTTTTATTTGTGTAAACTTGACTTTATTCAGAAACAATGGGAAGTGAGGACCAGTCTCTATTAATGTCCACAGCAATATGTATAATTGAAAAATATATAAAATATAAATCACGAAACTGATCAGAACATTCATAAATACGTAGGTTACCTTTTCAATTTCCTGTTCTTTGCTTAATTTTAAAAACTCGGACTCGTAGAGTATTAGAGTAGAGTCCCGAATCCAAGTTACTACCCAGTCCGAGTTGAGTCAAATCGAGTACAGAAACCCTATAATTTATTAGGAGCGCTGCAATAACATGTGAGCGCATAGCTTTTTAACGCTTTTGTAAAATTATAATCTGATTGCTTCCCCTCGCCCAAAGTTCACGCCACGCCACTGGTATGTACATACAATTAGATTGGATTAAGTAAGTAATGTACGTATGTACAGCGTACATACGGAAAAAAGTAAGAAGACACCGTATGTAGGTAAGTGTGCATACCGTGTGAGTAGAATGTGCGTCTGATAACGAAATGCATTTTATGCTAAATTGCATTTTGTTATAATATGGGAATGCATTTCTAAATGCATTTTAAATTTTGAATGAGAGTTAAAAATGAAATAATTTTTCATTTTGAGGGTCAATTAGTAGTACATCAATATATCGTATTGGACGATATATTGATGTATCGGTATTATGGTTGTGATTCGGGGCATTGGGCACCTGAGTCACAACAGATTAACATATTCCTAATCTGATAATCGTTAGAAATTCTCCAATCAGTTGGATACTTTCTTAACGACGATATGGAGAGGGAAAGTGACAGCGGAAAAGGAAGGTTGGCGTATTCCTAATCTGATCATCGTTTGAAATTCTTCTTTAGCTATTGTATATTTTTCAGGGTTTTATCTCCGAGCTCGTGCTGAAGGAAGAGGCCCTTCAGTATAGATATGATGTACTACGTAGTGACAGACTTCAGAATTGCAGTTGGGTGGTGCTTTGAGTGACGAAAATTCATATAACATGGATCCATACTCGCCTTCCAAAGGATAAAGGTTAGGTGACCAAGAGGTAGACATGCGTGAATTACATGCCACTTTGAGGGGTTTTCTTGTCTGTCAGTGTTCTTTCTCTAAGGCCGACAAGCAAATCAAACTGGGAAAGGAAGTCTGCACCTATAATTGCGTAATCGACGGCAGCTATTATGAAAGGATACTCAAAGTTGCGACGTAAGTTTAAGTCTAAAGAAAGACGTTTAACACCATACTTGAAGATTTCCGCACCGTTTGCAGCCATTAACGTTGTGTCCGATTTGTTCGCATACTTGGAAAATGTGTTTTTAGGGACAATGGATACTTCGGCGCCAGTATCAACTAAGAATTTCATATTATTTTTTTTATCTAAAATATATAAGCGACGGGAGAAATGTGTTGTATACCTCAAAAGGGTTAAAAACGATGATTATAATTAATAATTATCATTTTAAAAAAAAAACATGGAAAATATTTGATTTTCATAAATTGAAATAAGCTAATCATGCTTAATACATGGTTAGCTTATCTCCTAACAAGGCGAAGAAATTGCCATCAGCAATTTCTTCGAAATTCCTTTTTGCAACAAATAAAAATATTTTCCCACAAAACGACTTGGGAAAAATAAAAGTTTTAAATTTCAACACAAGTCGTTTCAATAAAAAAAAGCCCCGCGACAAATTTTACCTTCAGTAAGATATGTATGTACATATATATCGGGCGCATGAAAATTTTACGTCGGTGAAGACTGAAAAGTCTTCACCGAAAAAAAGCTCTTATCAGCAAATTGTCGCGAGCTGCATACATTGTGATCGCAACAATGTATGCACGATAGCAAGACGATGGTTGTATTTATGAAAATATCAAATTTCAATTTCACTTATCGTCCGTCGCGATAATTCTGGGCATGTTCAAACATGCCCAGCGGAAAATAATTTTCTCAGGATAGGAATGCTAATTAAGCATTTTCCTATCCTGAACGAAGAGATTTACGATTGAAAAATCTAAGTCTCGAGACAGTCGGTTTTAGGAGCGAATCACGGTGCTTGTAGCGACACGGTGTTGGTTTCGGCAAAGAAAAGTATATCTAAAAAGAAGAAAAGTATTCTAAAAGGAAAAGTGTATCTGAAAAGAAGAAAAGTATTGTAAAAAAGAAAAGTATATCTAGAAAGAAGAAAAGTATTGTAAAAGGAAGAATGGATCTAAAAGGAAGAAAAGTATTGTAAAAAGAAAAGTATATCTAAAAGGAAGAAAAGTATTGTAAAAAGAAAAGTGTATCTGAAAAGAAGTAAAATATTGTTAAAAGGAAGAGCGTTTACTGAATAAAAAGTTATTACGTGAGAAGTGTATTAAATAGTAAAAACACCAAGGGATACATACATAGAGTACGCACCCCGAGAGCCAGTGAGTACCCCTTCTTGATTATATATATATATAACAAAATTGGTTGTTGAATATACAAAAAAATTGGCGCAGCCGGTAGGATAGTGGTAGCCTGCTTTCTAAAAGGTCAAAGTTAGAAAGGCATAAGAGCTTTAAAATCCACTATCCTGCGAACCTAAGGGGTCGCATTGACTGAGCCACTTAGGCCAAGTCACCCCCAACACTCGGGTAGATACCATCTCTATGCGCACACCCCAATTAGTGCAAAGGCACCACCGAGGAATAAAAGTGAACAGTCCGAAGAAGGAAGTGGAAAACCGTCCAAAACCTCCCAGAAGAACGAATACAGATCAGCCAGGACACAGCTAGATAAGCAGCCAGCGCTCACCAACAAAACGCTAGTCGAAAATCCTGCTCTACCTCAGCAGGAAACAGACGCAGTAGCGAGGGAAAACTTTCCATCTTTAGCCGACACGGGATCAACCCCAGGTGCCAATACACAGCACCCCGGTGAAGGTACATCATCTGCTGCAGGAGTTAAATCTCCACAGTTATCGCCAGCAGGACCTCGACTCAGAAGCGGGAGCATTCTGCCAGGTCCTAATAGACAAGTAAGCCTTGAAAACTTTTTAAATAAATTGTACGAGAGAGCGCGAGATTCAATGTGATTCACTCAGCAAAAAACTGAGTCAAACCCGGGAAAATAGACTCGTACAAATACAGACACTGAAGGACAACACAGTTCGGTTCCGTGAGGAACTAAGTAGGCTTGCTGAATCCACGCGCTCCTTCCCAGTAGATAAGGAGAGTACTGAAAATTTATATTTAGACAAGAATAAGAGTCTTAGGTTAAGTGAAAGTCCTAATAGTGATAGTGACAGTGTCGGTGAAGTAGCTGAACCAACTCTCGAAGACTTGCTGATCGATTCGCTCGAAGAATCCTTAACGGAAATCAGCCCAGAAACAAGCCCAGCTAGTCTACCCAAATTTAAATTTCCAGTCAATAGACTAAACACAATGGTGGACTACGCTAAGTTCGCTAAGGTCACAGCTCAACTCGTCCCCTTATTATCGGGTGAAAATACCCCATAATTGGGACGAGAGCTACAAACCTTCATTGGATGCTGCAAACAAACTATGCAGTGCCTAAATAATGAAGAAAAAGTGGCTTTCATTCAGGTCCTTCCCACAAGACTCAGAGCTGACGCATACCAATTATTTGCTTCAGACGTCCCTGCTTCATTTAGTGAAGTACAGGAACGTCTAAACAGAACATACCTTTTCCGTGAGACATATCAGGAGCTGATGAACAAATTAATTACCACCAGGCAAAATCCTTTAGAATCTCTCACTGTGTTCATTACAAGATTGAAACAGTTGTTGACGATTTTCAACGAGGCAGCGACACAGAAGTATGGAGCTGAGGCAGTCCCTGCTGTGAAAGCACAGCTGGTGGATTTTGCAAAAAACGCTTTGAAAAGTGGAGTCACTAACCCACACCTGTGTCAATATTTGCTCACGCAGGGAGATGGTGATTTGGAAGCTCTAATACAAAAGGCCCTGGACATGGAGAAATTACAGCAAAGTGCTACATTCGTCCAGACTCCTCTGGTTCAAGCTCCTCCAATGGCTCCAGTAGACCCACATTTACGCGTGAGAGCTTACTATAGAGCTCCTTACTATCAAATGCCATCTACACCTATGTTCGCATCACCTCGTGCTCCAAACCCAAATCAGTTTTCACGGAATGTGAACAATCCAGGTTCATCACAGTCACGATAAAGACCTTTTACAAACACTGATGCCTGAAAATCGGATACAGATGCACTTGTCCGTGACATCACGTGTAATTTCTGCCAGCGAAAGGGTCACACATACACAGATTGCCTTAAGCGCAAGAACACCCCTTTCTGCTCAAACTGCAAAATCTATGGACATGACGTCCGTGATTGCAGAAAAACACAACAAACACAACAGATTGTTCCTCCACGCCTCTCCAGCAGACCTACACAAGAGCAACACAACACAAAAAGTCCTCAAGTCTTTAATATAAGACTCAAATGCTCCTTTTGTGGTCGTCGAGGACACGCAGACGAAGATTGCCGCCAAAAGAAAAAATGGGAAGCCCGGAGTCAGGGAAACGACATGCAGTCGACCAAAACTCCCCGGCTCGACTATAAACCCACTACGCAATTCAAAAGGATCAGTTCAAGCGCCCGAATCCGGTGTCCATACTTGCGCTGAGGTTAGTGTTATTAAGAAAAGAGCAATTAAAGACCTCAAGATAATTAATTCCAATGAGCCATGCGCTTTACAGACCCCTTTTGGAACCGGAAAGGCATTGGGAAATTGCAAGGGCAACTTCAATTTTAAAAATAAAATTCCCTGCAAATTTCAGGTAGTACAAAACCTGCCAGGTCTTTCCGATGACGGCCTATTAGGAAACGTTTTCCTATCAAACAATTTCAATGTTCAAGGCCCAAATAAAGCACTCAAGTTTCCTTGTACGGAGACAAACCCCGAAGAGTTTTCTGTGCCCTTGTCATGCAAAACGGACACACTGTATTCCAGAAAAGCAGTCGAAGTGAGGTCACTTGCTGAAAAGATGGAACTTAAAGAGTTTAAGCTATCTACATGCAGTGCCTCCAAGGGATTTGAAAAGAGTAATGCTGGCTGCTCGGTTCAACAAGAGCCGACGGAGTGCGAAAAGAGCTGTCTGGGTGATCAAGAAACCAGCGAAATGAGGGAGCAGTTGGTTACCTTACAAGAACCAATATGCATACCTGCTAGGTCACAAAGTATCACCGCAGTCCCGTTGCGAGTGAGGGAAGAAATGCTCTGTCTATCAAAAGAGATAGGCGATGGAGTCTGCCAGGCCAACAGTTTACTCCCTACTGGGAAAGAAACAGTGCTAGTTTCCATACTCAACAATTTCCAGGTAGTCATCAACAGTTTATTATTACAACTGCTACCTATACATGACTATGCCGTCATCCCAATAGGAGAAGCCACTGATACACAACACGTTCTCAAGCCGAATAAATCGGAAGCGAGTAACACCAACATCAGTGAGCTCCCCAAGGCGGAACAAAAGTCAAGCAAGACTTCTTACTCCAGAATACCTAGGTATAAGTTACTAACACGCCCCAAGAGCCCTATACAAGAAGCGTGCGAGAGCAGTAAGACCCGAATATTGGCAACAATGACTCCACTGTCCAGGAAAATAAGTTATAAAAATTTCACATGGCCCCAGAGCCAAATCAGAGATGCGAGCGAGCTCCAGAAGCCGACAAGCAAAATGCAGCTGACGCCTCCATCCAATAAACCTATATGTAAGATATCCACAGGGATAAGGAGCGAAACTACAGGTGCGTGTGAGCTCAGTAAGACCTATTTTCAGGCAAAGACGATTCCACCACCTAGAAAAGTTAGGCTTAAGAAACAACAGAGGCCCAAGAGCCCCATCACAAGTGCGTGCGAGCTCAGTAAGACATATTTAAAGGCAAAGTCGACTCCACCACTTAATAAAATTAGTATTAAGAATAAAAACTGGCCCATGAGCCCTGTAAAAGACGCGTGCGAGATTCGTAAGACCTAATTGAAGGCAAAGTTGGCTCCATCGTCAAATAGTATTAAGAAAACCAATTTTTCAAGGCCCATAAGCCAAAATTCTAATGCGTGCGAGTACTCGGACCAATCAAATGTACCCACAAAACATGGTACTCCACCAATAAAACTGCAGGAAGCCCATTCCCTGCCATCTAGTAATGTAAGTAAAACAGATAGTAAGTACACAACTACACAAAATGAGGAAAGAAACGCAAGCTTTTCGGAGAATACAGCTATATTACAGCACGTAAGATACTCATCTCCGGATCATGAAGATCTCACACACACTCCGCGAGTCAACATGCTAGACCAAGAGCTCAGCCTAGACCCAAATCTAAATGCGGAAGAAAAAGCTTCGATATCCGAATTCTGTTATGAGTACAATGATATCTTTTACCTTAAAGGTGACAAGCTGACATATACAAATGCTATCACCCACAATATCCCTTTAATACAAGATCGAGCGCCCATAAACCAAAAGGCCTACAGATTACCAGAGACCCAGAGACAAGTAATCAACGAACAATTAAGAGAAATGCTAGACAACGGAATAGTCCAAACCAGCAAAAGCCCTTGGAATTCACCCTTATTAGTAGTCTCCAAAAAGGCGGGACCCGATGGTGAAAAAAGGTGGCGCGTCGTTGTCGATTTTCGCACATTGAACGAAAATACAATTGGCGATGCATTTCCGCTACCGCGAATCGAGGATATTCTTGATCAACTAGGTCATGCCAGGTATTTTACCACTCTCGATTTGGCCAACGGCTACCACCAAGTCTTAGTCGACAAAAAAGATCGACATAAGACCGCTTTTAGCACTAATTACGGGCACTACGAATTCAAGCGTATGCCATTCGGACTCAAAGGAGCTCCCACTACATTCCAATGCCTCATGAACTTCGTTCTGACAGGCCTACAAGGGCTCGAATGTTTAGTTTATCTTGACGACATAGTCATTTATGGTAAGAACCTAAATGACCACAATGATAAACTTCGCAAAGCCTTTAATTAATTGAGAGAGAACAACCTCAAACTGCAGCCAGAGAAGTGCCAGTTTTTGAGACGAGAAGTTGTTTACCTAGGGCACAAATGCTCTAGCGAAGGTGCATTACCAATTACCAGACCCCAGCAAAACGGCCTCCGTCCAAACATTTCCTGTTCCTAGAACAGTAAGGCAAGTTCAATCCTTTTTGGGACTCGCCAATTACTACAGGAAGTTCATACCGGACTTCTCAAAAATAGTTCGTCCAATTACGAATTTACTCCGCAAGGATGTAAAATTCTCTTGGACCGAGAAATGCCAAGAAGCATTTCAAAGCATTAAAAATGCTCTAATTTACCCACCATTTTTAATCTATCCAGATTTTTCTAAACCTTTCAATCTTACAACGGACGCCAGCAACGAAGTATTAGGCGCTGTACTTTCCCAAGGAGAAGTGGGAAAAGACCAGCCAATCGCCTATGCAAGCCGAACGCTAAGCAATGCCGAGAAAAACTACTCCACTATTGAAAAGGAGTTATTGGCTATAGTCTGGGCCACTAGGAATTGCCGATGCTACTTTCAAGGCAGGAAATTTACGGTCTTTACAGACCACAAGCCTCTCAAAGGTGTCTTTAATGTAAAAGACCCCACTTCCCGTTTGGTGAGTTTTCACCACAAATTATCAGAATTCGATTATACCCTCGAATACAAACCAGGGAAGTATGGTACCAATGCGGATGCATTAAGCCGCACTCCACAAGTATTAAACGAAGGCTATACAGGCAACACCTTAACGGTACAAGTTCTTCCACCACACTATGGACTCTGATGTGGAGGAAAATAATCCCCCAAATTAAAAGAAAACCGAGAAACCCGCGCATTGCTTCGCCGTGACGAGAGCTCAAAAACAGAGAGCCCAAGAGGCCAATACTAGCTCCAGGGCGCAAACACAGCCCCCGGCACCGGAATATAAAGAAAATGAACCCCCAGAAGCGGACATACAACCCCCTGCTACGCTTGAACACGAAATAAGTCCAGTCAAGGCATCTGAGATTATCACGAGCCCCAAGGAAGCTTAAACATAACTAAAGTATTATCACGACTCTCCTTTCGGTGGCCATCAGGGTGTCATTAAGACTTATAAAAGAATTAGACGCAAGTATTGGTGGAGACAGAAGCTTAGCGATATAAAAAAGTACATAAAAAAATGCCCTAATTGCCAAACAATGAAGGCATCTCCACAATTCAAGATGCCAATGGTAATAAGGGACATCGCAGAACAACCTTTCGACAAGGTTTACCTCGATATAGTAGGTCCACTAGAAGAGACCATATCAGGTAATAAATATATCTTAACTTTTCAAGATAACCGTACCAAATTTGTCTATTGGTATGCCATACGTAATGGAGAAACAGTAACGGTGGCGCAAACCTTTTTCAACGAGATTGTAACGCGTTATCGCATTCCAAAGAAAATAGTCACCGATCAGGGAACTAATTTCCTGAGTGAGCTATTCAAGAAGGTCTGCAAACTGCTAAAGGTAAAGAAGTTACAGACTTTAACATACTGCCCATAGTCTAATGGAGCACTAGAGCGTGCCCATAGACCATTAATCGAATATCTGCGTACAATCGTAGATGAAAATCTCAAAACATGGGATCAATTCCTACGAACCGCTGCATTCGTGCACAATAACAGTGTACACGAGGGTACTAAATTAACCCCAATGGATTGCCTTTACGGTTTCACAGCGGATGTCCCAACTAATTTAATACGGGATCCTGAACCCGTTTATAACCACGAAAGTTATTATCATATGCTCAAATACAGACTCCAAAAATCGTATGCCACGGCTCGTAAAAATCTCTTAGCCAACGCACAAAGGCATATTACGACAAAACAGTCAGGCCTCTCACTTTCCACCTAGGAGACAAAGTCCTCCTCAAAAGTGAAAGCCGAAAACACAAACCGTCCCAAATCTGGGTTGGCCCATATCTGGTAATCAATGTACCCAGTCCAACAAACACTACCCTAAAAATAGGCAAGCGGCAAGTTGTCGTACACAACAACCGTATGAAGCCCTATTATGAGTAGTATACTGGTACATATATCTTTAGCAAATAAGTTAAGTCCATACTAAATTCCACAATTAAATTAAGATCTCCTAGTTTTACACACAAGATCATTTAGTATGACCAATTGACTACAGAAGCCTATCCTTCATTTTCTACAGAACATGAAGCACATATTGGTGTTAATATGCTGTTTCCATCTGGCAATGGGATAAATACAAACGGAACCCTACGCAATAAGTCCCCTGAACAATACAGGAATACTGTATGAGGACTTAGGAAAATTACAAGTCTACCATAGTACATGGAATATACTAACGGAGATTAATCTAATGGAACTGGACAATCAAACGAATATGGCCGAACAGGCAGAACACCTAGTGTATAGATTATGCTTAAACCGCTCTCAAACGGATGAGCTATGCCTGGTACAACAAAAACATGTTCATTCTCTCTTAGAAAATATCAAGGGGAGAACAAGTGTCATTCGAGAAGTGGTCCCAAAATCAAGATCAACAAGATCTATCTTCGATGGAATGCAATGCACTACCTATTCGGGACCATGGACAGCACTAATAACAAGAGGTATACAGTCGACTCGAGGAGCTCGAAACAAATACAAAAGCACTAGCCGACCTGGAAAGACAGCAGATCAGTGTAGTCAAAACTACACTATAGCAAATCCAAAAGCCATTGACATTCTGCAGGAAAGACAACGTCAAATAAATCTCCAGGTGAATAGAATGCAAAATATAACTGATGATTTACTAATGAGACAATTGAGGCAGGAAATAATCTCAAGCCTGACCTTACGAATTGTCGAGATTGAGTACAGGAAGCAAGCCCTACTCGACATAATAATCTCCAGTAAAAATCACCAGTTGCATCCGCTAGTGGTGTCTCCCAAAAGTTTATTGCACAAGTCCCACGCTACTTGCCCAGATGCACAAAAACTGGAAACAAAGGCTCGTCTAGCCCAAGACAAATTAGTCATTCGAATACAACTTCCGATTTTCAATCTACCATAAATGAAGTCATATAGAGTACACAGTTTTCGAATACACGTTAATATAAAACAATCATTGGTACCCGAAATACAGTACTCGCACGTAGCGCACCAGGTACAGACACAAGATATTCTATTATTAAAAACACAAGATCTTAAAACCTTCAAAAAGATCACTCAATATTCCAAAGAGGACACTTAAATCGCTAAGCTAGGCATTCCTGTTACAAAGGCTACAATGTCCAAAGAATGCATAGTGAAGCTGCTCTTTAACCCATTAAAGGAAGAGCCACAGTGCCATTTCAGAGCACAAATACCTCCCAGAGACCTACTTATCAAATTAAGTAAACCCAATTCGTGGATATTCTCGTTGATAGAACCAACAATTGTACACCTTCAGTGTAGCCAACAATTCCTAACTTCAAAAATAGAAGGCCAAGGAATAATTACTATCAACCATCCCTGTCAATTACAAGTAGGATCACAAATCCTACACTATGAGGCTGAGAATATCCAGTCATTGAGTCTCAAACCACCCAACTACTTCCCAAATATCGCTCCATTAGAGCAAGTTGTAGAAAAATATCTCAATGAAACCAAAGAAAAGGTACAATCTGAAAAAATACAGACAGAACTATACTCAGGAGATGACACTAATAGCATCCTCCTAGAAGGTACCCAGTCATTAAAAGAACTGGACGAAAAATTAGAAAAAATAGCTCCTCATATCAGTCACCACCCTACACATGTCCTAGCTGCAACATCAGTATCCTTAACTGGTGTTGTCATCACATGTATGGTACTGTATCTGGTCGCCAAATGGCTAGTCCCATTCATAACAAAATTTCATTTACGCAAACCTACACAAACCCCTGAGGCGGAGGAACAAATCGAACAAATCGAAATAATAGAACCTACCCCTCTCAAAGGGACCCGCACCTTGCCACCCACAAGGTCAGTGCAAGTGGTATAGTGTCACCACTTCAGAAGCACTATCACTAATAGTAGAGCATATAAAAAAAATAAATGTAAGTGGTTTCTACAAACCCCAAAAACCCAGTTAGTACCAATAAAATAATAATAAAAAGAAAAGGGGAGAGGACATACATAAATAATTACTAAATCCTAGATTTAAGAGAAAATAGTGTATTAAAAACATATATACATATATATACAAACTAAAACAAAAAAAAAACACGAAATCCTCCCCTGCTAGTGTTAAATAATAATTAAAAAATAATAAATAATATAAAAATATATATATCATTATTGTTAGCCTAGAAGAAAAATTAAATAACCACTAACTTTAGAACGTAACAAATATACAAGTGTAACAAAAAAAAAGATATATACATAACGTACAAAAAAAAAGCAAAAACAAACAGTAGAAATTAAGTAAATAATAAAGGAATAGAATAGAATAGAATAGAAATAGACATTTAAGAACAATTTTAGAAAAATAAGAAAAGAAAATTTTTTTTTAGAAAAAATGTAAAGTCCAAACCTACCAAGAGCCGAACCACCGATATAGCCCCAACAACAACTTCCCCTGAGAATTATTCCTCTTCAAAGAATAATCCTCTTTTGCGCAGGGGGAAGGATTGTTGTATACCTAAAAAGTGTTATAAACGATAATTATAATTAATAATTATCATGGAAATAAGCTAATCATGCTTAAAACATGGTTAGCTTATCTCCTAACAAGGCGAAGAAATTGCCATCAGCAATTTCTTCAAATTCCTTTGCAACAAATAAAAATATTTTCCCACAAAACGACTTGGGAAAAATAAAAGTTTTAAATTTCAACCCAAGTTGTTTCAATAAAAAAAAAAGCCCCACGACAAATTTTACCTTCAGTAAGATTTGTGGTAAATACTATATGTATGTACATATATACATACATACATATCAGGCGCATGAAAATTTTACGTCGGAGAAGACGGAAACGATCAAGTCTTCACCGAAAAAAGCTCTTATCAGCAAATTGTCGCGAGCTGCATACATTGTGATCGCAACAATGTATGCACGATAGCAAGGATTTATGAAAATATCAAATTTCAATTTCAACTATCGTCCGTCGCGATAATTCTGGGCATGTTCAAACATGCCCAGCGGAAAATAATTTTCTCAGGATAGGAATGCTAATTAAGCATTTTCCTATCCTGAACGAAGAGACTTACGATTGAAAAATCTAAGTCACGAGACAGTCGGTTTTTAGGAGCGAATCACGGTGCTTGTAGCGACGCGGTCTTGGTTTCGGCAAAGAAAAGTATATCTAAAAAGAAGAAAAGTATTGTAAAAAATAAAAGTTTATCTAAAAAGAAGAAAAGTATTGTAAAAGGAAGAGTGTATCTAAAAAGAAGAAAAGTATATTAAAAAGAAAAGTATATCTAAAAGGAAGAAAAGTATTGTAAAAGGAAAAGTGTATCTGAAAAGAAGAAAAATATTGTTAAAAGGAAGAGTGTTTACTGAATAAAAAGTTATTACGTGAGAAGTGTATTAAATAATAAAAACATCAAGGGATACATATATAGAGTACGCACCCCGAGAGACAGTGATGATTATATGATTATATATATATATAACAAAATTGGTTGTTGAATATACAACAAATGGCAGGTATTCGTTGCCGCGAACGAAGCTTCTTTAATTAGTTTTTTTGTTAGTATTCTAATCTTCACAGGGTAGTTTACATTTCTTAGCCTTGTTACGAAACTTTCGATGGTACCAGGAGAGAGTTGGAACGATTTCTGGAAAGATTCTGTAAATTTTGGAAATTCAAGTCTCAATGGCATAACCGAGTTTCTAAATCTTTTACAAATTGTTGAACAGAATTTGTTTGGACTATTGTACGATGACTAGTACTGATTGCGGTTACTATAGGTGTACAAGTCGAGTCATGAGAGTGCGATCAGCAATTGAGAAAATTTCCTCGGGAGTTTGCGAGACTTCGATGGCAATTACGCATGCTTGAATGGATCTTGGAAGTTAGTTTAATCAGAGCTTGCGTAAAAGCGACTTATTAATAAGGCTATTGCCTTAGCCAGAAATTCCATTTGTTGGAATAGCTCTGACGGCTTAGAGTCACCTAATTCCCTTTTGTTAAAAAACGCATCTAAACTATGCTCTTCGGTATCTCTACATCGTGATAAAAGATTTGTTTTTAAATTTTCATAATTGTTTGTCGGAGGTGGATTTAACAAACTATTCGCAACAATTTCCATCGTTTCTGGAGGCAAAGGAGATACAATATAATCATATTTCGAATTTGATGTGATTATATTCCCCATACGAAATTGAGTTTCAATTGTTAGACACCATAAATCTGGTCTATTATTCCAAAAAGGTGGAATTTTGAATGAAGCTAATAATAATTTTGAATCGAACGATGCTTCGGGGTGAAAAGTGATTCCGGTTTACTTTAATTTAATTAATTAATTAGCTAGATAGTATATGTTCCGTCGCGGAACAATTAAAACTAACACTAAACTTACATACTAAAAAACTCACGCACTATTTATAATAACGAATCCCACGATGAGCATCGGCAATAATTCCCGCGATGTCCCACGGAGCACCCAAGCAAAAATCTAAAAGAAAGAACAACTGCGGGTATTTATAAAATCAACATAATAGTAAAATCTCAGATCATTTACAAATTTAAATGTTCTGAGACTTTACCAAAAAACAAATACTCACTTACTAAACAAGGCAAACAATCCCGCGCCACAGTCATGTCTCCACCACCTAAAAGGAAACAGAAGACAAAATCATTAATAAAATGAATAAAATAAACATTAAAAAAGAATGTAAACACTTACCAGTTTCAATCAGCTGCCACCAACAATTTGACATAATCAAAATGGTGGCCCATAACATAGCAAAATATTCCGTTTAAAATTATGATGACGCCATTTTTAGGCCAAAATGGATAATTCTTGGACCAAATACATGAAAAATCACACGATGACGCCATTTGTGTACCAAATACGTAAAAATTAACGCAAAGACGCGGGCGTCATTGGCAACGCCACTGGCAGACACAATCTCCATTGTGTTTCTGCCTATAAATAGCGAGCGATTGGAAAGATGAAATCACTTGCGATTTGACCAAGCGACAAGACAGATCGGTGGCTCTGAAACCAAAATTAAGTCTTGATTAACAAAACCAAGGGAAGTATTTCTGACTCCCATTTATACTAATATTTTTATATAAACATTAATAATATTTCAGCACCATATACTGGGAGTTTTCTGAACCCAGCTACAATCCGTCTGAGCAGTTCATTGACGCTCATTCTACCAACCAAACCTCGGTTATTCAAAAATTAATAATTATTTCTTTCTATTACAGATCAAGAAATAATAACCAGTAAAAGTTTACTTACACGACACAAAGGTGGATTACGTAAAACGCTTAGAGTTAGTACTTATAGTCAATTTATATTAAGAAAAACAAGTGAATTAATGAAATTGAATTTTCTAGGTTAAGGTTTTTTGTGATAAATAAATTAGTGAATTTTGTTATTTGAAAAAACATCCTGTCTTATCATTTCGAAACCGGCACCTGCCCCCTTTTTTATGCTAAGCCCATATTGGGACTTAACATTGGTCCTTCAAAGCCGGATAAGACAGGAAGATTTTCAAAATGGCGCATATCGCTAGTTTGACATTGTCACTAATAGCTCTTAACGACCAAATAAAAAAAAAAAGCCGCCATAAATCACACCAAAGCAAACAGTGATACAAAGGCAGGCAAAAAATACTATGCAGCACGCATAGACTCTCTAGAAAAACTCTGGAAATCTTTTACAGATCTGCATGTAGCAATCTGGTCAACCAAAGATGGCGCTCAAAGCGACTACGCCAAAGGAGAATTATATGAGGAAACCGAACTCATATATATAAATTTCCTATCCACTCTACTAGAAGAATTAGAAGAGTCATACCCAGCAAGACCTCTCAATACAAATGAAACCAGAGTTCAGTCAGTACGACCCTCAAAGCCTCAAACACGGCTTCCACCAATCCATATACCGACATTCGACGGTAATTACAAATCATGGCGGACATTCCATGATTTGTTCAATTCATTAATTCACACAGACCTAAATATATCCAAGGTCCAAAAACTACACTACCTCAAACTCAGCGTCACTGGCGAAGCTGAACGCTTATTACGTCAGTTTGAAGTGACAGAAGCAAATTATGTAAAGGCATGGGAGCTACTACAAAAACGATATAACAACAAGCGGGCTCAAGTTAACACACACTTAAACACTTTACTAAATCAGACACCAATAAGAACGGAGTCAGCCCATGCCATCCGCGCTCTTCTAGATCAGACAGAAGAGAGCTTACACGAGCTGAAATATTTAGAACTACCCATTGAGCACTGGGATGCAATATTAATTCACAACTTGGTTCAACGCCTTCCATCAGAAACGCATCAGCTATGGGAGCAAGACCAAGGCAGAAAAACTGACATACCGACATATACCGATCTGTCAACTTTCTTAGAGTCACGTTGCCGTACTCTAGAATCCCTTCAAGGGCGTCAGAACTTGAAACCATTAGATTATGGACGACAAGCAAGGTCTCCTAATCAGCAAGAAAATCGTCGCGGTTACAAAACCACAAACGACCACCCATTATCAACAAAGCATGCATATAAAGACGCATATGCATTTATGAACAAATCTCATACATGCGTCAAGTGTAAACAGAATCACACGTTGTTTCACTGCGCAGCGTTCAAAAAGTTATCTCCAACAGCGAGACTACAATTCGTGCAGCAATTCAAGCTATGCAAAAATTGTCTTGCCTCAGGACACAACATCCACAGTTGTCCCAGCCAAAAAACGTGCTTTCAATGTCACAAACGACACAACACGTTACTACACGTAAGCCAATCTCCTGAAACAAAAAACGAGACAACCAATATTGACCAGAGGCAAGCAGAACTGAAGCTTAACCAACCTAGCGGCAGTAATGAGCCAACCACACTTTTCACAACGAATGTCAACCGTGCATTATTGTCAACAGCTCTCGTTCACATTGAGGGGCCGAACGGACAAAAACACCAAATGAGAGCACTGATAGATTCAGGCTCTCAAGTTTCATTTATAACAGAAGCGGCAAGTAGACGAATGAGACTCCCGAAAAACCCTATCAAAATCAAAGTAACAGGGTTAGGTAAAACACAAACAGCTTCCATAAAGGCACAAACGTCATTTAAACTAATGCCACTCCACACAAGATTCGAAACAAATATAGACGCATTTATCTTAAAACAGATAACAGATTTCATACCAGCTGACACGATAGACAGCAGCAAATTGCCCTATCTGCAGCATCTAATACTAGCAGATCCTAAATTTTACGTGCCCGGCCCAATTTACATATTGCTAGGAGCTGACATATACGCCGACATAATTGAAAACGGAATAATTAAGGGTGCACCAGGAGAACCCACAGCACAGCACACCCAGCTAGGTAAAGCTAATGGGTAAAGCAAAAAAAGGTGACGACATCAATAACATTAACGCGCTCACGGTACAAGTGACAGACGATGACAAGTTGAGTCAACAACTGAGAAAATTCTGGGAATTAGAGGAAATTCCACAAAGAGTGATCCATCCCGATGATCAGTTATGTGAGGAAAAGTACACGGACTCACATCAACGTT